>JAFMOC010000113.1:1125000-1172500 GCA_019802505.1 Corydoras sp. C115 | reverse complement strand
TAGACATAAAGGTGGAGAATCTTTAATGAGGGCCAATTGGTGATTGGCAGAATGTTGGTTTGTATTTTTTAGAAGTGATCTAACGGTGGAGAACCTGTAACCTAGATAAACAACGGACAAAAATCAGGTATGCTTACGGAAACAGTGGTTGGTATGGTTTGCCCATGTGGACCCATGTCCACTGCCAATACACCTGCAATTGGCAAGTAAATGTCAAATTTGGGGGCAGTATTTTTTTGCAAACAGTATTGCAAAAATGAAGGCGCACATAGATTTGTAGGTGAGGGGTGAATGTCCCGTTCCTAATGTTCAGTAATGAATTTGTGGGTTCCAACTCAATAAATGTTGCCTGGTGATTCCACCTCAATGTGGCGCTAATTCTCACGCCGTTGCGTTCACCACCCAACTCTGGGGAGTTTCCATGTTCTCCCCGTGTCTGCGTGGGTTTCCTCCCGGTTCTCCGGTTTCCTCCCACAGTCCAAAAACATGGATCAAGTCAATTGAATTCCCCAAATTGCCCCATATAGAGTGTGTTTGTGTGAGTGAGTGTGTGCCCAGCGATGGATTGGCGCCCTGTTCTGGGTCTATCTGCCCAGCGCCCGAGACGTTCTCCCCTGGATGGGCATGGGGAACCCCACCGCGACCCTAATAGAGGATAAAGCGGGAGATAATGAATGAATGAATGAATGAATGAAAAAAATCAATTAAAATTATCTGCCAATATAGTGAGTGAATTTCTCTTGTTAAGATCACATTTCTTAAAACAAGAAAAAGGTTCTTAAAACTATTCGAGTTAAATACAAGATTTCTTACACATTTTTAAGCCTTTCTGACTTGTCAAGATTTCATTTTTGCAGTGTGTGTGTGTGTGTGTGTGTGTGTGTGTTTTCACTGCACAAATGGGTTAAATGTGGAGGACTAATTCCTAGATCCTTACATAATAAATCACTCACTTTATCCCTTTTGTCACTTATTTTGGGGAAGAACATGCTAGAACTTCACAGTAAATATGACAAGCATGTGAATAAGCTCCCTGTATCATAGAGATAATAAGATGTGATGAGTCAAAAGGTGTTTCCCACAGTGCGTGTGTGTGTTCTTTAGCTTTGTGTCTGTCTGTGAGACTGTCAGTTTCTCTGTTCTGCTTTCAGTATATTTTCCTTTTCTCACTTTCAGTTTTATAAAACTGCATCCTAATGTTAGGTATTAACCACACAATTGTCGCAGTAATTAGAAGTATCCGCATGAGATTTTAGTGATCTGATAAAGGGGATGTGGGCTGGAGCGTGTAATTTCCCTTTAACATGAGCCATGTTCAAATATATGATCTGTTTATGTAGGTGAGAGATGTCTGATGGTGGTGCAGTGAAGAGGTTCAGCTCCCTTTTCTCCTCAATACAGGGGAAATTCAAACCTAGTAAGTGGTTTACATGAGTGTGTGTATGTGTGAGTGTATGTATGTGTGTGAGAGTGTGTGCACTTTGTTTACAGTTTGTTTTTTTTCAATGCTTCTTGGTTAATCAGATTAGAAGTTGACAGCTGAGTCATATTGCTGTTACCCAGCTGCCCCGGCCAACCACCTGTGTTTGCTTTTTCTTTCCGTTTATGCCACTGAGTACACCATTCTGACTTTTTTTGTAAAAAAAAAAACCAAATGTCCAATCATAGCAAATTTCTGTCCCACAAGATATGATTTATACTGTCACCTATAATAAATAATGGGAAGTAAAAGTACCTTAGATTAGAGATTCTCTGGAAGGGTCATCTTCTTCATAATGGAAAAAAAAAGATAATTAATGAACTTCTGATTTTGTACTTGTTTTTTTATCTTGAAAAACCAAAGAAACACGCATTAGACGCATAAAGTGGGTCGCAATATATATATGTTAGATGCGCTCGTTCTTCCCCGGTAAATTGGCTATGCGGGGAAACTGCGTACGCCGCTTGCGCCTGGTGAGCGTTTCCTTGGAACCGGCTACGCGGGGAAAAATGCGTACGCCGATCCGTCAGACAAAACACTCCCACGGATACAACCTACCCGGGGATAGTGCGCAGCGTTGTACCGTGGTTGAGTGCGGAAGGAGAGTTCGAGACACCGGGAAATAAAAACAAAACGGATTTATTATTAAAAATGGTGTAGGGCAGTGATTCTCAATTATTTTCTGTTAAGCCCCCCCTAGGAAGAAGAAAACATTTTGCGCCCCCCCCCCTCCCCGTACATGACAAAATGGGATGAAAAAGTATTTTTACACACCCACTGTAGTATCACTGTAGTGTAAGTACACCTCTTTTATAACAATATATCCTTATTAACAATAAAGAAAACGAAAAGGAAAGAAATATAGATCAACTTAGAACAAAGAATCAGTTTATTAACTTTGTCTTTTAGTTTGTAACAGAAACGAATGAAATCCTTATTTAAACTAGAAACATTTTTGAACTGACTGGCATTTGATACTGAAAATGAAATTAAATAAAATCAATAAATAGTAATAAATTCAAATTCATCAGCAATATTAATTCTGGAGCACAATTTATTAACACTTTAACCTACAAAACTAAAATGAACTGTTTTTTTTTTTTTTTTGAGGAAGTCAGAACTCATGTCTCCCACGCGTCTGTTTTGCAGCACACAGGTTTTCTGCAGTAGCTTTCATAAAGCGTTAATATTTGCTGGTTATGCGCGTCATGTTTTCGATTTAAAAACTCAAGCGGTTATCAGTGTGATCGGGGTGGAATGTCTTTAAGTGACGCCTTCATTTATTTGGCTTCACGCTGTCCGCTGACAACATTTTAAGACACAGCAGACACACCGGTCTTTCTTCGTCTCCACCTTCGTTACAGTGAAGTTACAGTTACAGTGAAGTTACAGTTACAGTGAAGCCAGGCGCTACATTCGCTTCGACATTTAGTTTTCGGTTGACTTTTGTTGCTCTCTTTATCTTCGTCTCTCTCCGTCTTTCTCTCCGTCATCTCTGTTAAATATTTTTCCATGTTGTCTCTTGAGGGTTTGTTCAGTACACTTAATATCACTTGCTCTGTGATTTCTTGTTATGCGCCCCCCCATGCACTGCACTGCGCCCCCCCAGGGGGGCGCGCCCCACTATTTGAGAAGCACTGGTGTAGGGACACCAACAGAAAGAGGGGAACGAAACAACGCGACTAACACCTGGGTAAACCACAAACAAAGACGTGCACGGGGGAGAGGGAAGACGGAAACTAAGTACGAAAAACACCCGGTCCTGTGCACAAAATAAACCAATCACCCAACGGAGTCCATGAGTAAATGAAATGAGGGACACAGACCCTTTCTAAAAAATGTGAATATTGTGGAAAAGTTGATTCATTTCTATACTTTCATTTAAAACGGTAATCTTTCATAGATTATAGAAAACACACACTTAAATTTTTTATCTTAAAATCTATGTAGTCAAATACTTCTCAGTCCACCTCCCAAAAACCAAATGTGATCTTGGATTTTCTTCCTGCTCAGTCACGGTAGCTACATGAAAATGTACGTAAACAGCAACTTGGAGTAAACATTTCACTAAGACTTCTTTATTTTTTTAAGTCATGGTTTTGGACTGTGGGAGGAA
The DNA here is from genome assembly GCA_019802505.1 of Corydoras sp. C115. NCBI lineage: Eukaryota > Metazoa > Chordata > Actinopteri > Siluriformes > Callichthyidae > Corydoras > Corydoras sp. C115. The sequence goes on along the minus strand of JAFMOC010000113.1, from coordinate 1,168,904 downwards.
ACCAGAGAACACAGAGGAAACCCACACGGACTTTATTTATACACAACTGTCATTTGAGCCTATTATACACAGCAGATATTAAAATGATTATGGTAGGTTGTTTGTTTTTCCAAATATGGTTATTTGCATTGTGACCTAGTTCTAGTTTTAGGTTAAAGAAATACAATGAATATTATTGTAGGTTAGAGAGGTGAATGAGTGCAGCGTGGCTGTAGACTCAGTACCTATGTATATTAAAGCAATACAGTGAATGAGGTCAAAAAGTGGGCATGGCCACCAAAGGGTGTCTATAAGCCATGGACACATCATTTCTCAGGACAATTTAGAATTGGAATGTCTAACAATTCTAAATTCATTCATTCATTATCTTCCGCTTTATCCTCTATTAGGGTCGCGGAGGGGTTCCCCATGCCCATCCAGGGGAGAACGTCTCGGGCGCTGGGCAGATAGACCCAGGACAGGGCGCCAATCCATCGCTGGGCACACACTCACTCACTCAAACACACTCTATATGGGGCAATTTGGAGAACTCAATTGACTTGATCCATGTTTTTGGACTGTGGGAGGAAACCGGAGAACCCGGAGGAAACCCACGCAGACACGGGGAGAACATGGAAACTCCACCCAGATGGGGATTCGAACCGGGAATCCCTAGCGCTGAGAGGCGAACGTCTAAATTGTCCTGAGAAATGAAGGATGAGGTTTCATTTTGAGACATTAATATCTCAAACGCCCAGCGATGGATTGGCGCCCTGTCCTGGGTCTATCTGTCCAGCGCCCGAGACGTTCTCCCCTGGATGGGCATGGGGAACCCCACCGCGACCCTAATAGAGGATAAAGCGGGAGATAATAAATGAATGAATGAATTTCTCAAACTGAGGAGTCTAAGCTACAGAGTAAACAACGACTGTGGCATGAGGCCGTTACTGTTCCGCTCAGTCCATTGAAAGGTTCCTGCCTAGCATCTGTGGGAGAGCATTGTAGTAAATATTGCCCAGAGGAAATTATAAGTTACAATTCAGAGTACAGGTTCTGCTGAATATGTATTTATCATTTCCTTTGTAAAAGTGCACCATGATAATCCAGTGAACATCTGTACAGAATTTTACTGTCTTGAATTATTAATATAATCAAAATGTCATTTCTTTACTGAAATCATAATAGTTTTTATAACTAAAATTCATTCATTCATTATCTTCCACTTTATCCTCTATTAAACCACTACCCCAAAATATAGAAATCAAATTATTCAGTAAAACTAATACTAAAAAAAACAAAAAAAATAATTTGAGCCCTGCAACATATGTTGTGGCGTTGTACACACATTAAGATTATTCATTCATTCATTATCTCCCGCTTTATCCTCTATTAGGGTTGCGGAGGGGTTCCCCATGCCCATCCAGGGGAGAACATCTCGGGTGCTGGGCAGATACACCCAGGACAGGGCGCCAATCCATCGCTGGGCACACACTCACTCACACAGACACACTCTATATGGGGCAATTTGGAGAACTCAATTGACTTGATCCATGTTTTTGGACTGTGAGAGGAAACCGGAGCACATCCATCGCTACGAGGCGCCACCACACACACTCACTCACAGACACACTCTATATGGGGCAATTTGGAGAACTCAATTGACTTGATCCATGTTTTTGGACTGTGATGGAAAACTCCACCCAGTGGTCCCTAGTAACGTGCTATAAGCCACCGTTTGCCGCCACATAGCTAAAATTTATATTTTGTGTACTTGTGTTGTTCATGCATACTTGCGCTGATGTGGTGTATATGGGTGTCATGCTTTTTAAATTTGTTGGTCTCTTTTCTAAAGTCAAAATTAGTTTCCGTCCCTATTTCTTTGACAATAACAATTAAAAAAATGCAAATCTTGCATTCATTTTGCCTTGAATCTACGTTTTTTGGACTGTGGGAGAACACTGGAGAACCTGGAGGAACTTGGAGGTGGCTTGGCGGTTAGCACGTTTGCCTCTCAGCGCTGGGGATCCAGGTTCAATTCCTGATCTGAGTAAAATTTCCATGTGTCTGTGTAGATTTCCTCCAGGTTCTCTGGTTTCCTCCCACAGTCCAAAAAAATGGATTTAAGGTCAATGAAATGCTCCAAATTGCCCCATATATAGTATGTTTGTGTGTGTGTCTGTGTGAGTCCCAGTGATAGATCTGCCCAGCGCTCGAAACGTTCTCCCCTGGATGTGGATGGGGAACTTTACGGAGGAGTTTACGTTACAGAGTAAACATGGATTGTAGCATGAGGGTATTGCCGTTCCGTTTAGTTCATTGAATGGTTCCTGCCTAGCATCTGTGGGAGAACATAGTACTATGCATTGCCTAAAGGGAAAGTGTGCTACAAACATGTGGGTCAGAAAACAAACACTATAGTCTATAGCAGTGATTCTCAATTATTTTCTGTTAATCCCCCCCTAGGAAGAAGAAAACATTTTGCGCCCCCCCCCCCACCTGACAAAATCGGATGAAAAAGTGTTTTTACGCGCCCACTGTAGTATCATTTGTCTATAAATTTGTTATAAGTACACCTCTTTTATAACAATATATCCTTAATAAAAATAAAGAAAACAAAAAGGAAAGAAATATAGATCAACTTAGAATGAAGAACAGTTTTTTAGTTTGTAACAGAAACGAATTAAATTCTTATTTAAACTAGAAAAATTTTTGAACTAACTGGCATTTGATACTGAAACATGAAATAAAATAAAATCAATTAATAATAATGAATTCAAATTCATCAGCAACATTCATTCAGGAGAACAATTTATTAACCTTTATTAACACTTAAATTAATATTATTTATTAACACTTTAACCTACAAAACTAAAATGAATACGACAATTTGTGCTGTTTTTTTTTTTGTTTTGAGGAAGTCAGAACTAATGTCTCCAACGCACCCGTTTTGCAGCGCACAGCTTTTCTGAAGTAGTTTTCATAAAGCATTATGTTTGCTGGATATACGCGTCACGTTTACGATTAAAAAAGTTGATAAAACGCCTTCATTTATTTGTCTTCACGCTGTCCGCTGCCAACATTTAAAGACACAGAAGACACACTGGTCTTTCTTCGTCTCCACCTTCGTTACAGTGAAGTTACAGTTACAGTAAAGTTACAGTTACAGTTACAGCCAGGCGCTACATTCGCTTCGTCATTTAGTTTTCGGATGACTTTTGTTGCTCTCGTTATCTTCGTCTCTCTCTGCATTTCTCTCCTCATCTCTGTTAAATATTTTTCCATGTTGTCTCTGAGGGTTTGTTCAGTACACTTAATATCACTTGCACTGTGATATCTTGTTATGCGCCCCCCCCATGCACCGCACTGCGCCCCCCCAGGGGGGCGCGCCCCACTATTTGAGAAGCACTGGTCTATAGTCAACTATTTCCTCTATGAAAAAAATGATCATAGAAAGATAAAGTTTGAGTCTTGGAATGGCAAAGTGCACGTCTGGAACTTGATTTAAAAGGAGGATGTGGTTTCAAGTTCAAGTATTTTTTTATAGAGCACGTTCTACAATAGAACATTGTCACAAAGCAGTTTTACAGTGCTGTAAGCCTTTAAACCCCCAAAGAGCAGATATTCATTCATTCATTATCCGCTTTTATGCTCTATTAGGGTCGCGAGGGGGGGGGGGTTCCCCATGCCCATCCAGGGGAGAACATCTTGGGCGCTGGGCAGATACACCCAGGACAGGGTGCCAATCCATCGCTGGGCACACACTCACTCACACAGACACACTCTATATGGGGCAATTTTTGGAGAATTCAATTGACTTGATCCATTTTGGACTGTGGGAGGAAACCCGGAGAACCCGGAGGAAACCCACGCGGACACGGGGAGCACATGGAAACTCCACCCAGATGGGGATTCGAACCGGGAATCCCTAGCGCTGAGAGGCGAACATGCTAACCACTAAGCAACCATGCTGCCCAAAAGCAGTTATGTTGTTTTTTTTAAGACGAGCTCCTAAAAACCAAGGCTCAAGTAATTTATTAGTAATTTAAGGACCAAGGCTCAAGTATTTACATAGCGCTTTTTACAATAGCACATTGTCACAAAGCAGCTTTACAGTTTTATAAGCCTCTGAACCCCCAATTGGGGGACTCATCCTCCTTGAGCGGCCGGGCAGCGTCATCAGTGTAGGACAGCCATGTACAGATTGTGTAGATGATGAGTTGTCTGTTTGAAAAAAAAAATAAATTGAAAAAACTTTATAAGTCCATTGAGTGAGCAATTAATCCGAGATGGCACATCAACATCCCACAGTCGAATCTGTATGTAAAATTAGGGAAATGGAGAAAGAACGTGCCTTTTGGTTGTGTTTTCTTAAAAATACACATATATTTTTTTATATAAATTTGCAAACGTGACGGCACCTTTTTGTTTTTGACTCATTTAATGTCCTGAACTGATTTGTAACATTGATATAATTGTAGCTCAACCAATGGGTTTTGTTACCAAGTACGTAAATCATAAGATTTTATTATTTAATTGATTTTTAATGAATGCATGTGAAACATTCACTGTAACTGTGAACCTTAATGCAGGCTTTTTTATATTAATATTGTAAACTAATGTAATTAGTTTTGTGAGCACCCAAGCAGTTCTGCCCTGAAATTTTCTTGTGCTTTGAGAACTTATCTTAACTTTCACAGTTTCCTTAAATTGTCATTTAAAAAAAAATCCACACTCTTGAAACCACTTTAAAATGCATCTTCTGCTGGTCCTGATGTCATTGTGAGTGTTGATTATTTTAATTGAGGGCTTCTGAATTCTAATCCAAGGTTTGATGAAGAATACTTTATACATTTTAGAAATTAGATTAATTTTACAGCTCTTCCGTTAAGCCCGTAACTAACTTCAAGTCAGATTAGCTAATTAGCATGTTTGCCATATGAAAAATGCATCCATTATCTTCTGCTTATTCTTATACCAGGGTTGTGTGGGGGGAGGGGGATTCTCATGCCCCCCCCTTTCCTATCTTCCGCTTAATCCTCTATAAGAGTTGCTGGGACAATTTAAGGCGTTCAATTTACCTTGAAGTCATGTTTTTGGACTGTGGGAGGAAACCGGAGAACCCGGAGGAAACCCACGCGGACACGAGGAGAACATAGAAACTCCACCCAGATGGGGATTCAAACCTGGATCCCCAGCACTGAGAGGAGAACTTGCTAACTCCTAAGCCATCCTCTTGATTAGGCTTTTCTTTCAATTTCCTGCACTCCTAAAGCAGAAGTCCTGAGTTTTAATGACCCTTGATGAAATGTTGTGCTTTTTTTGCATGGCTCAGCAGATTTTCAGCTGTTCTAAAAGTTTAGACTTCCTTTAAATGCACTTAAATCGTGGATCTTATTCCGAAGATGATGTGATGAAATATTCTCCTCTCTGTTTTTGTGAAAGCTCCTTCTGTCTTTTCCATGATTGCATCTGACCTTGAATATCTTTTTGGGTGGAGTTTATATATCTGCCTCACAGCTGAAACAAATGAAGTGTCGAGTTATTGAGTTCCCAAAGGTTTAATTATGTTGTGTAAGGGTTAAATAATGACTTGGCTATCTGTACAAAACCTGCTGTGTGTGTATAATAAACATTTATTGAACACGTTAAAAGTAAATGTTTTTTGAATATGAACAGGAATGAAAACAGACAGGAATATTATTCCACAATAAATAAACTTCAAACTTTGTATAACTTAAAATACATTGCTCTCTATGAAAGTATTAAAAATTATTTTTAAAACACAAAGGTGACAAACACACACAAAGCATGGAAAAAAACACACACATTAAAAAAAAAAACATTTAAAAAATGCACAGAAAAGGTGCGAAATGCATGAAACACCCAAAAAGATGTAAAGCACTCAAAAAAATGTGAGAAATGCAGAAAAACCACACTTGAAATGTATGAACTACATTTGAATCACACTTATTAAACTAAAAGATAAACTTACAACAAAACCCTCCACCTAGAAGACACAAGAACAATTCTAAACTTCCTGGCTAGAATAAAAATTAAATATAAATATTAAATATATAAAAATTTTATTTTATATCAAATTAAATATATAAAACATAGAGACACTAAGGAAAAGAATATAGAACTGGAAAACACCAAGTATGCCTTGTATAACACCCAAAGTGGTGTTATAAAAACCAAATAAATAATGTTTACTTGGTTTCAAGTGTAAACTGATTACAATTCGATGATGACAGATCAAAGCACATTGTGTAATTTAACTATTTTAATTGGTAAAGACATGTGGGGTTGTAATACTAATTGTTAATAATTATTATAAAATGTGAATATGTATTCCAGTATTTATTAAAGTGTGTGCTTGTTTCTGTCTGTCTGTCTGTCTGTCTCTTTGTAGAAAGTGAGAAGAGGTTGCCTTCTTCCCCTCCAAAGGTAATACCCTCCCGAGAGCACACCCACTCACTGGGTCGACCTCCCTTTTTTGAGCATCTGGTGGTGGTAAGTGTAAAAAAGAAGAGCAGCACCGATGGAGGTTATGAACCACAGATCATTTATCAGTTTCCAAAAGCCACCAGCCAATCACAGCGAGAGGAGGAGGAGCCCTGCCTCAGAGCAATAAAGCTTTTCTGCTTTCCAGAGGGGGTAAACTGGGCACCACTTACCGAATACCGCAGGTATCTAATATTCTACTTATTATATTTATTCTAATTATGGTGGCTTAGTGGTTAGCACGTTCTCCTCTCAGCACTAGGGATTCCCGGTACGAATCCCCATCTGGGTGGAGTTTCCATGTCCTCCCCTTGTCCGCATGGGTTTCCTCTGGGTTCTCCGGTTTGCTCCCACAGTCCAAAAACATGGATCAAGTCAATTGAGTTCTCCAAATTGCCCCATATAGAGTGTGTTTGTGTGAGTGAGTGAGTGTGTGCCCAGCGATAGGTTGGCGCCCTGTCCTGGGTGTATCTGCCCGGTGCCCGAGACGTTCTCCCCTGGATGGGCATGAGGAACCCCACCACAACCCTAATAGAGGATAAAGCGGGAGATAATGAATGAATGAATTAATGAATATTTAATTTTAATCAAATTTTATTCTAATTACGTATTTTAAATTAGAAGCCTGTGTTAGAATTAGTGCATGCATCAGTGTGTATGTCTGTAAGGACATTAGAGTGAAAACCTGAAGGTTCTTGGTTTATGCCCCAGCATGGACATGTTGCCACTCTTGGGCCCTGGAACAAGGCCCTCAGTTTTAATTTTCTTGGATTGAAATCAGTCACTGCCTAAAAAATGTCACTCTGTATTGGAGTGTCTGCTCATGTTTGTGTGTGTGTGAGTGTTGGGAAGATTAGTAATATTTTACATAATGTACCACACATGGACAAGTTGTGCCTTAGACTTAAAAACCCATCTAAAACCAGCCCTAGAGAGCACAGTGATTCATTGTGAGGTTAAGAGAGTGAACAGTTGTGAGAGAGCAATTTATCGTGAGGTTGAGGGAGTGAGCAATTGTGTCTACACTGTTGTTGCTGCCTGGCCGCTCAAGGAGGATGAGTCCCCCACTGAGTCTTGGTCCTCCCAAGGTTTCTTCCTTAAAATAACAACATAACAGGAAGTTTTTTCTTGCCACCGTTGCTTCGGCTTACTCTTTGGGGGTTTAAAGGCTTTTCATTCTGTAAAGATGCTTTGTGACAATGTACTGTTTTAAAAAGCGCTCTATAAATAAATTACTTGATCTTGAACTTGAGGGCGAGCGAGCAGTGGTGAGGGCTAGCAATTGTGAGAAAGCAATTGTGAGAGCGAGCAAGCAGTTGTTAGGGCGGGTGAGTGAGCAACTGTGAGGGCAGGCGAGGGAGCAAACGTTAAGGCGGAGGAACGAGCAAACCAGCATACGTGAGAGCGAGCGAATGAGCGTAAGTGAGGGCGAGCGAACGAGCAAACGCAAGGGTGGACTAACCAGCAAAAGTAAGGGTAAGCAAAAGAGTAAAAGTGATGGTGAGCGAGCGAGCAAAACTGATGGTGGGCGAGCGTGCAAGCATTTGTGACGTTGAGGGAGTGATCGATTGTGAGAGCAGGCGAGTGAGCAATTGTGAGGTCTAGGAAGCGAACAATGATGAAGAGGGTGAACAAGCAATGGTGGGGGTGGATGGGCAAGTTTTCAGAAGATTTTGGAATAAGATGATATACAAACTTACATTTATAAGAAAATTTAAAAGGTTCTGCTTGTGTTCTGTAGAGTGCGCATGACTGACTGTTTTACATGTTTTTACATTTTTTTTAATTTTTATTAAATGTCTGAATGACTTTGCACAGTGAGACCTTCTCTTTTGTGCTGACTGAGGTGGATGGCAGCCGGAAACTTAATAACTATTAATAATGTTATGAGCCAGAACCCCCAAAGAGCAAAGCCGTATTTAACAATTACAAAAACTTTATCAGTTTAGTGAGGTCGTTCTGCAGGACTGCAACACCACCAGTCCAACAAAAATACAGGTTCCATCCAGTAATCATCATAGCCCCAGTGTTCCGACAGGGCCATGGACGAAGAGCTGACGACACCCTTAATGAATTGAACAACACCTTAAATAAAACAAACAGGAAAAACAGTTAGAGCTAATAAAGCACAGTATTTAAGTAATATACAAAGTTCTTACTTCTACTGGATGGAACCTGAATATCAATTGGACTGGCGGTCCTGCAGGACCCCCTTAATGGACTCACATATGGTTTTCCAGTTAGAGTTTTTCCATTTGTTAAATATCTGTACATAGCTGTCCTACACTGTTGATGCTGCCCGGCCGCTCAAGGAGGATGAGTCCCCCACTGAGTCTCGGTCCTCCCAAGGTTTCATCCTTAAATATCAACATAACAGGGAGTTTTTTCTTGCCACTGTTGCTTCGGCTTGCTCTTTGGGGGTTTAAAGGCTTTTCATTCTGTAAAGCTGCTTTGTGACAATGTACTGTTGTAAAAAGTGCTCTATAAATAAATTACTTGAACTTGAACTTACTTACAGTCATTAACTATGTTTTTAGTTGTTACCAAATTAAATACATGTGATTTCTGCATCAGTTTGTCACTGAAAGGAGGTGATGGGACAATCAGAGTTAATATCACAGTAACTGTCTGTGTGACCAGTGTTTTAAGGTTACTGTGTGTGTGTGTGTGTGTGTGTGTGTGTGTGTTGGTATTTAGATCTTTGATGAGGTGGAGAAACGGCGTCAGATCTCCATGGCGATGATTTATCCCTTTATGCAGAGTCTGAGGGAGGCAGAATTTCCTGCTCCGGGAAAAACAATAACCATTAAAAGCTTCATTCCTGAATCTGGAACCGAGGTACAGAACAAGCACCTTAATTACCCGTCTTGTTAGATGTTTACTTACATCTTACTGCAGGGGCGGCACGGTGGTTTAGTGGTTAGCATGTTCTCCTCTCAGCACTAGGGATTCACGGTTCGAATCCTTATCTGTGCGGAGTTTCCATGGTCTCCCCGTGTCCGTGTGGGTTTCCTCTGGGTTCTCCGGTTTCCTCCCACAGTCCAAAAACATGGATCAAGTCAATTGAGTCCTCCAAATTGCCCCATATAGAGTGTGTATGTGTGAGTGAGTGTGTGCCCAGCGATAGATTGGCACCCTGTCCTGGGTCTATCTGCCCAGCGTCCGAGATGTTCTCCCCTGGATGGGCATGGGGAACCCCCCCGCAACCCTAATATAGGATAAAGCGGAAGATACATGATGGATGGATCTTACTGCAGTTTGCCCCTAGGGATTAATGAAATATTCTGATTCTGATTTGGGGATCTCCATGGCTGGGGGTGGGAGGAATGAGGACTGGAGACAGGGCTCAAATCAATGAGCAGATTTTGTTCAGCTACCCCACACGACTACATCAAAGAATACTGGACTTTTACAGTCATTCCCTCGATAGCCATGCTGAGTCCGTCATTATACTTGTGCGTGGTCGATGGAAACTCTCTCCCCGCAGCACACATCATCAGGTCGGTCAGTGTCAGGTGCGCTATTCAATTCCTGATCAGCGCGGCGGCGCCACCTCTCCTCCCCCCAGCACCAGCGTCTATAGTAGTTCCATCGATGCTTTAACATTCTCACTGTATTCTATTCTATATACTAATGAATGCTGTATTCTATTATGCCCTCTTTCCTGCACTGTTTAAGGGTCACAGTATTTACACTAGGGGCAAAATTGAAATATAATTTATTACAAATATCACTTGGTGAAAGTGTACAATGTTATAATAAACTCATTCATTCATCCATTAGCTTCCGCTTAATCCTTTACTAGGGTTGTGGGTAGGTTTCCCCATGCCCATCCATGGGAGAGTGTTTCGGACGATGGGCAGATACACCTAGGACAGGGTGGCAATCTATCACTGGGCAAACAGACACACACACACACTATATGGGACCATTTAGAGCATTTAATTCACCTTAAAGCCATTATTTTTTTAACTGTGGGAGGAAAATGGTGACCCTAGAGGAAACCCACGCAGACTTGGGGAGAACATGGAAACTCCACCAACCTGGATCTCCAGCGCTGAGAGGCTAACCCTTATAACCACCATTATAAATTTTTATTTTTATTTATTTATTTATTTATTTTTTGGCACTGACAGGCTATTTAAGTATTATAAGTCAATAATATTCAAGCTTACCTTAACATTTGATCATTTTGAAATTACTAAGCCTCATTTAATTCATTAGCTGGTTTCTCATGTTCATTTATTCATTCAATAACTACTGCTTAATGCTCTACTAGGATAGGGTAGAAGGGAGGAGTTCCCATGCCCATCCAGGGGAGAACCCTCTTTGGGCAGATACACCCAGGACAGGGCGCCACATTGAAATTGAATTTTGAACATTCAATTGACCTTCAATCCATGGTTTTGGACTGTGGGAGGAAACCGGAGAACCTGGAGGAAACCCACACGGACACAGAGAGAACATGGAAACTCCACCCAGAATAGGATTCGAACCGGGAATCCCTAGTGCTGAGAGGAGAACATGCTAACCACTAAACCACCCCTTGTTTTCTCATGTTTTAAAATTTTATTGCATTTATTTAATTCTTTGCATTTTATTTTCCCTTTATTCGTAGACAATTAATCTGGTTCGACCGCTGGATTCTTGGTTAGAACATGTGGATTTCCATACTCTCTTTCTCTGTTTGTCGGATGAGGACGTGTTGAAGGTCTTTGGTGCCACTGTGCTGGAACGACGAATCGTCTTCGTAGCTGAGGAGCTCAGGTGACTAGATTAAGTTCAACCCTTCTCTTACAACAGTCAGGTTTACTTGTATTCATCCCTGGGTGTGTTTGTGTGTGGGTATGGTATGTGTGTGTTTGTGTGTGGGTATGGTGTGTGTGCGGGTATGGTGTGTGGTATGGTTTGTGTATGGGTATGGTGTGTGTTTTGTGTGTTGGTATGGTGTTTTGTGTGTGGGTTTGGTGTGTGTGTGTGTGTGTGTGTGGGTATGGTATGCGTGCGTTTGTGTGCGGATATGGTGTGCATGTGTGTTTGTGTGCGTGTATGGTGTGTGTGTTTGTGTGTGTGTATGGTGTGTGTATTTCTGTATGTGTGTGGGGGGTATGTGGTGTGTGTGTGTTTGTGTGTGGTATGGTGTGTATCTTTGTGTGCGGGTATGGTGTGTGTTTGTGTGTGGATATGATGTGTGTGTGTGTGTTTGTGTGTGTGTGGGTATGGGGTGTGTGTGGGTATATTGTGTGTGCGGGTATGGTGTGTGTGTGTGTTTGTGTGTGGTATGGTGTGTGTGTTTGTGTGCGGGTATGGTGTGTGTGTTTGTGTGTGTGTGGGTATGGGGTGTGTGTGGGTATATTGTGTGTGCGGGTATGGTGTGTGTGTGTGTGTGTGTGTGGTATGGTGTGTGTGTTTGTGTGCGGGTATGGTGTGTGTGTGTTTGTGTGTGGTATGGTGTGTGTGTTTGTGTGCGGGTATGGTGTGTGTGTGGGTATGGGGTGTGTGTGGGTATATTGTGTGTGCGGGTATGGTGTGTGTGTGGGTATGGTGTGGGTGTGTGTCTTTGTGTGCGGGTACGGTGTGTGTTTGTGTGTGGATATGGTGTGTGTGTGTCTTTGTGTGCGGGTACGGTGTGTGTTTGTGTGTGGGTATGGTGTGGGTGTGTGTCTTTGTGTGCGGGTACGGTGTGTGTTTGTGTGTGGATATGGTGTGGGTGTGTGGGTATGGGGTGTGTGTGGGTATATTGTGTGTGCGGGTATGGTGTGTTTGTGTGTGGGTATGGTGTGTGTGTGTGTTTGTGTGTGGTATGGTGTGTGTCTTTGTATGTGTGTGTGTCTTGGATAACGTGTGGGTGTACGGGGTGTGTGTGGGTAATATTACAGATGTGTGGATATGGTGTGTGTGTGTGTGGGTATGGTGTGTGTGTGTGGGGGTATATTGTGTGTGTGCGGGTATGGTGTGTGTGTGTGTGTGTGGTGTGTGTATGTGTATGTGGTGTGTGTGGGTATTTGTGTGTGGTATGGTGTGTTCTGTGTGTGCGGGTACGGTGTGTGTGGTGTGTGTGATATGGTGTGGATCTTCAGGTGTGTGGTGTGTATGGGTGGTGTATGGTGTGGATGTGTGTGTGTGTGTGTAAATGTATGTGTGTGTGTGTGTGTGGGTATGGTGTGTGTGTGTGGGGGTATATTGTGTGTGTGCGGGTATGGTGTGTGTGTGTGTGTGTGTGTGTGTGTGTGTTTGGGTGTGTGTGTTTGTAGTACTCTTTCTCAGGTGCTTCATGCTGTTGCTGCTCTGCTTTATCCATTTATCTGGCAACACACGTTCATCTCCATCGTTCCTAAGGTTCTGATGGATGTGTATTTAGCGCCGACTCCGTATCTCTTGGGCATCCAGAAAAACCTGTTGCCCCTCGTCACAGAGCACACGGATGTGAGTATGTGTGTCTGTACTGTATGTGAGCGGTTGCACTAATGTGTGTGTCCATGCATGTGAGGACTAAACGATCAGTGCAACAGTTTACAACAGATCTATATGTAATAATATACATACAGATTTATTAATAATGGAGAAGGAGGGGTGAGGCGTGGAGCAGAGTACAGTTATACTTCTTTCCTGTAATTTATTCACAATAATACACAAAATTCAATGACCTTGCTGCTGTTATAAAACAGTTACAAACACACTATAATAAAAAAAACAAAGTTTGATTCAATAAAGCATTTATTAAAATCATAATAAAGCATCAGCTGGAATACGGAATTTCCCCCAGGCAAGTTCAGGGAGAACTTTGGTAACGGGGATGCTGGCGGATGACCAAGACTGTCAATGTATATGAATAATGTGATAGGCGCGTACGTTCAATCACATAAATGAAGTTTGTTTAACTTTTTGCAGTTGCTGGAATGTTGAAATGAATAAAAGTTCATAAAGCACAATTGACCCACTTGTCTGTTATTATATGTTTTGTATTAGGCTTTATTAAGTAAGTTTAAGTTATTTATTAATTAAGTGTTTTTTTTTTCTTTTTTCGTGAAAACGAGTGTTCACGTGTGTGATTGCAAGAGTGTGAGGTTGTGTGATCGTGTGTGTATGTGTGTAAAATAGTAATGTTCTGTTAATGCAGCTGGGTTTATTTTTGCTTATCAGATTGGAGATGAGGAGTCACTGATTCCAGCGAAACTACAGGAGGAGCTTCTACTGTTGCTCTCTAAACGCAAACACAATGCAAGTGAGTCTGATGGACAACGCCGTAAACATTAACAGCATTCATATTATCTGCCTTTAAAAACGCATCAGTTACAATCCTGATCATACTTGTGTGTGTGTGTACTGTGTATATATATACATATATAGTTTATTTATATACAGAGTGTAATGGAAATATGATGTCATGCAGGTACAGAGGAACTGAACAGTGTGATCTCCGATGCCTTCCTGACCTTTTTCGTCAAAACAGTCGGACATTTTGCAGATTACATTAAACGGCCCCGAAAAAATCAACCAGGAGTCTTTCAGAAGCAGAGCTTTCTCAAAGCCGTGGAGCCGAAGAGCAGCCGGGACTTTGTTAAACAGTTTGTTCAGACACAGATGTTTGACCTTTTCATTCAGGAAGAGGAGAAGCAGCTCAACCGAGAAGGTCAGTCAAAAGGTCACTCTTTTGTGTGTGTGTGTGTGTGTGTGTGTGTCTGTGTGTGTCTTTATTAGGTACAGCTTGTATGTATGTATGTATATATATATATATATATATATATATATATATATATATATATATATATATATATACCCTAGTAGAGGATCAAGCCGAAGATGATGGATGGATATATGTGTGTGTGTGTGTGTGGGCGGCACGGTGTTTAGCATGTTCTCCTCTCAGCTCTAGGGATTCCCGGTTCGAATCCCCATCTGGGTGGAGTTTCCATGTTCTCCCCGTGTCCACATGGGTTTCCTCCGGGTTCTCCGGTTTCCTCCCACAGCCCAAAAACATGGATCAAGGTCATTTGAATTCTCCAAATTGCCCCATATAGAGTGTGTCTGTGTGGGTGAGTGTGTGCCCAGTGATAGATTGGCGCCCTGTCCTGGGTGTATCTGCCCAGCACCCAAACGTTCTCCCATGGATGGGCATGGGGAACCCCACCACGACCCAAAGAGAGGATTAAGCGGAAGATAATGGATGGATAGATATGTGTGTGTGTGTGTGTGTACATATATATACAGTATATATATATTACTGCAGGGTGGCATGGTGGCTTAGTGGTTGTCATGTTCTCCTCTCAGCACTAGGGATTCCCGGTTAGAATCCCCATCTGGGTGGAGTTTCCATGTTCTCTCCGTGTCCGCATGGGTTTCCTCCAGGTTCTCCGGTTTCCTCCCACAGTCCAAAAACATGGATCAAGTTAATTGAATTCTCCAAATTGCCCCATATAGAGTGTGTCTGTGTGAGTGAGTGTGAGTGCCCAGCGATGGATTGGCGCCCTGTCCTGGGTGTATCTGCCCAGCACCCGAAACGTTCTCCCCTGGATGGGCATGGGGAACCCCACCGCGACCCTAATAGAGGATAAAGCGGGAGATAATGAATGAATGAATGAATTTATTACTGCAGTGACAATACTGACGTTACAGTGATGGTGCTGGTTCAGAGACAGCAGTGAGTTTTTAAACCCTGCATCTCTCACTGTACACACTATAAGACAAATCCACCCTATTTCTCCACCTTGTAGATGTACAGTAACATCAGAGACCGTAGTTCATCTCTTGCTGCACAGTTTGTGAAGTCATCATTGTTCACAGGATGCCTTTGAATCCTGAAATGCGCAACACACGAACACACCAGCACCACATCAGTGCCCACCACAGTACTGAGAGTAATGATGGCTGCCCTAATGAAGTGGCCTGTGGGGGCAAAATGAAAATGTTGGATCCTTAGAGTTTCTTTAAAAGCCTTTGATGACAAAAGTCTGAACTACAGTCTGCCTTCATGCTCCGAGACAACAATGAAGTACAATGGAAAACAATTGACCACATATCCAAACAAAACTGCACCAGAGCCACAGAAAGTTTAAAACACCGTGAAGACCGTGTAACCAGGGGTGGGTGGGAATAAGGACCAGAGATGTTGGGAGAGTTCTCTCAACAGGAACGAGCTGAAACATCTGATGTTCTCGCCAAATGTCTTGCATCTATCTGTAATGGATTTTTCACTCTCCCTGCGGCATGTGATGTAACAGTTTATAAAGGCTGCACACAGTCATCAGATGGAGCCGCATCAGGCATCAGGTGCGCTAATTACACTCAATGATTAATGCTGTTGGCTTTACCCCGCCCCAGCGCCACCATGCTACCATCATTGACATGTTACAGTTACAGGGTGGGTGGGAATGAGGACCGAAGACAGGAGTTCACACCACAGGAGCAGTTTAGGAGCGTCAGGAGCGCTTATCAATCTCCCCGATCAGTGGTCAGCTCCGCCTCTCCTCCCCTCCGCCTCTCCTCCTACTACACTTAACTCTGTTAAAATCTTCCAAATGCTGTCATCCATCCATTATCTCCCGCTTTATCCTCTATTAGGGTCGCGGTGGGGTTCCCCATGCCCATCCAGGGGAGAACGTCTCGGGCACTGGGCAGATAGACCCAGGACAGGGCGCCAATCTATCACTGGGCACACACTCACTCACACAGACACACTTTATATGGGGCAATTTGGAGAACTCAATTGACTTGATCCATGTTTTTGGACTGTGGGAGAAAACCAGAGAACCCGGAGGAAACCCTCGTGGACATGGGGAGAACAATGAAATTCCACCTAGATTAGGGTTCGAAACTAAATCTCCTGTGCTGAGAGGAGAACATGCTAACCACTAAGTCACCGTGCTGCCCAAGAAATAAAATACTAGTAAAATTAAAAAAATAATAATAATAAATAAATAAATTAAAATGTCAGTTTTATCTGTCCATCCATCATCTTCCGCTTTATCCTCTATTAGGGTCGCGGGGGGTGGGGGGGGGTTCCCCATGCCCATCCAGTTTCGGGCGCTGGGCAGATAGACCCAGGACAGGGCGCCAATCCATCGCTGGGCACACACTCACTCACACAGACACACTCTATATGGGGCAATTTGGTGAATTCAGTTGACCTTGATCCATGTTTTTGGACTGTGGGAGGAAACCGGAGAACCCGCGAAACCCACGCGGACACAGGGACATGGAAACTCCACCCAGATGGGGATTCGAACCGGGAATCCCTAGTGCTGAGAGGAGAACGTGCTAACCACTAAGCCACCTCATGTAAATTTTATATAAATATATATTTTATATAAATAAAATGGGGTGACACAGTGACTTAGCATGTTCTCCTCTCAGCACTGGGGATTAAAGTTCGATTCTGAATGGAATTTCCATGTTCTCCCCGTGTCTGTGTGAGTTTCCTTCAGGTTCTATGGTTTCCACTGAGAGGAGAACATGCTAATCATTAAGCCACCGCCACAAAGGGAAACAAGTGATGCAGTGTTAGATGATTATTGCACATGAAGTGATGAAATAACTGGATTACATTATAATCTGTTCTGATGGTTTTGTTAGTTTATAATAATCTAAAAGCTCTGGATTCCTCTGTGATTCTCTGATTACCCCGGGTTTCTATTTCAGGAGTTTTCCAGAAGA
Organism: Corydoras sp. C115; assembly: GCA_019802505.1. Taxonomy (NCBI): domain Eukaryota; kingdom Metazoa; phylum Chordata; class Actinopteri; order Siluriformes; family Callichthyidae; genus Corydoras; species Corydoras sp. C115. The sequence goes on along the minus strand of JAFMOC010000113.1, from coordinate 1,151,768 downwards.
AAATAGCAGAGTATCAGGAGACGAGGACGAAAGGACGGAGTTGGAGCAGCGGGATGAAGGGTGTTGTGGTGTAACATGCACAAGCTTGTGTGTGTGTGTGTGTGTGTGTGTGTGTGTGTGTGTGTGTGTGTGAGCCATTTTTATCTGTATTGTTAAACAGTGTTTGTTTCAAATGAGCCAATTTAAGACAATCCAGCTGTGTGTGTGTGCGTGTGTGTGTGTGTATACATGTGTGTATACATGTCTGTCATGTGTGTTTGTGTGTGTGTATACATGTCTGTCATGTGTGTGTTTGTGTGTATACATGTGTCGTGTGTGTTTGTGTGTGTGTATACATGTGTGTATACATGTCTGTCGTGTGTGTGTGTGTATACATGTCTGTCATGTGTGTGTGTGTGTGTGTGTATACATGTCTGTCGTGTGTGTGTGTGTGTGTATACATGTCTGTCATGTGTGTGTGTGTGTGTGTGTGTGTATACATGTCTGTCATGTGTGTGTTTGTGTGTGTGTGTGTGTATACATGTGTGTATACATGTCTGTCATGTGTGTGTGTATACATGTCTGTCATGTGTGTGTGTGTGTGTGTATACATGTCTGTCGTGTGTGTGTGTGTGTGTGTATACATGTCTGTCATGTGTGTGTGTGTGTGTGTGTGTATACATGTCTGTCGTGTGTGTGTTTGTGTGTGTGTGTGTATACATGTGTGTATACATGTCTGTCTTGTGTGTGTATGTGTGTGTGTATACATGTCTGTCTTGTGTGTGTATGTGTGTGTGTGTATAAATGTGTGTATACATGTCTGTCATGTGTGTGTTTGTGTGTGTGTGTATACATGTGTGTATACATGTCTGTCATGTGTGTGTGTGTGTGTGTGTGTATACATGTCTGTCTTGTGTGTGTGTATACATGTCTGTCATGTGTGTGTGTGTGTGTGTGTGTGTGTATACATGTCTGTCATATGTGTGTTTTGTTGTCATGTGTGTGTGTTCATAATGTGTGTGTGTGTATACAGCGTCTGTCATTTCTGTTTGTGTGTGACAATACTGATTAGTTGGAAATCTAAAAGCAATAAAGAAAATCCAAAACAAGAAAAGCTCTGTGGTGTGAGAGTGATCTATTTTTACTGCAGTACTTACACAGAGGAATTAGTCCTCCAGATTTAACCCATCCGTGGCACGGTGGCTTAGTGGTTAGCATGTTCTCCTCTCAGTGCTAGGGATTCCCGGTTCGAATCCCCATCTGGGTGGAGTTTCCATGTTCTCCCCGTGTCCGCGTGGGTTTCCTCCGGGTTCTCCGGTTTCCTTCCACAGTCCAAAAACATGGATCAAGTCAATTGAGTTCTCCAAACTGCCCCATATAGAGTGTGTCTGTGTGAGTGAGTGTGTGCCCAGCGATGGATTGGCGTCCTGTCCTGGGTGTATCTTCCCAGTGCCCGAGACGTTCTCCCCTGGATGGGCATGGGGAACCCCACCGCGACCCTAATAGAGGATAAAGCGGGAGATAATGAATAAATGAATGAATAATGCTGAGAAAATCGAGTGGCCTCGTGATTTAATCACATAAACATTAAGCTGAAGTCAACAGGTGTCACAGTCAAAAAAATAAAAAAATAAAAAATAAAAGCCACATTGGATGATTGGTGGTTTAGCATGTTCTCCTCTGTGCTGTGGATCCAGGTTCGAATACCAATCTGTGAATCGAATCCGTGTCTACATGGGTTACCTCTGGGTTCATCCCACAGTCCAAAAACATGGATTCAAGGTAAATGGAATGCTCTAAATTGCCCCATATAGTGTGTGTGTGTGTCTGTGTGATTGAGTTTGCCCAGTGATAGTATCTGCCAGGCGCACAAACGTTCTCCTCTGGATGGGCATGGAGAACCCTCCTAATAGAGGAATAAACGTAAGATAATGAATGAATGAAATAATGTTCTGTTGCATTGACACGAATGTAAAGCTGTTGTGCAATATTGTCAATAATGTCACAGCTAGACAAACAGCTCAACCAATCAGATTTAAGGACCAGAACTACCTGTTACGTTGAATAATTTCACTTCAGGTGGCACGGTGGCTTAGTGGTTAGCACGTTCTCCTCTCAGCACTGGGGATTCCCGGTTCGAATCCCCATCTGGGTGGAGCTTCCATGTTCTCCTCTTGCCCACGTGGGTTTCCTCCGGTTTCCTCCCACAGTCCAAAAACATGGATCAAGTCAATTGAGTTCTCTAAATTGCCCCATATAGAGTGTATGTGTCAGTAAGTGTGTGCCCAGTGATGGGTTGGCGCCCTGTCCTGGGTCTATCTGCCCAGCGCCCGAGACGTTCTCCCCTGGATGGGCATGGAGAACCCCACCATGACCCTAATAGAGGATAAAGCGGGAGATAATGAATGAATGAATGAATTTCACTTCACAGAAAAAAATGGAAACGTTTGTTTAACATGTTTAATAACAAAAATGTATCTACACGTTTAGAATCAGTTTCATTCATTTAAGCAGTTACATCCTGAAATGTGTTTCTCTTTGTAAATCAGCATTAACAGGATTTATTCTGTATAATCCAAAATTAGAAAAGAGAGATTAATACTGAGCACGTACAGACACGAAGCGTTAGAATGAAAAAACATATAGTGCAAATCGTCTGAACAAAAACCGTAAACCAAAGCAACATTTAAAAACAATTAACATGAAATGTTTTTTTTAAACTTTCAATAAAGATCTTGCATTGAATAAAAAATATTAAATTGCAGTTTTATTCATATAAATAAAAAAATACACCAAATATATAGTGTATTATAATATATTATATATATATATATTATATATCTATATATATATAATATATAATTATATAGGGGCAGCACTGTGGCTTAGTGGTGGGCATGTTCTCGCCCCATGTACGTGTGGGTTTCCTCCGGGTTGCCGGTTTCCTCCCAGAGAGATTTGCCCCATATAGATACTGAGCACGTTCTCCCCGTGGGCCATGGGCATGGGGAACCCCACCGCGACCCTAATAGAGGATTTAAAGCGGGAGATAAATGACTGAAGGCGGGCACGGTGGCTTTAGTGGTTAGCATGTTCTCCTCTCAGCTCTAGGGATTCACCTGATTCGAATCCCCAAGCTGGGTGGAGTTTCCATGTTCATCCCCGTGTCTGCGTGGGTTTCCTATCCGGGTTCTCCGGTTTTTCCACCCACAGAACCAAAAAAAACATGGATCAAGTCAACCCTGAATTCTCCAAATTGCCCCATATAGGAGTCTGTCTGTCGTGACAGTGAGTTTGTGCCCAGCGATAGATTGGCGCCCTGTCCTGGGTTATCTGCCCCAGCGCCCGAGACGTTCTCCCCTGGATGGCATGGGGCACCCCCCACGACCCTAATAGAGGATTTTTTTTTAACAGCGCGGAGATAATGAATGAATATAATATATATATATATATACACAACTACATACACAGAAAAGGGATATTTGGATTTCATGTGAAATTTCAGGATGAGCCAAAAACACATTCAAACCTTTACAGGTGAACTTAATGTGAGCCTTCTCTAACCCGCGACCTTCGAGTTGAGCAGAAACGATGGCCGCCAACGACGTTGGAGACGTCAAGGAGAGCACAATGCATCAGCCACTGTTGTCACCAGATGAGCTTCTGGTGGTGGTGGTGATACAGTGAGGGCAGGTGTGTCCAGTCAGTACAGAACTGCCCTACACTTTGTGAATGGTACAATGACAAGCCCATACTCCCTGAATAACACCATTAATCCAGTGATTGTGCCCTACATAAACAACACAGGTGTGAATTCATCTTCACGGACGACAATGCTCCAGCTCATGGAGGTCACATCATCAGGGAACGGCTGCTGGAGACCGTGTACCTCAAATGGAACGGCCTGCACTTTCTCCAGACCTGAATCCCATTGAAAACCTGTGGGATCAGCTGAGTCGCCTTGCAGGGCCTTGAAACTCTGCACCCCAGAACCTCAATGACCTGAGGGCTGACCTTCAAGAGGAGAGGAGAGGGATGCCATGCCTCAGCAGACAATAAGGCGACTCGTGAACAGCATGAGACGTCGCTGTCAAGCTGTAATTGAAGCTCAAGGGCATATGAGTTATTGAGACGTTGATTTTTTTTTTTGTGGTGTACCCACCACTGTTAACTTTTGTTTCAATAAATAGTTTATTTATACCTTCTACTGAAGTGTCCTACTTTCATGATATGATATCACTGTAGCGTGAACGTTTTCCATTTTCCATGAATTTCACCTGAAATCCAAATATCCCTAACTTTTTGTGAGTAGTGTATATTATATATATATCATTTATATCCATAATCAAAAATCAGCTGCTTTAAACTGTGTAGGACATTCTTTAATAATAAAATAATTCCTTAATGATTATTTATATAATAATTAGTACATAAATAATAATGTTCCTTAATAAGAAAGACATTAACATTCGTATATATTAATAATAAATTTTATAGAAAATGATTTTTAGCTAGGGCGGCACGGTGGTTTAGTAGTGGTTTATCCATGTTTTCTCCTCTCAGCTTCTAGGGATTTCCCGGTGTCGAACCCCATCTTGGGTGGGAGTTTCCATGTTCTCACCCTTGCCCGCGTTGAGTTTCCTCCGGGTTATCCGGTTTCCTCCCACAGTCTAAAAACATGGATCAAGTCAATTGAGTTCTCCAAATTGCCCCATATAGAGTGTGTCTGTGTGAGTGAGTGAGTGCCCAGCGATAGATTGGCACCCTGTCCTGGGTCTATCTGCCGGCGCCTGAAACGTTCTCCCCTGGATGGGTATGGGGAACCCCACCGCGACCCTAATAGAGGATAAAGCGGGAGATAATGGATGGATGATTTTTAGTTGGGCGGTAGGTGTGTGTTCACATTACACACCACATACATGCGGATTTGATGAGAATTGTCTAATTAACACTTCTTCATTCTTTCAGTTTTCTATTTCTTTTCCAGTTTTCCTAAAAAGGGCTAATTTAGTGGGAGGTGTGCAGTTAAGTTGGCGATTCGATTTTTTGCGCAGGTGTACAGTATAAATATATATAAATATAAATATAAAACGTCCTGCCAACTTAATGCTCATGCACAGACAAGTCGAAGGGTGATGGATTAATAATGAAGTTCATTATTTGATTAAGCAGCGTGTAACTGATGTTTGGACGTGCGGTCAGGGAGTGTGTGAGAGTGTGTGTGGTGTGTGTGTGTGTGTGTGTGTGTGTGTGTGTTTAGATGGATCCAGCGAGCAACGGTGACGTCTCTTCAGGCTTCCACGTTGTTCCAAAGTGAGGGCAGTCGTGCAGGTTACTGCTCTGTAGATCTGCCTCTGCCTTCAGATTGATCTTCTGCATCAACAAACACAATCAGTGTAATGAGCTTTTATACACACACACACACACACACACACACACACACACACACACACACACACACACGTATGCTGACACATACACACACATACACACAACACAAACAAGCGCACATGCGCAAGCACATTCACCCGCACACGCACTCGCAAAAGAGCGCTCACACACACATACATACACACACACACACACACACACGAACGCAGGCACACATGCACACACACACACACACACACACACACTCGCAAAAGAGCACTCACACACGCACATACATATGCACACACATACACACACACTCACAAAAAGGCGCTCTCACACACACATACAAACGCAGGCACACATGCACACACTCGCAAAAGAGCGCTCACACACACATACATACACACCACACGAACGCAGGCACACATGCACACACACACACACACACACACACACACACACACACACACATGAACACAGGCCCACATGCACATACACACACACACACTTGCAAAAGAGCGCTCACACACACATACATACACACCACACGAACGCAGGCACACATGCACACACACACACACACACACACACACACATGAACGCAGGCACACATGCACACACACACACACATACATACACACACACACACACACACACACACACACACACACATGAACGCAGGCACACATGCACATACACACACACACACTTGCAAAAGAGCGCTCACACACACATACATACACACCACACGAACGCAGGCACACATGCACACACACACACATACATACACACACACACACACACACACACACACACATGAACGCAGGCACACATGCACACACACACACACACTTGCAAAAGAGCGCTCACACACACATACATACACACCACACGAACGCAGGCACACATGCACACACACATACATACACACACACACACACACATACATACACACACACACACACACACATACACACACACACAGGAACGCAGGCACACATGCACACACACACACACACACACACACACACACTTGCAAAAGAGCGCTCACACACACATACATACACACCACACGAACGCAGGCACACATGCACACACACACACACACATACACACACACACACGAATGCAGGCACACATGCACACACACACACACACACTTGCAAAAGAGCGCTCACACACACATACATACACACCACACGAACGCAGGCACACATGCACACACACACACACACATACACACACACACACGAATGCAGGCACACATGCACACACACACACACACACTTGCAAAAGAGCGCTCACACACACATACATACACACCACACGAACGCAGGCACACATGCACACACACACACATACATACACACACACACACACACACACACACACACATGAACGCAGGCACACATGCACACACACACACACACACTTGCAAAAGAGCGCTCACACACACATACATACACACCACACGAACGCAGGCACACATGCACACACACATACATACACACACACACACACACATACATACACACACACACACACACCACATACACACACACACACAGGAACGCAGGCACACATGCACACACACACACACACACACACACACACACACTTGCAAAAGAGCGCTCACACACACATACATACACACCACACGAACGCAGGCACACATGCACACACACACACACACATACACACACACACACGAATGGCAGGCACACATGCACACACACACACACACACTTGCAAAAGAGCGCTCACACACACATACATACACACCACACGAACGCAGGCACACATGCACACACACACACACACATACACACACACACACGAATGCAGGCACACATGCACACACACACACACACACTTGCAAAAGAGCGCTCACACACACATACATACACACCACACGAACGCAGGCACACATGCACACATACACACGCACTCGCAAAAGAGCACTCACACACGCATACACACACACACACAGGTAGGTGCACAGGTAAGTTAAAACAAGGGCGGCATGGTGCCTTCCCGGTTCCCATCAAATCCCCATCTGGGTGGGTTTCCTCCGGGTTCTCCGGTTTCCTCCCACAGTCCAAAAGCATGGATCAAGTCAATTGAGTTCTCCAAATTGCCCCATATAGAGTGTGTCTGTGTCCAGTGATAGATTGGCGCCCTGTCCTGGGTGTATCTGCCCAGTGCCCAAAACGTTCTCCCCTGGATGGGCATGGGGAACCCCCCCCGCGACCCTAATAGAGGATAAAGTGGAAGATAATGAATGAATGAAAGTTAAAACAAATGCCATTGATAGATGTTTGACCTTTTAATTCGGGAAAAGCAGCTGTGTGTGTGTGTGTGTGTGTGTGTGTGTGTGTGTGTATAGGTGTGTGCTTACCTTAAAGTCTCTGATGTAGGTAAGGAAAAAGCTGACAAATGAAAAAGCCAGAGACCATTCAGAGACAGTGCTCACCATGTGTGCCGTGTACCCCTGCAACCAAAGATAAACACTCATTACCAATAACCTACCCTGTTTATCGTTTTAATTATTTTATATTCATTCATTATCTCCCGCTTTTATCCTCTGTTAGGGTCGCGGTGGGGTTCCCCATGCCCATCCAGGGGAGAACGTCTCGGGCGCTGGGCAGATACACCCAGGACAGGGCGCCAATCCATCGCTGGGCACACACTCACTCACACATACACACTCTATATGGGGCAATTTTGAGAATTCAATTAACTTGATCCATGTTTTTGGACTGTGGAAGGAAACCGGAGAACCCGGAGGAAACCCACGCAGACACGGGGAGAACATGGAAAATCCCTAGCGCTGAGAGGCGAACGTGCTAAACCACTAAGCCAGCGTGTCGCCCTTATTTTATATTATATTTTATAATAGTTCTCCTCTTAGTGCTGTGGACTCAGGTTCAAATCCCAATCTGGGTGGAGTTTCCATGTTCTCCCCGTGTCTGCGGGGGGTATCCCCGGTGTTCTCCACTTTCCTCCCACAGTCTAAAAACATGGATTTAAGATGAATTGAATGCTCTAAATTGCCCCATATAGTGTGTATGAGTGAGTAAGTGTGCCCAGTGATAGATTGGTGTCCTGTCCTGGGTGTATCTGCCCAGTGTCCAAAATGTTCTCCCCTGCATGGGCATATCCTCTGTGTTCTCCACTTTCCTCCCAAAGGCAAAAACATGGATTCAAGGTAAATTGATGGCTCTAAATTGCCCCATATATTGTGTGATTGTGTGCATGTCTGTGTGAGTGAGGGTGCTCGGTGATAGATTGGTGTCCTGTCCTGGGTGTTTCTGCACAGCTCCCAAAACGTTCTCCCCTGGATGGGCATGGGGGAACCCCCCACCCCCACCCCACCAATATATTGCATCATCACCATATGATAAATAATCAGATCATTAATTCATTATCTTCTGCTTAATACTCCACTAGGGTCATGGGGGAGAACGCTTCCCGGGGAGAACGTTTCAGGCGCTGGGCAGATACACACAGGACAGGATGCCAATTTATCACTGGGCACACACTCACTCACAGAGACACACACTATATGGGGCAATTAAAGCATTCGATTGAACTTGAATCCATGTTTTTTATTGTGGATGAACCACTTCACAACCGTGCCGCCCACAATTCAGTTGTTTAAGACCAAAACACATCATGGTTTTATGCTACAGTGCCAGCACCTCGTTTCATTTTGAGAAGTTCTACTAACACCGACCGAGTTTGACCCAAAGCATGCGACTCACAGGTTCTCCGGGGATCCAGTGAAGTTTCTTGTTCACGTCCCCTCTTGTCACAGAGCTGTACATGATCATTGATGAGATAAACACTGATGTAGAGTTAAGGATAAGCTTATCTTAATCACTTACCTTCATCATTATAAACATAAAGTGACAATAGTTCATAAATCTTTTTGTTCAAATACATCCTACATACATACATTAAAAATAATACAAAAATACACTTCTTTATTCTTCTACTGAAAGAAATGTAATAAAGCTATAAGGGATAAGAGGGTGTGCATTATTGTGAATAAATCATGGTAAAAGGGTGTTATTAGACACTGTAGAGGAGTCCTGTTACACCTTTTTCCAGTAATTTATTTACAATAATACATAACCTTTTTGGTGTGTTTTATTGTTTTTATAAAACAGTTACAAACACACTGTAATAAAAACAAGGTCTGGCACATCGTAATTTTAATTAGGTTTTAAAGTGAACTATGATCGCTGATTGATGATTTTCCGGTTTCTCTAACAATTAAATCCTGCCACCTAGTGGCCAAATTACAAAACACAGCTTTGAAACAAGCAAAAAAAAAAATAAATAAAATAAATAAATAAATAAATAAAAAAAAAAATATATATATATATATATATAGGCTCAGATTAATCAGATTTATGGACTACCCCTATAAAACTACCCATTTTATAATATTAAATAGGTTGGATATATGTCAATATGTCAAATGCTTGAGTAACAATACCTGAAACTAGTGTCTTGCCAATTAGCAAAATTAAAATGTTCTTATTTTTGACTACTTTATTATATATTATATATATTAGTAATAATCATAGTAGTTTTTACTGAAACTATTAGATTTTTCTACCTACACTCACTGGATATTTTATTGGATATAGCTTGCTGTTTCTCCACTTATCATATAGATGGACTTTGTGCTTCTACAATTCCCATTTGTAGTTTCCATATATTCCACACACATATATATATATATATATATTTTCCATCCATCCATTATCCTTCGCTTTATCTTCTACTAGGGTCACGGGGAGGGGGGTGGGGTTCCCCATGCCCATCAAGGGGAGAAAGTTTTGGGCACTGGGCAGATACACCCAGACCCAAAAATCCTTACTGACCCATGCTTGTCGGCTTGTTTACAGAAGTGATGAAGATGATAACTATATGAGAGCTGATAAAGGATACTGCTGATGATGCTGCTGAAGGTCCACGTGCAGATGCTCATTCGAATCCAAAACATACTCTTGGAGTGAATGTGTGGTTGCATAAAGAAGGAAATTATACTCTGAGTCAAGATGTAAAGTGCTCCAACTCCAAATGTTAACATAGCTCCAACCAGGTGCATCGAGAACACACTCGTCTTCTACAGAGAGACAAAGAGAAATAACCAGCATGAAATTTGACCAGCGTGACTGACCCCAAACTGAGACGCACCCTGACCAGGTACAGACTCAGTGTCAGCGGTGTCACAGTGTCAGCGATGTACACTCAATAAAACTGAGACAGAGCTGCACTTCCTCCCTTAATGCACCAAATACACAGAGATCAGGAACCAATACTACACCAAACTTCACCTCCCTTACCCCACTGAAAAACTGCCCCACCTACTGGAACACAGGGAGAGCGGTGTACTGACAGCATTGTACACACACATCTGTCAGCGGGTGAGGGACAGAGCGTGGTCAAGTCAGCCAACACACACACACACACACGCACACGCACACGCACACGCACACGCACGCACGCACGCACACACACACACACACACACACACTTATATTACACTTATATACTGAGCCCCGTCTTCAAGAGATCAGTCATGTCCTCAGGGGGAAGAAGTAACGTGGATTTTCTTCACATCAAATGCTGCAGTTCTAGCCAATCACATGTGTATGTGAGCTCATGAATACAATAGAAGAGGCAGAGTTCTTCTTTAGGTGCATTAGGAACGGTGCTAATAAAATGAGAATAATTATACAAATGTTTGCCGGTAGGGCGTAACGGTGGTTTAGTGGTTAACACGATCGCCTGTCAGTGCTGGGGATTCCAGGTTCAAATCTCAATCTGGGTGGAGTTTCCATGTTCTCCCACGTGGGGTTCCTCTGGGTTCTTCGGTTTCCTCCCACAGTCCAAAAACATGGATTCAAGGTATATTGAATATCATAAAGTGTGTTTGTGTCTGTGGGTGTGTGTCTCAAGTGATAGATTGGTACCCTGTCCTGGTTGTATCTGCTCAGTATCCGAAACGTTCTCCACTGGATGGGCATGGAGAACACCTCCCCCCCCAGTAGAGGTTTAATGGAAAATAATGAATTAATAATTGAATCATGGGCATTCACGTTAGGGCTAGGGATCTGTCCAGTCTGAGTTTCCATGTTCTCCCCTTGTCTGCGTGGGTTTACTCTCACAGTCCAAAAACATGGATTCAAGTTAATTTGAATGCTCTAAATTGACCCATAAAGAGTGTGTTTTTGTGTTTGTGTGTGTGTGCCCAGTGATGGACTGGCACCCTGTCCTTGGTGTATCTGCAAAACAACCGAGACATTCTCATCCCCCCCCCACCCCGTGACCCTACAGCCAAGGCACTTTATTGATCCCTTCGAGAGAATTCCCTTAAGGAACAGAAATTAAGGAACCAGTAGCCAAAAAAATAGAAATAGAGAAGGGAAACAAAAGAACATGCAGTTATTTTGTGTGTGTGTGTATGTGTGTGTGTGTGTACCTGAAAGTTAGCCACAACACACATGCCAAAGGAACTAATGCATCCACATATGAGGCCAGTAGTGTTGAGTTTCATCAGCCTTTTCTCTCCATCATCAGTCAGGGCCTGCACCTGTTTATACCGCACAAACATGGTGGCAATGCCTACACACACACACACACACACACACACACACACACACACACACACAAAATTCAATTAAATGTCTGTAAAAATTCAATGTCCGTAAAGTTGATTTCTCAAATATATTTAATGTAAATGGTAAATACAAAGTCATTATATGTAGGTTGTTTTAGGATAAAAGACATCCAGTATGAGGGAGGTGTCGTCAGCTCATGGTTCTGCTGAAGCTGGTTCTGCGGCTACGACGATTACTGATGGGACCTGGATTTCTATTGGACTGGCAGTCCTGCAGGACGTCCTCAATGGACTTATAAAGTTTTCATTAGTTAAATACTAGGGGTGAGCTGCAATATCCGCTGATTCGACGATTCGATTCGGAGAACCGTAATCGACTATGAACCTCATAGTCGAATGTACCATTTTGACCACATGGGGGCGCCCATGGCTGCTGCTAAGCATTAGTTTTTACATGAAATGTCTTTGTTTTCGTTATATATATAGCCTTTTGTCAAATAAAATCATCCTAATTTCTGTTAATATTTTTTTTAAATGATGTGTGCGCTTTAACAATAGGCTACACACAAAAATTTTTTTAAAAGTTTTTTTTTATAAACCACGCTTATAGCGCCATCTTGTGGTGAAATTTTAACTGATTCGACTATCAGTCGACTATAGGGAAACTCTGACGAATCAGATTCGACTATGAAAATCCTTAGTTGAAGACACCCCTATTAAATACAGACACCGGACAATCTGTACATGGCTGTCCTACACTGTTGATGCTTCCCGCACCTCAAGAAGGAGATGTCTCCCAATGAGCCTTGGTCCTCCCAAGGTTTCTTCCTTAAGATAACAACATAACAGGGAATTTTCTCTTGCCACTGTCGCTTCGGTTTGATCTTTTGGAGGTTTAACACTTTATAACACTGTGAAGCTGCTTTGAGACAATGCACTATTGTAAATGACTTAATATAACAAATCAGAACGGGACTGATGCAGCACTATATACAGCCGGAAGTTTCTTTATTACAGAATTTGAGACGTAAAGAACCAAATCTAACCGCAAGCTACCCGTGATTAACCTGTCTTCCATTCAGCTGCAGGAAATAAGACGGCAGATCATTTGTTTTCCTCTCGTCTTGGTATTTAAGGCACATTAAAACTTGCTTTCACACATTCTGTTTTCTAAACATTTTAATTTTCACCTATGAAGTATGGCCCAGAGAAATGTCATTATTTATGGGCTTGTGGTTAAGGAACCAGCCTTGTGACCTGAAGGTCTCCGGTTCGATTCCCGATCCCACCAAGTACTCTGGCTGTGCCCTTGGGCAAGGCACCTGACCCCAATTGCTCCCCGGGTGCCGTATTTACATTTACATTTAGTTATTTAGCAGACGTTTTTATCCAAAGCGACTTACAAATGAGAACATTACAAGTCAGAAGTTATGGAGAAAACCAGCTATACTGTAGAATTATTAAACCTGATTGTTATTTGATGCTGCGCACCCCCCCTTTTTTTTCCTACAACAGGTATTTGTTAAAGAGATGCATCTTCAGTAGTTCAAGTCCGCCCACCACTCCGGACACGTGCTCACTTCACCAGTGTGTGTGTGTGTGTGTGTGTGTGTGTATATTTATGTGTGGGTTTCACTGCATGGATGGGTTTAATGTGGAGGACAAATTCCTCTGTGTGTAGGCAAAATAAATCACTTTATCTTTACTTTTTTATTAGTATCTTCTTCTGTGCTAAAGATTCAATTTTAACCAAAATATTTTATTTACCCAGAAATGCTGAGACATTGAGCATGATTCCAAACACACACCGCTCTGGAGCAACTGTCCCTGTGTCACTGCAAACACAAACCACACACACACACACACACACACACACACACACACACACACACACACACACACACGTGACATGAAATACATTTTCAATTTAATGTTTTTTGTTTTTATTAGGTGGCTTAGTGGTTAGCACGTTCTCCTCTCAGCTCTAGAGATTCCCGGTTCGAATCCCCATCTGGGTGGAGTTTCCATGTTCTCCCCGTGTCCGTGTGGGTTTCCTCCGGGTTCTCCGGTTTCCTCCCACAGTCCAAAAACATGGATCAAGTCAATTGAGTTCTCCAAATTGCCCCCTATAGCGTGTGTTTTGTGTGAGTGTGTACCCAGCGATGGATTGGCGTCCTGTCCTGGGTGTATCTGCCCAGCGCCCAAAATGTTCTCCCATGGATAGGCATGGAGAACCCCCCCGCGACCCTAATAGAGGATAAAGCAGAAGATAATGGATGGATGGATGTTGTGCATATCTTTTCTGAATCATTCAGACATTTAGTCCTCTTTTTAAAATATCAGTCTGGTAGGGAGAGAGGGCGGGGCCTTCGGTAATGGATTTGCATTATGCTTAATTAATGAATCCGACACCGTTCCTCCCAATCAACATGTGCGGCATTTAAAACCAGGACCATCACATACTGCGGGGAGAGAGTTTCCATCCAAACCCGTTGGACGTTGGACACGGAATGGTTGTGGGTGAGGAATTGCTGTGCTGTTGCGTGAAATCCTGTCTCTGGTCCTCATTCCGTCCACCCCCGTTACATTTGGTGCAGAAACCCGGGAGGCGGGTGAGGTCCAAGAACGTCACCTGAGAGTCTGCTGGCCCAAGCCTTCAGCTTGCACAGAAAGCCAGTCGCCGCTGATGAAGCGGAAGACGCTGGGGTGCGTCTGCCATCAGCGCCAAGGATGGAAGAGTCTACACTGACTGGAGAGATGACGTCAGGAGCTTCTGGGCAGTCAATGCCACATGCAAGGAGGCAAGAAGACTCTCTCACAAAAACTTCTGGATACGAGGATGGGCCAGTGTGGTGGGGCGAGAAGGCGGAGCTGTCGGTAATGGATTTTCATTACGCTCATAACGTTTCATTTCATTCATAACGCCAACAATTAACTCACAACACACCGCCTTAATTCCGAGTGTGTCTTTTAAAAACGGGATCATCACATGTTGCGGGGAGAGAGTCTCCATCAGAATCAAACAGGATTGGTGGGACGTTGGACACGGCATGGTTAATAGTGAGAAAATGCTGTGATGCCCGATGTTTCTTTGATGTCTAAAGTCAAAAAAAGTCGCAGCCTACTAGTTAATAGTTTACAACATCCATCCATCCATTATCTTCCGCTTTATCCTCTATCAGGGTCGCGGTGGGGTTCCCCATGCCCATCCAGGGGAGAACGTCTCGGGCGCTGGGCAGATAGACCCAGGACAGGACACCAATCTATTACTGGGCACACACTCACTCACACAGACACACGCTATATGGGGCAATTTTTTGGAGAATTCAATTTACCTTGATCCATGTTTTTGGACTGTGGGAGGAAACCGGAGAACCCGAAGGAAACCCACACGGACACGGGGAGAACATGGAAACTCCACCCAGATGGGGATTCGAACCGGGAATCCCTAGTGCTGAGAGGTGAACATGCTAACCACTAAGCCACCGTGCCGCCCTATAGTTTACAACATTCATTCATTCATTCATTCATTATCTCCCGCTTTATCGTCTATTAGGGTCGCGGTGGGGTTCCCCATGCCCATCCAGGGGAGAACGTCTCGGGCGCTGGGCAGACAGACCCAGGACAGGGCGCCAATCTATCGCTGGGCACACACTCACTCACACAGACACACTCTATATGGGGCAATTTGGGGAATTCAATTGACTTGATCCATGTTTTTGGACTGTGGGAGGAAACCGGAGAACCCGGAGAGAACATGGAAACTCCACCCAGATGGGGATTCGAACCGGGAATCCCTAGGGCGCCAATCCATCGCTGGGCACACACGCACTCACACAGACACACTCTATATGGGGCAATTTAGAGAATTCAATTGACTTGATCCATGTTTTTGGACTGTGGGAGGATACCGGAGAACCCGGAGGAAACCCACGTGGACACGGGGAGAACATGGAAACTCCACCCAGATGGGGATTCGAACCGGGAATCCCTAGCGCTGAGAGGCGAACATGCTAACCACTAAGCCACCGTGCCGCCTATAGTTTAGAACATATTAAATATAATACAGATTATCTGTGGACTTGCTTTACCTGATGTAGGGGACGAATGGGTCGACATGTCTGAGCTCCACCGCTGTGATGTATGCAAAGATAAATGTTGCTGATGTCCAAACCACCAGTGCTGCTGGAAGGCCACACAAGCCCTCCTGAAACCAAAACATCTCTACTATCCACCTGAAACACACACACACACACACACACACACACACACACACACACAGACAATAATTAACCCTTATTTTATGTTACATTTCCAGTTTTCACTTTTAGGTTCTTTAAAATATTGATTATTTTGTCTCTTTGACTTTTCATCAATTGAAAACATCCAACAGAACATTCATTATCTTCCGCTTTATCCTCTATTAGGGTCGCTGTGGGGTTCCCCATGCCCATCCAGGGGAGAACATCTCGGGCGCTGGGCAGATAGACCGAGGACAGGACGCCAATCTATCACTGGGCATACACTCACTCACACAGACACACTCTATATGGGGCAATTTGGAGAACTCAATTGACTTGATCCATGTTTTTGGACTGTGGGAGGAAACCGGAGAACCCGGAGGAAACCCACGCGGACACGGGGAGAACATGGAAACTCCACCCAGATGGGAATTCGAACCGAGAATCCCTATCGCTGAGAGGAGAACATGCTAACCACTAAGCCACCGTGCCGCCCCTGTTGTAATTTATATCTTACAAAAAACATTGACTACAGGCGGCACGGTTGCTTAGTGGTTAGCACGTTCGCCTCTCAGCACTAGGGATTCCCGGTTCGAATCCCCATCTGGGTGGAGTTTCCATGTTCTCCCCGTGTCCACATGGGTTTCCTCCGGGTTCTCCGGTTTCCTTCCACAGTTCAAAAACATAGATCAAGTCAAGTGAATTCTTCAAATTGCCCCATATAGAGTGTGTCTGTGTGAGCGAGTGTGTGCCCAGCGATGGATTGGCGCCCTGTCCTGGGTGTATCTGCCCAGCGCCGAGACGTTCTTCCCTGGATGGGCATGGGGAACCCCACCGCGACCCTAATAGAGGATAAAGCGGGAGAATGAATGAATGTTCTGTTGATGTTTTCAATTGATGAAAAGTCAAAGAGACTTTTCTCCCAAAGAAAAGATGTTCTCCCCGTGTCCACATGGGTTTCCTCCGGGTTCTCCGGTTTCCTCCCACAGTCCAAAAACATGGATCAAGTCAATTGAGTTCTCCAAATTGCCCCATATAGAGTGTGTGTGTGTGAGTGAGTGTGTGCCCAGTGATAGATTGGCGCCCAGTCCTGGGTGTATCTGCCCAGCACCCGAGACGTTCTCCCCTGGATGGGCATGGGGAACCCCACTGTGACCCTAATAGAGGATAATGAATGGAAAACATTGAATTCCTAGCAGCAATGACGCCACTGTTTAACTCCTCACCTTCAGAGTATGAAGTCAGATTGAGATGCTGAGTGCTTCCTCTGTTCCCTGTAAATATAAACACAAAAACAAAGGACATTAGAGAGAAACTAAAGAGTTACTGTTAAACATTTTAGTTAATGTTCTAAATTGCCCCATATAGTGTGTGTTTGTGTGAGTGAATGTGTGCCCAACGCTGGCTTAGTGGTCAGCACGTTCGCCTCTCAGCACTAGGGATTCCCGGTTCGAATCCCCATCTGGGTGGAGTTTCCATGTTCTCCCCGTGTCCGTGTGGGTTTCCTCCGGGTTCTCCGGTTTCCTCCCACAGTCCAAAAACATGGATCAAGTCAATTGAGTTCTCCAAATTGCCCCATATAGAGTGTGTCTGTGTGAGTGAGTGTGTGCCCAGCGATGGATTGGCGCCCTGTTCTGGGTCTATCTGCCCAGCGCCCGAAACGTTCTCCCCTGGATGGGCATGGAGAACCCCACCGCGACCCTAATAGAGGATAAAGCGGGAGATAATGAGTTGACATGAGATGAGAATACAAACCAGTGGCTGATCAGTGGGTTTCCTCCGGGTTCTCGGGTTTCCTCCCACAATCCAAAAACATGGATTCAAGGTAAAGTTAATGTTCTAAATTGCCCCATATAGAGTGTGTCTGTGTGAGTGAGTGTGTGCCCAGTGATAGATTGGCGCCCTGTCCTGGGTGTATCTGCCCAGCGCCCGAAACGTTCTCCCCTGGATGGGCATGGGGAACCCCCTGCGACTCTAGTGCCCCCCCCCGCGACTCTAGTGCCCCCCCGCGACCCTAGTGCCCCCCCCGCGACCCTGAGTGCCCCCGCCCCGCGACCCTAGTGCCCCGCTCCCCCCCTGCGACCCTGAGTGCCCTCCCCACGACCCTAGTGCGACCCCAGTGCTCCCGCCCCGCGACCCTGAGTGCCCCCCCCCTCCCCGAAACATTCTCCCCTGGATGGGCATGGGGAACCCCCTGCGACCCTAGTGCCTCCCCCCACCCGTGACCCTAGTGCCCCGCCCCCCCCCCGCGACTCTAGTGCCCCCCCCCGCGACCCTAGTGCCTTCCCCCGCGACCCTGAGTGCCCCCCCCCGCGACCCTAGTGCCCCCCCCCCCCCCCCCCCACCTCGAAACGTTCTCCCCTGGGCATGGGGAACCCCCTGTGACCCTAGTGCCCCCCCCCCCCCCCGCGACCCTAGTGCCCCGCCCCCCCGCGACTCTAGTGCCCCCCCCCGACCCTAGCGCCCCTAGTGCCCCCGCCCCGCGACCCTAGTGCCCCCCCGCGACCCTGAGTGCCCCCCCCCCCCCCCCCCCCCCCCCCGAAACGTTCTCCCCTGGGCATGGGGAACCCCCTGCGACCCTAGTGCCTCCCCCCACCCGTGACCCTAGTGCCCCACCCCCCCCGCGACTCTAGTGCCCCCCCCCGCGACCCTAGTGCCCCCCCCCCCTGAGTGCGACCCTAGTGCCCCCCCCCCCCCCGAAACGTTCTCCCCTGGGCATGGGGAACCCCCTGCGACCCTAGTGCCCCCCCCCCCCCGACCCTAGTGCCCCCCCCCCGCGACCCTAGTGCCCCCCCCCCAGTTTCCGGTGCAATAAAAGTATCATGAGATAACAGCGGATTCACTTTCACTTCTCGTTTTCAGACAGAACCCACTTCTCTCAGTCACAATTATTAAATGTTTAAACGTAAAATAAAAAATAATATTTCGTTTTTATTCCCGCGTTACAGAATAATGAATAAACTCTCACAGAACACAACAAACCGCAGTGTAAACAGAACACAGAACACAGTACCTGCTCTGCTCTCAGTTCTGTCACCTCATGACCTGCTCCGCGTCCCGTCACCTCATCGCCGCAGATTCGATTATCGCAGAAAGAATCGATTATTAGAGAATTAATCGATTATCAATCACACACCTTCAAACAGCTCCACTTCACCCGCTCCCTGCACTTCCTATCGGACTCACGAGCTACCGTGACGTAGGACTCAGTAACCCGGATGAGGGGTTGCCAATAAATGCACAAATCCTCCCGTTATTAGCAGTAGAGCTGTGCGATACCAAGTAAATACAGGGCCAATATCGCGATATTCGATACCGATACTTTTTTAATATTTAAGCTTTATTGATCCAAAAGACCTAGTATAGAATTTCGCCAAACATTGTAGGTGACAACAAAATAAAAAAAACCTAACCTTGGAAGAGCAGTCTTTATAAAGAACCGGCAGTTTCCCCTCCATTAAAGATTTCCGACTTGGAATTCTATATTTTGGGTCAAGGGTCTTCACAAAATCCTGAAAGCCCTTGTCTTGCACAATGGAGATAGGTTGCAGGTCCTTCACTATCATCCCTACCAGGCTCCTAGTGATCTCCTCAGCTCTTGGGGAATCGGCTAAGGAAAATAATAATATATAATAATAATAATAATAATAATAATAATAATAATAATAATATATAATAATTTTTTTAACCTTTGTTATTTTTAAAGTCTCTATAAATTTCATACTTGTATGGCTGTGTAAATATTCCTTGGAGTTAAATTGTTCTGTTCATAATTTTTTTTATAGTCCAGTCCACCTCTTATGATATTATATCTTTCAATCTTTATGTTATTTTGTTTACATTGTGTGCACTTGCCTGTGCACACAATGTAATTCTATAAAATTCTATAAAATTCCTTGTTGTGGGATAATTAAAGCTTTATTTAATGTTATCTTCCCTTAAATAACTTTGTAATAGAATAAATGTACTAGGTTATTTCAATGTCTTCATTATATATATATAATTATTATTTATTATTATTATTTTTCACGGTGGCTTAGTGGTTAGCACGTTCGCCTCTCAGCACTAGGGATTCCCAGTTCGAAACCCCATCTGGGTGGAGTTTCCATGTTCTCCCCGTGTCTGCGTGGGTTTCGGCGTGGGGATAAATCGGCGTGCGCACAAAAAACTTGAGTATCGATCTTTTTACGCAAGTATTGTTCAATACCAATACCAGAGTTGGTATCGATATTATCGATATTTGTATCGATCCGCACAGCTCTAATTAGCAGATCGTTTTCGATCTTCATGGCGGTTGCTTGGTGACACGTGGCGGTGTATGGGAAGCCAAACATGTTTTGAAGTTGTTATCTCGAGATAACAAAGCTTGTTATGTTGGTATCACGACTTATTTCTGAGCTACCAGAGAAGTGGCAGGACGGTTCTGTCAATACATTAATTCAGGGGCGTCGTTAGACCTGCGCTTTCGGGGCTATAGGATGTTTTGTCAGTAACCCCGAATCAAATGAGTGCACCGTCAGCTGTGTGTGTGTGTGTGTGTGTGTGACGGAGACAGATTTTTTTCGCCTGGAGACAGATTTTTTATTTATTTTTTGGCTGTAAAGTGCAGCTTCTCAGCTTTCATAAACCGTCAGATTTTTTCTGAAGGCGCACACTGTCGCAAAATTACGGTAATTAAAGTAAAACCTTGTTAAAACTGTCTCATCCGCGACGGACTCGTAAAATGGATTCATGCTTTTCTGCCGAAGCTCAGGTTCGTTTATTCATTCATTATCTTCCGCTTCATCCTCAATTAGGGTCGCAGTGGGTTCCCTGGGCCTATCCAGGGGAGAACGTCTCGGGCGCTGGGCAGATACACCCAGGACAGGGCGCCAATCCATCGCTGGGCACACACTCACTCACACAGACACACTCTATATGGGACAATTTTGAGAATTCAATTGACTTGATCCATGTTTTTGGACTGTGGGAGGAAACCGGAGAACCCGGAGGAAACCCACGCGGACACGGGGAGAACATGGAAACTCCACCCAGATGGGGATTCGAACCGGGGATCCCTAGTGCTGAGAGGAGAACGTGCTAACCACTAAGCCACCATGCCGCCAAGAATCATATTCATTCATTAAAACAAATCAAATCATATTTATTCGTTAAAGCATTTTTTTAATGAAACACAGCCAACACAGCTCCTCCACCTCCTTATTGTCCTCCTTTATGTCCGGCGTTTTTGTCCACCTCTGGATGTCCTCCATTCTCTGTCTCTTCTTGTCTGACTCTAAAGCTGCTTCTCCACCTCCTTCAGCCTCCTCTCCACCTCCTTTTTGTCCTCACTCAAATCCAGAATCAGCTGATTTTCCTTTACGTCTACGTCTCGAAGTTCTCCATCCAGAGGGCCTCTGTTCTCCATGCTCCTTCTTTCCTCGTCCGCTTGCTGAAGCTGCTCCTCCATCTCCTTGAGCCTCCTCTCCATCTCCTTTTTGTTCTTTTTCAAATCCATCAGCTGATTTTCCTTAATCTCCAACGTTTTTTGCCACCTCTCGATGTCCTCCATCCAGAGCGCCTCTCTGTTCTCCATTCTCTGTCTCTTCTTGTCGGACTCCTGAAGCTGCTTCAGCCTTCTCTCCATCTCCTGTTTGCTCTCTGTCAAATACATCAGCCGATTTTCCTTTTCGTCCAATGTTTTGGTCCACGTCTCGATGATCTCCATCCAGAGCGCTTCTCTGTCCTCCATGCTCTTTCTTTCCTCGTCCACTTGCTGTAGCTGCTCCTCCAACCACTTAATCCTCTCCATCTTATCATTGTCATCTTTAAAATCCTTCAGCGGACGTCCCATCCCCGACTCTACCGTCCAGAGTGCCTCTCCTGTCCTTTCCTCCATCCCTCGCCTGTCCACGCCTGACAGCTGATGCACCTCCTCCAACTCTTCCAGCCTCCTTTCCATCCTCTTTATTTCCTCTCTCAAATACTTCAGATTACGTTCCTTCGCTTCCAACTCTTCTTCCAAGAGTGCCTCTCGCTCCTCCATCATCTGCCTCTTCTCGTCTGACAGCTCGTCCAACTCCTTCAGCCTCCACTCCATCCTCTCTTCCTCCTCTCTCAAATACTTCAGCTTAAGTTTCTTCTCTTCCAACTCTTCATCCAAGAGCGCCTCTCGTTCCTCCATTCCTCTCTCCTTTTCCGCTTGCTTGCGCATCTCCTCCACCTCTTTCGCCAGATGCTCCTTTGATTCGCTCTCTCTCACTGCCAGCTCCTTGAACTTTGTCAGTTTTCTTTCCAGTTCTTCCTTATCGTTTGTTACCTCTTCCAACTTTCGCGCATAATCTATATGCCCCAGATGCCCCCTGGAGGCAGCGTCCTGCTCATCCACCTGATCGTGCAGGCCATTTACCGAGTCTCCTCCAGGTTTGTAGTTGGTCTTTGCTCGTTTCATCCTGCCTTTCCGACCTAAGTGCAACAGAGGCAGCATCTGGAATCGTTTCATGGTACAGGGTTTTATAAGAGAACTCGTCAAAAGCAGAGTGTCTGAAATGTTGAAACACAGCGACTGATTATATAAACCTGAACGTTATGATGTACATAAGCAATTAAAGTAGTAATATATGATAGAATCGGCGGCACGGTGGCTTAGTGGTTAGCACGTTCGCCTCTCAGCGCTAGGGATTCCCGGTTCGAATCCCCATCTGGGTGGAGTTTCCATGTTCTCCCCGTGTCTGCGTGGGTTTCCTCCGGGTTCTCCGGTTTCCGCCCATAGTCCAAAAACATGGATCAAGTCAATTGAATTCTCCAAATTGCCCCATATAGAGTGTGTGTGTGAGTGAGTGTGTGCTCAGCGATGGATTGGCGTCCTGTCCTGGGTCTATCTGCCCAGCGCCCGAAACGTTCTCCCCTGGAAGGGCATGGGGAACCCCCCCACGACCCTAATAGAGGATAAAGCGGGAGATAATGAATGAATATATGATAGAATCAGACTTCAAAACTAGGAATATAATTCAATAAAAGTTATTAAGTAATTGGGGGGCGGCACGGTGGCTTAGTGGTTAGCACGTTCTCCTCTCAGCACTAGGGATTCCCGGTTCGAATCCCCATCTGGGTGGAGTTTCCATGTTCTCCCCGTGTCCGCGTGGGTTTCCTCCGGGTTCTCTGGTTTCCTCCCACAGTCCAAAAACATGGATCAAGTCAATTGAGTTCTCCAAATTGCCCCATGTAGAGTGTGTGAGTGAGTGAGTGTGTGCCCAGCGATGGATTGGCGCCCTGTCCTGGGTGTATCTGCCCAGCGCCCGAAACGTTCTCCCCTGGATGGGCATGGGGAACCCCCCCCCCGCGACCCTAATAGAGGATAAAGCAGAAGATAATGAATGAATGAATGAAAGTAATTGGGTGAGGTGGCACTGTGACTTAGTGGTTAGCATATTCCAGAACCTGATCCAGGTTTAAATCTGGGTGGAGGTTCCATGTTCTCCCCGTGTCCGTGTGTTTTTCTCTGGTTTCTCTGGTTTTAAGGTAATTAAATTCTATAAATTCCCTTATATTGTCTGTGTATCTGTTTATGTGTGTGTGTGCGTGTGTGTGAGAGTGAGTGTGCCCAGCGATAGATTGGCGCTCTGTCCTGAGTGTTTCTGCCCAGCCCCGTAATGTTCTCCTTGGATGGGCATGGGGAACCCTTCCCCTGTAACCCTAGTAGAGGATTAAGCAGAAGATAATGAATAAATAAATAAATAATTGGGTGGGGACACAGTGGTTTAGTGGTTAGCATGTTCTCCTCTCAGCTCTGAGGATCCAGGTTCGTATCCCAGTCTTGGTGGAGTTTCCATGTTCTCCTCGTGTCCGCTTAGGATTCCTCCAGGTTCTCTGGTTTCTTCTCACAGTCCAAAATCATGGATTTAAGGTAAAATCAAATGCCCTAAATTGCCCCATATAGTTTGTTTGTATGTGAGTGAGTAAGTGTGCCCAACGATAGATTGCACCCTGTCCTGATTGTATCTGTCCAGCGCCTGAAACGTTCTCCCCTGGATGGGCATCCGGAACACCCTCCCCCCACTCTAGTAGTAGAGGATTATTCATTCATTCATTCATTCATTATCTTCTGCTTTTTCCTCTATTAGGGTCGTGGTGGGGTTCCCCATGCCCATCCAGGGGAGAACATCTCGGGCGCTGGGCAGATAGACCCAGGACAGGACGCCAATCCATCGCTGGGCACACACTCACTCACACAGACACACTCTATATGGGGCAATTTTGAGAACTCAATTGACCTGATCCATGTTTTTGGACCATGGGAGGAAACCGGAGAACCCGGAGGAAACCCACGCGGACACGGGGAGAACATGGAAACTCCACCCAGATGGGGATTCGAACCGGGAATCCCTAGCGCTGAGAGGCGAACGTGCTAACCACTAAAGTTAACAGTCGTTACATGATTTGATTTTCTCATTTCTAACAGTTTGTCAAACTATGGGGTATTATTTATGGGGTATTATTGAGAAGTAGCTTTCTGAACACCTCCTGCACATTCAAACCATTGTTATATCTCAGTAAAAAGTTCAACATTTCAGAATAAAGACATGTTTCTCTACCTGAACTTCTAAAGATCCTGAGCTTGGTCTGAACACAACTGCCCTGATGTTCTTAGTGGCCTGCATTAGTTCCATTGCCATGACAACCACCACACTCAACATGACAACCACCACACTCAACATTCCAAAGTTCTTGGGAACGTTGGACAGTAGAGAATTCAGAAAACCTAGAAAATAGAGTTTTTTTGTAGTGTTGACACATTTCAGGTGTTTTCACTCTTTTATTTCTTCGATCGACAGCTTCAAATACACGCAAATGGACTATTAAAAAAATCGCTATTAGTCATTAAATGACGTCAATTTGCATAAAACAGCCAATATCTGCTTTCCATACTGAGGCGTTGGGAACACAGACTCTCGCTGGTTTCAGTGTTAAAGTGTGGAACAGGGAACAAATACATGATCTAGATTTGTATTTCCTGAAATAAACCATTATACAGTGGAGTTGGTTTTCTTCATAACTATTGTAAGTAAGTAAGTTAACTTTATTTATATAGCACTTTTCTTAGGAACAGGCCACAAAGTGCTTTAAAAAAGGATAAAACATAAAAAATAAGAGAACAAACACAACAAAAACACAATTCATTCATTATCATAAAACATTCATTCATTCATTCATTATCTCCCGCTTTATCCTCTATTAGGGTCGCGGTGGGGTTCCCCATGCCCATCCAGGGGAGAACGTCTCGGGCGCAGGGCAGATATAACACAGGACAGGGCACCAATCCATCGCTTGGTACACATTCACTCACACACACACTCTATATGGGGCAATTTGGAGAATTCAATTGACTTGATCCATGTTTTTGGACTGTCCGAGGAAACTGGAGAACCCGGAGGAAACCCACGCAGACACGGGGAGAACATGGAAACTCCACCCAGATGGGGATTCGACCCAGGAATCCCTAGCGCTGAGAGGTGAACATGCTAAACACTAAGCCACCTGGAGCAAACATATAAAAATAAAAATAAAGCAAAAATAGTCTTCGATTCAGAACTTGAGAACAGCTCATCAGAAATCCTTCCAGCTGCATGGACTATGCAAAATCCTTTAGAACCCTTTCTACAAGACTTTGGAGAGTGCCCAAAGAATTTAGGTGAAAGCATACTTGAGGTCATGGAACTGTTTGGTTTGGTTCTTGTGATTAAGGTGCTGTGGGCTCTGTTCGGTTCTGTTCTCATGGTTACCACAGACGACTTACGGTACCTCAATCCTTAAAGTTTTGCATTAAAAAAACAAAAAAATAAAAACATAATTCATTTATATATATATAAACATTTGATGAAGTGGGTGGCACGGTGGCTTAGTGGTTAGCACCATTCCAGGTTCGAATTCCAATCTGGGTGGTTTCCATGTTCTCCTCATGTTTCCTCCAGGTTGTCCGGTTTCCGGACAAAGACATGGATTCAAGGCAAATTAAATGCTCTAAATTGTCTTATATAGTCTGTGTCTGTGTGTCCAGCTATAGATTGACGCCCTGTCCTGGGTGTATCTGCCCAGCATCTGAAACGTTCTCCCCTGGATGGTCATGGGGAACCCCCAGCGTCTCTAGTAGAGGATTAAGTGAAAGGTAATGAATATTTCATATTTCATTGAATCCAGCACCAAACCAGAAAATCCTGACTGCTGTCTAAAACATTTGTCTTTAAAGTTTAATGCAAGAAAGTTTATTAATCTGTTCGAATTATTGAAAATAATAAAGAACCTGGGGCACGCTGGTTTAGTGGTAAGCACGTTCGCCTCTCAGCGCTAGGGATTCCCGTTCGAATCCCCATCTGGGTGGAGTTTCCATGTTCTCCCCGTGTCTGCGTGGTTTCCTCCGGGTTCTCCGGTTTCCTCCCACAGTCCAAAAACATGGATCAAGTCAATTGAATTCCCCAAATTGCCCCATATAGAGTGTGTCTGTGTGAGTGAGTGTGTGCCCAGCGATGGGTTGGTGCCCTGACCTGGGTGTATCTGCCCAG
>JAFMOC010000113.1:1077500-1117500 GCA_019802505.1 Corydoras sp. C115 | reverse complement strand
CCCGGTTCGAATCCCAATCTGGGTGGAGTTTCCATGTTCTCCCCGTGTCCGTGTGGGTTTCCTCCGGGTTCTCCGGTTTCCTCCCACAGTCCAAACACATGGATCAAGTCAATTGAGTTTTCCAAATTGCCCCATAGAGTGTTTTGCGTGTCTGTGTGTCTGTGTGTGTGTGTGTGTGAGTGTGTGCCCGGCGATAGATTGGCGTCCTGTCCTGGATGTATCTGCCCAGCGCCCAAAACGTTCTCCTCTGGATGGGCATGGGGAACCCCACTGCGACCCTAGTATAGGATAAAGCGGAAGATAATGAATGAATGAATCTTAGTAGGGTATATCTCACTTATTTGTATATAAGCATATTTATATGCTATATGTATATTCCTGGGCGGCACGGTGGCTTAGTGGTTAGCAACTTCGCCTCTCAGCGCTAGGGATTCCCGGTTCGAATCTGGATGGAGTTTCCATGTTCTCCCCGTGTCTGCGTGGGTTTCCTCCGGGTTCTCCGGTTTCCTCCCACAGTCTAAAAACATGGATCAAGTCAATTGAATTCTCAAAATTGCCCCATATAGAGTGTGTTTGTGTGAGTGAGTGTGTGCCCAGCGATGAATTGGCGCCCTGTCCTGGGTCTATCTGCCCAGCACCCGAGACGTTCTCCCCTGGATGGGCATGGGGAATCCCACCGCGACCCTAATAGAGGATAAACGGGAGATAATGAATGAATGAATGTATATTCCTATATATATATATAACCTTTAATATAGATATATAATACTGTATACTTCTCATTCATTACATATTTCATATTTATGTATATACATTTATACACTTCACTTCTTAATGCATTGGTCACTGTTACTACTGCACTTTATGTAAATAGTGTATATATTGCACTTCTGGTTTGATACTAACTACATTTCATTGGCCCTGTACTTGTACACCAGTGCTTCTCAAATAGTGGGGCGCGCCCCCCTGGGGGGGGCACAGTGCGGTGCATGGAAAAATATTTAACAGAGATGAGGAGAGAGACGAAGATAATGAGAGCAACAAAAGTCAACCGAAAACTAAATGTCGAAGCGAACGTAGTGCCTGGTTTCACTGTAACTGTAACTTCACTGTAACTGTAACTTCACTGTAACTGTAACTTCACTGTAACTTCACTGTAACTGTAACTTCACTGTAACTGTAACTTCACTGTAACTTCACTGTAACTGAGGTGGAGACGAAGAAAGACCGGCGTGTCTGCTGTGTCTTTAAATGTTGGCAGCGGACAGCGTGAAATAAATGAAGGCGTCACTTATAGACATTACACCCCAATCACGCTGATAACCGCTTGAGTTTTTAATCGTAAATGTGACGAGTATAACCAGCAATCATAACGCTTTATGAAAGCTGCTCCAGAAAAGCTGTGCTGCAAAACGGGCGCGTTGGAGACATTAGTTCTGACTTTTTCCAAAAAAAAAAAAAAAAAAAAAAAAAAAAAAAAAAACAGCATAAATTGTTGTATTAATTTTAGTTTTGTAGGTTAAAGTGTTAATAATAAATTGAGCTCCTGAATGAATTTTGCTGATGAATTTGAATTTATTGTTATTTATTGATTTTATTTAATTTCATTTTCAGTATCAAATGCCAGTCAGATCAAAAATGTTTCACGTTTAAATAAGGATTTCATTCGTTTCTGTTACAAACTAAAAAACAAAGTTAATAAAATGATTCTTTGTTCTAAGTTGATCTATATTTCTTTCTTTTTTGTATTCTTTATTGTTAATAAGGATACATTGTTATAAAAGAGGTGTACTTAGAACAAATTTATAGACATATGATACTACAGTGAGTGTGTAAAAATAATTTTTCATCCCATTTTGTCATGTACGGGGGGGGGGGGTGCATACGTGTGTGTGGGGGGGGGGGCGAAAATGTTTTCTTCTTCCTAGGGGGGGGGGGGGGGGGGGGCTTAACAGAAAATAATTGAGAATCACTGTTGTACACTGACAATAAAGTTGAATCTAATCGAATCTGTTGAGGCGTTGATTAGAGATGCAGTGATCGAGCTCGAGCTGCAGGAATGTGAGGGGCAGATACGACCAGCCAGCATGTGTGTTTTAGTGAATATCTAAACCTGTGAAATCCTGTCTCCGGTCCTCATTCGCAGCCACCCCGATACACTCGTGTAGCCAGACATTAAAATCACCACCAATTTAATAACCAATAAACGGCAATATTATTTAGGAAAACAACCCTAATCAAAAATTCTGATTAAATCCTGAATATTTGTACAAAATCCAACCTACTTTTTTTCTAGAAAAAAAGAGTTTAATTACAGAGTTGTAGAGTTCCATTAAGAGGTTCTTTTTAATTACCATCAAAGCTGATGCTGAAGGGTCGGGTGGTAAGTTTTAATTGGCTGAAAATGTCCGCTCATCAAAAATATTCTCCAATCAGAGGGAGTACACTGACAAAATGTTAGAAGGTCTTTGTTTCGAGGACTCAAAACCTGATTGGTTGCAGCAACAGGCTGATCTACACTTATTTAATGCTACTGGGCCCCAAAATTTATTCTTAAGGCGTAGGCATAAAAAACTTTAAACCTAGACACCAATTGCTAAAAGCTTAAATGTGCTTTAATACTTTAAAAAGAACATCTAGAAGCGGCGCAACCAGGAAAATGCTATGAAAGGAAACGGACAGAGCATTCGGAATTATATACAAGGTATTCATGGACATAATATAATTAACCTCAGTCTGTGATTCAGATTTTTTTGGTTGTTAAAAGGCGGTCAGCCCAATCTCCAGACTTTTATATAACTGTGGAGTGACATCAAAATACAGTTTTAATACAAAACTCAGGCATGCAGAAGCACTGTGGGATGTGGTCCTGGAATATGTTTGCAGGTATCAGATGTTCGTTGACTCACAGATTCAAATCGGTTTTGTGAAATAAAGCTTATTTAACTAAATATTAGTTTAGTGATTAACAAAAAAGATAAACCTGTAAACAACTTTCAGTTTATACTGTAAATATTCAAATGATACTATTTTTCTAACAGTGTATATTCTTTTTTCTTCATTTTCAGTTTTAAAATGTATATTTCTTTCTGTATTCATTAGGAATTGAGTGTGCAGTTTGTGTGCAGCCTTGGTGTATATGCAAATAAATGCTATTAAAAGAATTGAGCTTTTTCTTAGTTGTTTTAAACATACTTCTATTATTGTGCACATGACTGTATATTAGGGGTGAGCTGCAATATTCGCTGATTCGACAATTCGATTCGGAGAACCGTAGTCGACTATGAACCTCATAGTCTAATGTACCATTTTGACCACATGGGGGTGCCAATGGCTGCTGCTAAGCATTAGTTTTTACATGAAATGTCTGTTTTCGTTATATATATAGCCTTTTGTCAAATAAAATCATCCTAATTTCTAGAAAAAAAAGAAAAACAAACAAAAATAAGGTTTTCTTTTGTTAGAAAAACAAGTAAAATAATATAAAAAAAAATATCTTTTTTAAAAACCACGCTTATAGCGCCATCTTGTGGTGAAATTATAACTGATTCGACTATCAGTCGACTATAGGGAAAATCTGACGAATCAGATTCGACTATGAAAATCCTTAGTTGAAGACACCCCTACTGTATATATAGATATCATTTATTATTGCATGTGTGAGGATCTGTACTCACTGCGATGGTCGAGCCGTTTTTTCCCACACCACCTGTAAAAATGACTCTAAAATAATTGGTGCAGGAAACCACGGCACCAAGAAATGTACACAGTGCTGGAACGATCTTCATCTGGATGTTTAATACGGGAATCTGGCAACCCAAATAAAAGACAATACCAAACAAAGGGGTTTGGATTATTTATCAGGAGACTTTACAGCTGTACAAAAACAGAACTGAGGTAAAGCCATTCATGCAGATTGATAAACTGCTTTTAAGCGTAAAACCACATGCTCCTTAATATTTAGTTCAATCATTAGCAATAAAGTTATAATTAATTATTAAAAAGCATAACATTGGTGATTAATGGAGAATCTGAATTACCAGAGCCTGCCAGAAAGCAGATCCACCCACTGCAGCCAGCAAATACAAGATCATAATGAAGATCTGCACCTCAGTCACATCAATGCTGAAGCATGAAGATAAAAGATCCAAGAGAACAAGGACAAGAGGGAGAGACGGAGACAGAAAAAAGAGAGAGAGGAAAGAGAGAGAGTGAAGGAGGGGGGCATGACATGAAAGTATAAGGACAAGGATAAGATGTTGGGGTATGTTGAAGGGTATGGGGTAAAGAATGTGGACAATAGGAGAGTAAAGTAATACATTTAGAGAAACGGTAAAGGGATGAGTAGATAGAGGGATTATAGGAGATAACATAAAGCAGAAGTAATTGGGAGGATAGGCAATAGAAATAAAGTTGGTGAGGAAAGAGAAGGGAGATAAGTTGTCCAAAAAAAACAATGTAAAATGTAGACGAAAATAAAAGTGGAAAAAAATACGATAGGTGGAGAAAAAGTAAAAATAAATAATAATAATAAAAAATAAAAATAGAACCAGCAAAAAAAAAAAAAAACATAAGAAATTGTTGAATGGAGAAATAAAAAATAAGATTAAGAGGAAAAACATACAACAGATGAAGAGGAGTGGGAAACACATAAGAGAGGTGAAGATGATGAAGATCGAGAGGGAGGAACACAGTGAGGAAGGAAAATGAAAAGGAAACAGGGAGAGAACAACAAACAGGAGAGAAAAGGAAGAGAGTGGCGTTAGTCGGCAGGTAATCACACTTGTTTTTCAAACAAACTCATATGCAGTTAACGTTACAAGCTGATGGGCTCTGAGCCGGTGTTAGAGCAGCCCTGATTGGCCAGTCGGCACGGCAGGTTACCGTGAGGTTCCAGAAAGTAGGGCCGATGGCAAAGGTGTAGATGTGCAGCAGAGCCAAACACAACTGTAGCTCTGTACTGTTAAATCTACACACAATACAGAGGAACACAATCACAGCATCTCCTACTGTCCTCCTCTTTACATGCCGCTAAACAATAGGGTTGGATTTAGTAGGGGTGAGCTGCAATATTCGCTGATTCGACGATTCGATTCGGAGAATCGTAGTCCACTATGAACCTCATAGTCGAATTTACCATTTTGACCACATGGGGGTGCCCATGGCTGCTGCTAAGCATTAGTTTTTACATGAAATGTCTTTGTTTTCGTTATATATATAGCCTTTTGTCAAATAAAATCATCCTAATTTCTAGGGCTGTATTCAACTACAGATTTTCGTAGTCGAATCTGATTCGTCAGATTTTCCCTATAGTCGACTGATTGTCGAATCAGTTAAAATTTCACCACAAGATGGCGCTATAAGCATAGTTTTTAAAAAAGATTTTTTTTTAAAAAACTAATGCTTAGCAGCAGCCATTGTGGTATTTTTATGACTTGTTTTTCTAACAAAAGAAAATCTTTTTTTTTTGTTTTTTTAACTTTTTTAAAACTATTTTTTTTTCTAGAAAATTTTAGGATGATTTTATTCGACAAAAGTCCTTAGTATGAAGACGCCCCTAGTATTTATTGGTGGGTGCTGAGGGATGTGTAGTGCACAGTGATAAGAACATTTCATGTAAAAACTAATGCTTAGCAGCAGCCATGGGCACCCCCGTATGTGGTCAAAATGGTACATTCGACTATACACGGTTCATAGTCGACTACGGTTCTCCGAATTCGGTTCGAATCGTCGAATCAGCGAATATTGCAGCTTACCCCTACTAATTTCTGTTAATTTTTTTTAAAATGATGTGTGCGTGCACGTTCGCCTCTCAGCGCTAGGGATTCCCGGTTCGAATCCCCATCTGGGTGGAGTTTCCATGTTCACGGGGTCCGTGTGGGTTTCCTCCAGGTTCTCCGGTTTCCTCCCACAGTCCAAAAACATGGATCAAGTCAATTGAGTTCTCCAAATTGCCCCATATAGAGTGTGTTTGTGTGAGTGTGTGTGTGCCCAGTGATAGATTGGCACCCTGTCCTGGGTGTATCTGCCCAGCGCCCGAAACGTTCTCCCCTGGATGGGCATGGGGAACCCCACCACGACCCTAATAGAGGATAAAGTGGAAGATAATGAATGAATATACTTTTAGTGTTATATAAATGTTGGGCCCACGACCTAAAGTGTGCTTTGAGTTTTGGCCACCAGTGCTTTTGAGTTTGACACCCCTGCTGTATATGATCAGCGGAAATAAAATAACTACGAGTGACTACGAGTGTAAATTTAAGAGGGTATACCTAACACGTGTGTTTATATATATATATATATATATATATATATATATATACACACATACACAGACCATGAGAGAGAGTAGATTCTCATTGAATTACATGGTTTTAGGTATCAAAACAACATATCTAGTATATTAAAAAAAAAAAAAAAAATCTAGTAATCCTTAGAAGTTATTAAAGTCCCTGAAAATCATCATAACATTGTATCTTGTGTCCCTATTAATTCATCAACAAGTGTAAGCACCTTCAGTTCACTGTAACACAATGCTCATAGTGAGAGAGAGATATACAGTTGATCAATTCCCCAGAGTTGACGTTCCAGAAAATTCACCACAAGCTCAGATCGTGCAATGCTCAGAAAAATTGAGAAATTTTGAAAAACCCAAAAGCTACCTCAGGCCTCAGTTACATTTTGAAATTTTTAACAACACAATTAGCTACCAAACAAGTAAGGCTCGTTTGAAAGAGTTGTCAGGAGACAGCCTCTTCTTTTTAAAAAGAACACGACAGCACGGCTTTGCAAGTTTGCAAAGTTAACAAACCACAAGCCTCATGGAGCAATGTCATGTAATAGTCACGCAATTAAATACGGATACAAACGTACACCATCAACCCACAATAACAACTTACCACAGAGAAGCTAAAAAGAAAAAAGTCCTGACGTCAAACCAATTGAAATGCAGCAAAGAAATGAATGTCCACAAACCTTAATAACCAAAGAAAATAGTCTTTAAAAAAAGAAAAAAAAAAGTAAGATTTTACTGAAACGTTATTAAAAAAAACAATGAATTTAAATGGGGCTTAGAGTTTAGCATGTTCGCCTCTTAGCGCTGGGGATCCGGTAAAAAAAAATATATATATATATAAAATAAATAAATAAATAGGGCGGCACGGTGGCTTAGTGGTTAGCACGTTCGCCTCTCAGCGCTAGGGATTCCCGGTTCGAATCCCCATCTGGGTGGAGTTTCCATGTTCTCCCCGTGTCCGCGTGGGTTTCCTCCGTGTTCTCCGGTTTCCTCCCACAGTCCAAAAACATGGATCAAGTCAATTGAGTTCTCAAAATTGCCCCATATAGAGTGTGTCTGTGTGAGTGAGTGTGTGCCCAGCGATGAATTGGCGCCCTGTCCTGGGTCTATCTGCCCAGCGCCCGAGACGTTCTCCCCTGGATGGGCATGGGGAACCCCACGCGACCCTAATAGAGGATAAAGCGGGAGATAATGAATGAATTAATGAATGAATGAATCCCCATCTGGTGGAGTTTCCATGTTCTCCCCGTGTCTGCGTGGGTTTCCTCCGGGTTCTCCGTTTCCTCCCACAGTCCAAAAACATGGATCAAGTCAATTGAGATCTCAAAATTGCCCCATATAGAGTGTCTCTGTGTGAGTGAGTGTGTGCCCAGCGATGGATTGGCGCCCTGTTCTGGGTCTATCTGCCCAGCGCCCGAGACGTTCTCCCCTGGATGGGCATGGGGAACCCCACCGCGACCCTAATAGAGGATAAAGCGGGAGATAATGAACGAATGAATGAAAATAAATAAATAAAAAACAGCCTTATGACCTGAAGGTCCCATGATCGATATGCTGTCCACATATACTGAACTGAACTGCTCTTGGGAAAGGAACATAACCGCAATTGCTCACCGGGTGTCGTGTGAAAGGCTGCCACCGCTCTGGGCACATGTGCTCACTTTTCCAGTGTGTGTATATGTGTGTGTGTGTGTGTGTGTGTGTGTGTGTGTGTGTGTGTGTTTTACAGCACAAACTGATTAAATGTGGAGGACAAAAGCAGTGTGTGTAAAGTAAATCACTCATCACTTTAATTCGATGTGTGTATATTAAAGTAATAAGGTACAGGGGTGTGCATTATTGTGAATAAAGCAGTGTTGTTAGGAGCGAAGCGGAGTGCCGTTACACCTCTTTCCCGTGATTTATTCGCAATAATACACAACCTCGAGAGTCTTACTGCTTTTAAAAAACAGTGACACAACACACTATAATAAAAAAATTAAGTTTGATTTATTAGTGGGTGGCCTGGTGGCTTAGTGGTTAGCACGTTCTCCTCTCAGCATTAGGGATTCCAGGTTCAAAACCATTTCCATGTGGAGTTTCCATGTTTCCGTGTCCGCATGGGTTTCCTCCGGGTTCTCCGGTTTCCACCCACAGCCAAAAACATGGATCAAGTTAAATGTAATGCTCTAAATTGCCCCATATAGAGTGTGTTTGTGAGTGGCAGCGTGAGTGAGTGTGCCCAGCGATGGCTTGGTGCCCTGTCCTGGGTGTATCTGCCCAGCGCCAGAAAGGTTCTCCCATATATGGGCACCGTGGCTTAGTGGTTAGCACGTTCTCCTCTCAGCACTAGGGATTCCCGGTTCGAATCCCCATCTGGGTGGAGTTTCCATGTTCTCCCCGTGTCTGCATGGGTTTCCTCCGGGTTCTCCGGTTTCCTCCCACAGTCCAAAAACATGGATCAAGTCAATTGAGTTCTCCAAGTTGCCCCATATAGAGTGTGTCTGTGTGAGTGAGTGTGTGCCCAGCGATGGATTGGCGCCCTGTCCTGGGTCTATCTGCCCAGCGCCCGAAACGTTCTCCCCTGGATGGCATGGGGAACCCCCCCCCGCGACCCTAACAGAGGATAAACTAGATAGAACCTATTTAAACGTGCGGCACGGTGGCTTAGTGGTTAGCACGTTCTCCTCTCAGCACTAGGGATTCCCGGTTCGAATCCCCATCTGGGTGGAGTTTCCATGTTCTCCCCGTGTCCGCGTGGGTTTCCTCCGGGTTCTCCGGGTTTCCTCCCACAGTCCAAAAATATGGATCAAGTCAATTGAGATCTCAAAATCCTCTCAGCATTAGGGATTCAGGTTCAAA
Organism: Corydoras sp. C115; assembly: GCA_019802505.1. NCBI lineage: Eukaryota > Metazoa > Chordata > Actinopteri > Siluriformes > Callichthyidae > Corydoras > Corydoras sp. C115. The sequence continues at coordinate 1,108,364 of JAFMOC010000113.1, read as the reverse complement.
ACCATTCTGGGTGGAGTTTCCATGTTTCCGTGTCCGCATGGGTTTCCTCCGGGTTCTCCGGTTTCCACCCACAGTCAAAAACATGGATCAAGGTAAATGTAATGCTCTAAATTGCCCCATATAGAGTGTGTTTGTGTGTGGCAGCGTGAGTGAGTGTGCCCAGCGATGGCTTGGTGCCCTGTCCTGGGTGTATCTGCCCAGCGCCAGAAAGGTTCTCCCATATATGGGCATGGGGAACCTACCCCGACCCTTTGTATTGAAAGCAAAATCACAAATAAGCTGGTTTTCCGTGACGAAATCTAGTTCGATTCTTAAAAATGAACTCTGATCGCAGAGCAACATGTTTCTAGTTTCCCTAACAATCAAATTACAGAACGCAATTCTGCACAAAACAGAAAGAAATAGACTCACATGCCAAAGCGCAGCGTTCCAGAGACGTAGGTCTGCCAGTGAGCGCAGTAAAACATGAACATTCCCGCGAAACAGCAGAAGAACATCCAGTCTGGATTCGTCCCCAACTGCACGGCAATACTTGTACCTAATACCACAAAGACTGCGACCACAAATGCACAGAAAACAAATTATTAAATGTGTGAGGGTGGAAGAAGGGTGTATGTAGAGGAACATGTGATCGTACCGGTGGACAGGGAATCACAGCCGTGATCAAACAGCTCGCCCAGTGGCGAGGAACTGTTAGTGCGGCGAGCCTGCTTTCCATCGATGGCGTCCAGAGACTGGTACATAAAGAGACCCACAGCACACAGCAGGTATGCCCACAATGGAGCCTACACACACACACACACACACACACACACACACACACACACACTTTTTCAGTACAGTATGAAATAGTGGTATATGATTTAGATTCAGATTATAAATCAGTGTTATATGACTCAGATTCAGTATATTAAGAATCATTATTATATGAATCAGGAGTCAGCACATTATAAATGAGTGGTATATGAATCAGATTCAGTACATTATAAATCAGTATGATCTGACTCAGGATTCAGTACATTATAAATCAGCATGATCTGATTCAGGATTCAGTCCATTATAAATCAGTATGATCTGACTCAGGATTCAGTACATTACAAATCAGTATGATCTGACTCAGGATTCAGTACATTATAATTCAGTATATGACATGACTCAGGAATCAGTACATAATAAATCAGTATGATATGACTCAGGATTCAGTACATTATAAATCAGTATGATCTGATTCAGGATTCAGTACATTATAAATCAGTATGCTCTGACTCAGGATTCAGTACATTATAAATCAGAATGATCTGACTCAGGATTCAGTACATTATAATTCAGTATGATATGACTCAGGATTCAGTACATTATAATTCAGTATGATATGACTCAGGATTCAGTACATTATAAATCAGTATGATCTGACTCAGGATTCAGTACATTATAAATCAGTATGATCTGACTCAGGATTCAGTACATTATAAATCAGTATGATCTGACTCAGGATTTAGTACATAATAAATCAGTATGATCTGACTCAGGATTCAGTACATAATAAATCAGTATGATCTGACTCAGGATTCAGTACATAATAAATCAGTATGATCTGACTCAGGATTCAGTACATAATAAATCAGTATGATCTGACTCAGGATTCAGTACATAATAAATCAGTATGATCTGACTCAGGATTCAGTACATTATAAATCAGTATGATCTGACTCAGGATTCAGTACATTATAAATCAGTATGATCTGACTCAGGATTCAGTACGTAATAAATAAGTATGATCTGACTCAGGATTCAGTACATAATAAATCAATATGATCTGACTCAGGATTCAGTACATTATAAATCAGTATGATCTGACTCAGGATTCAGTACATTATAAATCAGTATGATCTGACTCAGGATTCAGTACATTATAAATCAGTATGATATGACTCAGGATTCAGTACATTATAAATCAGTATTATATGACTCAGGATTCAGTACATTATAAATCAGTATGCTCTGACTCAGGATTCAGTACATAATAAATAAGTATGATCTGACTCAGGATTCAGTACATAATAAATCAGTATGATATGACTCAGGATTCAGTACATAATAAATCAGTATTATATGACTCAGGATTCAGTACATTATAAATCAGTATGATCTGACTCAGGATTCAGTACATTATAAATCAGTATGATCTGACTCAGGATTCAGTACATTATAAATCAGTATGATATGACTCAGGATTCAGTACATTATAAATCAGTATTATATGACTCAGGATTCAGTACATTATAAATCAGTATGCTCTGACTCAGGATTCAGTACATAATAAATAAGTATGATCTGACTCAGGATTCAGTACATAATAAATCAGTATGATATGACTCAGGATTCAGTACATTATAAATCAGTATTATATGACTCAGGATTCAGTACATTATAAATCAGTATGATCTGACTCAGGATTCAGTACATTATAAATCAGTATGATATGACTCAGGATTCAGTACATTATAAATCAGTAATATATGACTCAGGATTCAGTACATTATAAATCAGTATGATATAACTCAGGATTCAGTACATTATAGTAGAATATGAGCAGAAGTTAGGACCTGTTCGGTGGCAGTAGGACAGTAGTAGACAAGCACCAGTGTCGTGAAGGCATTGATGGCGAGGCCAATAATGGTGATAAGGTTAGGGGCGATCCATGTGGGCATGCATCCCACGAGCCACTCCCAGAAGCACTGCATTATGGGTTCGAGCAAGGATTTCCCTGCACTGCTGTAGCGATGCTCCTCTAGACGCTTTAGCTGGTGTCGTGAGAGCACCGGAGTGGGAAGCTCGATCAGTCGCCGCAGCATGGGGGGCTCCGGCCCCCCACGGCCCCCCCGCCTCCCACTCATACTCTCACCACCTACAGCCACACACGAACACAAACAGATCAGGAGTTAATTCTCTCTTATTTCACCTCTTCATCCAGCTCGTCATTAGCAGAGGGTGTGGCACTGAAATGATGCTGTTCCAGAAAGCCCTCTCAACTAAGTACACTGCAGTATCTGCCCCTTTTAGTTCTGCTGCTCTAGTCAGTTATTACTGCAGAGTCACATGCTGCACTGTGTCAATCAAACTCTGGTTATTACTTAAGTACTTTGCTTTATTAGCTCTGATGGCTTTTCTTGTTTGTTTCTTTTGAGGTGTCGCCAATTTGCTCGAGGTGCCGTCAGCTCTTCATCCATGGTTCTGCTGAAGCACTGCGGCTACGACGATTACTGATGGAACCTGGATTTTTATTAGACTGGCAGTCCTGCAGGATGCCCTCAATGGACTTTTGTAATTGTTAAATACAGTCACCTGATCTCCACACAATCTGTACATTAGTGTCCTACGCTGTTGATGCTGCCCGGCAGCGCAAGGAGGATGAACCCATTGAACCTTGTTCTTCCCAAGGTTTCTTCATTAAAATAACAATATAACAGAGTTTTTTCTTGCCACTGTTGCTTTGGCTTGCTCTTTGGGGGTTTAAAGGCTTATAATTCTGTAAATCTGCTTTGTGACAATGTACTATTGTAAAAGGCGCTTTATAAATAAATTACTTCAATTTGAATTCTATGTTACAGGAAATTTAAGTAAATAAATGTTGAAATAAAATATTACAACTTGCTAACCACTTTATAAGATACACCCTCCATCCATCCATTATCTTCCGTTTTATCCTATATTAGGGTCATGGTGGGGTTCCCCATGCCCATCCAGGGGAGAACGTTTCGGGCGCTGGGCAGATACACCCAGGACAGGGTGCCAATTTATCTATCGCTGGGCACACACTCACTCACACAGACAAGCACACATACACACTCAATATGGGGCAATTTGGAGAACTCAATTGACTTGATCCATGTTTTTGGACTGTGGGAGGAAACCGGAGAACCCGGAGGAAACCCACGCAGACACGGGGAGAACATGGAAACTCCACCCAGATGGGGATTCGAACCGGGAATCCCTAGTGCTGAGAGGCGAACGTGCTAACCACTAAGCCTGCTTTGATGAACACTTTGTTTTTCCCCTTTGCTCTGTTTTTCAGAAAACATGTTGGGGTTCGGCGGCACGGTGGCTTAGTGGTTAGCACGTTCGCCTCTCAGCGCTAGGGCTTCCCGGTTCGAATCCCCATCTGGGTGGAGTTTCCATGTTCTCCCCGTGTCTGCGTGGGTTTCCTCCGGGTTCTCCGGGTTCTTCCCACAGTCCAAAAACATGGATCAAGTCAATTGAATTCTCCAAATTGCGCCATATAGAGTGTGTCTGTGTAAGTGAGTGTGTGCCCAGCGATGGATTGGCACCCTGTCCTGGGTGTATCTGTCCAGCGCCCGAGACGTTCTCCCCTGGATGGGCATGGGGAACCCCACCGCGGCCCTAATAGAGGATAAAGTGGGAGATAATGAATGAATGAAAGGGTGGGGTTCCCTCAACATTGCAATTGTGTGCACATTGTTGTGTGTTAAACTGGTACACAGTTCAACACAGACAAATGGGTCACACTCTATATCATCTATATCAGGGGTGTCAAACTTAATTGCCCCAGGGGCCAAAATTTTACACTTTGCGGTCACGTGCTGAACAGGATAAACATTTCTTAAACACACTACAAGTAAATGTGCACCGGTCATTAAACCAGTGGCTCTATTACTGTCTGGTTTGGAGCTGCAACACAACAAAACAGGTGCAGATTACAGAAAGCTTTTTTTTATTTATTCATGTGTTGGGCGGCACGGTGGCTTAGTGGTTTAGCATGTTCTCCTCTCAGCGCTAGGGATTCCCGGTTCGAATCCCAAGTTTCCATGTTCTCCCCGTGTCCGTGTGGGTTTCCTCTGGGTTCACCGTTTCCTCCCACAGTCCAAAAACATGGATGAAGTCAATTGAATTTTCCAAATTGCCCCATATAGTGTGCCCAAATAAATCTGATTAGATTTTTTTGGAACATGATTTGGAAAAAAAACAGTATGAAAAATATTTTTTCACAATAAATAAACTTAAACTTTATATAACTTAAAACACATTGCTCTCTATAAAAATATAACTAATTCCAAGTTACAATATGAATAAATGAAATCAAAAATAGTCAAAATAAATCAAAATATTCAGGTGTCTTTACTCTTGGGCCATTTTAGAAAAATAAACTTAAACTTTAAATATCTTCAAATATTTCTGCTCTTCATAAAAATGTACCTGTCAAAATCATACAAATTTAGAATATGAATATTTTAAATATCCACAAAAACATATCGCTGGCACTAATAACAACAATAATAGATCAATGTAAAATGATCTCGCAGGCCTGACATGATTATATTACAGGCCGTGTCAAACTTTGACACCGATGATCTATATGGTGGGGGAATCTAACACATGTGCGTTAAGAGTCAAAAAACAAAATGTACCTAATGAAGCGGTTGGTAAAGGTATATTGTGTATTGGGATGTAACTTTTTAATAATATTCAAATGAAATACAGGGACATTAGCTTTAGGCCATATTGCCCAGCACTAGTGCGTTGTAGTGTTTGTTTACTTGGTTTTCCAGTTCTGAAGTTCCACACACAGTCCCACGCTCAGAGCAGCTCCCTGAAAAACAACAAAACAGATTAATTCATTCATTTAAACCTTTAATGAGATCAAAAGAGAAATATTACATCAAATGAGGCAGTAAATCAACAAAACTGTTTGTTTTTTTATTCCTTTAACTGAGGAATTACCAGTAAATGATTTTAGTACAGGGGGACATCTTAGTGGTAAGTGGTGGCTTAGTGGTTAGCACGTTCACCTCTCAGCGCTGGGATTTTACATTCGAATCCCAATCCCAAGCCCTCTTCCCATAGTCCAAAAACTATGATTTAAAGATAAATTGAATGCTCTAAATTGCCCCATATAGTTTGTGTGTGTGTGTCTGTGTGAGTGAGTGTGCCCAGCGATAGATTGGCGCCCTGTCCTGGGTGTATCTGCCCAGCGCCCAAAACATTCTCCCCTGGATGGCCATGGGGAACCCCTCACGACCCTAGTAGAGGATTAAGCGGAAGATAATGACTGAATTAATGAAATAAGACAATGAGTATGTCGAACTGCGATGGATTGGCGCCCTGTCCTGGGTCTATCTGCCCAGCGCAGATAGACCCAGTTCTCCCCTGGATGGGCATGGGGAACCCCACCGCGACCCTAATAGAGGATAAAGCGGGAGATAATGAATGAATGAATGTATGTCGAAGTTGGATTAAATTTATTTGCATTTAAATCCTGTTGAAAATCTTTATTGTGTAGGTGTAGCTTGTTTTTACAAAACTGTACTGAGTATATGGTTTTGTATATCCTGCAGGCCGTTTTAACTCATGAGTTCAATATAAGTTTAAAGCGAGTGGATAACAAGTTATGACCTGCTGTTCTGCATTTTGTCAGCCTCAGGCTTTATTGGGCTACATGCCCTACCTATGTGGTTTGTGCACATTAACTGGCTTTATTAAAACAGATGGATCACAAAAGAGATTTGTTATGTTGTAAAATCTAAATTGTTTTGTGTGTCGGTCAAGTACAGGGCTGTAATTTATTTATATATATATATATATATATATATATATATATATATATATATATATATATATATATATATATATATATATATTCATTCATTCATTCATTCATTCATTCATTATCTTCCGCTTTATCCTCTATTAGGGTTGCGGTGGGGTTCCCCATGTCCATCCAGGGGAGAACGTCTCGGGCGCCGGGCAGATACACCCAGGACAGGGTGCCAACCCATCGCTGGGCACACACTCACTCACACAAACACACTCTATATGGGGCAATTTGGAGAACTCAATTGACTTGATCCATGTTTTTGGACTGTGGGAGGAAACCGGAGAACCCGGAGGAAACCCACACGGACACGGTGAGAACATGGAAACTCCACCCAGATGGGGATTCGAACCGGGAATCCCTAGCGCCGAGAGGCGAACGTGCCAACCACTAAACTACCGTGCCACCCTATATATATATATACATATATATATATATATATATATATCTCCCGCTTTATCCTCTAGTAGGGTCGCGTGGGGTTCCCCATGCCCATCCAGGGGAGAACGTCTCGGGCGCTGGGCAGATAGACCCAGGACAGGGCGCCAACCCATCGCTGGGTACACACTCACTCACACAAACACATTCTATATGGGGCAATTTGGAGAACTCAATTGACTTGATCCATGTTTTTGGACTGTGGGAGGAAACCGAAGAACCCGGAGGAAACCCACGCGGACACGGGGAGAACATGGAAACTCCACCCAGATGGGGATTCGAACCGGGAATCCCTAGCGCTGAGAGGCGAACGTGCTAACCACTAAGCCACCGTGCTGCCTTATATATAAATAAATATATATATATATATATATATATATATATATATATATATATATATATATATATATATATATATATATATACACACATATACACACACATCTACAAAAATAAATATTGTACAAATATATTACATATATATATATATATATATATATATATATATATATATATATATATATATATATATATATATATATATATATGATATATTCAATAATGTCCGTCTGGACCTTGGCCTGGCAAAATTTCCTCGAACTAGACCATAACGAACGCTAATTAAATACCCCTGCTTTAGATTTTTCATTTGAAAGTTTGAATCCAGGTGGCCTTCCTAAAGCAATGCCTCCTTTTCAAGCTTGAGACCTGCACTACTAATGCAACAATACATACACCCTAATGACTAGTCATTTAGTATCTCAAATTTGCCTATAGGCATGTCTTTGGAATGTGGGTTGAAACCAGAGACCTTGGAAAATACCCACACAGGCACAGGGAGGGCGTGTAGACTCCACACTGAAAGGACCTGTGTTTGCTCCACCAGGTTTGAGTCACATAATATTTTCAAACAGAAAAAGAAACATCGTCTTTCTGTCTGTGAACCAAACTAAGCACAACTAAGAAAAGAGCAAAGAGCGAAGCGCAAAGAGCAAGGTATTGTCCATAAAAGAACCTTAATTGCAGAAGGGTATGGACACAAGGTTGCATGTCCATTGTGAGGAAGATCATTAAGAAGGTTTAATGTGTTAAGAATTAAAAAACTATTTTAAGATGACCGGAAGAAACATTCCCACAGTGTCGGCTTATTGGTATACTATGATAAACAACACAGAAGGAGCCCACTGTGGGGCAGAAAGACCAGAACGTTTCTTTCGGAAAGCCAAAAACACTGTAGTTTGCTAAAAAAAATTATTATTATTTAATATTTTATTTTATGGCCGCACGGTGGCTTAGTGGTTAGCACGTTCACCTCTCAGCTCTAGGGATTTCCGGTTCAAATCCCCATCTGGGTGGAGTTTCCATGTTCTTCCTGTGTCCGCGTGGGTTTCCTCCGGGTTCTCCGGTTTCCTCCCACAGTCCAAAAACATGGATCAAGTCAATTGAGTTCTCCAAATTGCCCCATGTAGAGTGTGTTTGTGTGCGTGTCTGTCTGTGTGTGTGAGTGTGTGCCCAGCGATAGATTGGCGCCCTGTCCTGGGTGTATCCGCCCAGCGCCCAAAACGTTCTGCCCTGGATGGGCATGGGAAACCCCCCCCCCGCGACCCAAATAGAGGATAAAGCGGAAGATAATGAATGAATGAATGAATTTTATTTTATTTTTATTTTTTTTATATATATATATATATATATTTATTATATATATATATTTTTTCCATTTAATTCTCACTTGGAGATGGATTTACACACAGATTATTTGAACTGCTAAAACTTACATAAAATAAAACAAATGAACAAAAACAGTAAAAAGTTAAGTAGGACAGAGGTTACTTAAAAATTCAAAATAAAGCCATTTGCATGGCCAAAAGTATTTGGACATCTACCAACATTCCATCATGACTAGAAAAAATGCTGAATGCTGTTTAAAACCCATACAGACTGGAATTTGTTAGTTCAACAAGAACGTTGGTTAATAACATGATTATTTTCAAGTTAAGTAAGACATAAATTAAGTAACAAACTCTTCAAATAAACTAGTTGAAAATGAGCATGGTAAGGTTATTTATATCCCATTAATGATTGATTATTTAAGTGAAATTAGTGACAATTGGCTTGAATGGGAAAAAAAAAAATCATTAAATACAGTAAGTATGACAGGTTTAAGTGTGTGGGGGGGGTGTATGAATATATACACAAACCTGTACATGTATGAACATTATGCTTTGTATATGTGATTGTATAAAAGATTTAGCAGATAGCATGAATAATCCATGCACTTGATAATTAATAATAAACTTAATAATCCATGCATTACATTTAGCAGACGCTTTTATCCAACGAGATTTAAAAAGCAAGCACAGGGTTAACTACAGCACCCTGAAGCAATGAGGGTTAAGGGACCCACATTGGCAACTTCAGAGGACCTGGAGTCTGAACGCACAACCTTCAGATTTACAACCCAACACCCTAACCACTGAACTACCACACCCAGATTCAAAGAGTGAGGGCAGGCAAAAGGTGTTCCACCTGGATTTGGAGAAGTGGAGCCGGGGAGCTTTTAATCATTATTGTTAGATTTAGTATTGATATTGCATAACAGACATGTTGACTGGACATTTAGTATGGGACGCAACATTTATTTTCCAAAAATGGGACGGGTGGCAACCCTATGCACACTCCACACAAACAGATTTCATTTACAAATTAATTATAATTAAAAATAAATTCTTTACAAGAGAATGTGTTCATTGGTAATAAAGCTTTTTAAGCTTTAAGTAAGACCAATTGCTTTCTTGATCAGCCCTTAACTTAAAGAATGGCTCACAAAATAAACCATAGAACTGCTGTGGACAGGGGGTCAGGCCCGTGGTGGTCATGGCCCAGAAGAGCTGTGGTGGACGTCCCTTATTTTCATTTCTAAAAAGTGGCAACCTTGAGTGTGCACCAAAGAAGTTTTAAATGGTAAGTAACCTTAAGGGGAGGATTGGGAGAACAAATTGATATTTAAATTGAACATTATTTGTCTAATGACTAAAGGGAAAGTCAGTTCATTCAAACGAATTTATTTAATAATCCCTGAACACTGTACTGTATACACACACATATTATAAGTATATAGGGTCGTTGGGGGGGGGGGGAGGTTCCCCATGCCAATCAAGTGGAGAAGGTTTCAGGCGCTAGGCAGGTACACCCAGGACAGGGCACAAATCCATCGCTGGGCAAATTCACTCACACACACACAGACACACACATTATATGGGGCAATTTAGAGTATACCATTTACCTTAAATCCATGTTTTTGGACTGTGGGAGGTAACCCACATGGAAACGGGGAGAACATGGCAACCATCCAGATTGGGATTCAAACCTGAATCCCCCGCACTGAGAGGAGAACTTTACGGGCACTGGGCAGACACATTTATAGACAGAGCGCCAATCTATCGCTGGGCACACTCCCTCACACAGACACACACCCAAACACAAGTGTGTGTATGTGTGTGTGTGTGTGTATATATATATATCCATCCATCAATTATCTTCCGTTTTATCCTATATTAGGGTCGCGGGGGGGGGGGGGGGGGGGGGTTCCCATGCGCATCCAGAGGAGAAGGTTTTGGGCGCTGGGCAGATACACCCAGGAAGGGCACCAACCCATCACTGGGCACACACACACTCACACACAGACACACTCTATATGGGGCAATTTGGAGAACTCAATTGCCATGATCCATGTTTTTGGACTGTGGGAGGAAACCGGAGAACCCGGAGGAAACCCACGCAGACACGGGGAGAACATGGAAACTCCACCCAGATGGAGATTCGAACCAGGAATCCCTAGTGCTGAGAGGAGAACATGCTAACCACAAAGCCGTTCCGCTATATATATATATATATATATATATATATATATATATATATATATATATATATAATAGCGTATCCCAATCTGGGTGGAGTTTCCATGTTCTCCCCGTGTCAGGGGAAAATTCAAGTCAATTGAATTCTCAAAAATTGCCCCATATAGAGTGTGTCTGGCTGAGTAAGTGTTTGCCCAGCGATGGATTGGCGCCCTGTCCTGGGTCTATCTGCCCAGCGCCCGAGATGTTCTCCCCTGGAAGGGCATGGGGAACCCCCCCCCGCGACCCTAATAGAGGATAAAGCGGAAGATAATTTAATGAGGGCGGCACGGTGGCTTAGTGGTCAGCACGTTCACCTCTCAGCGCTAGGGATTCCCGGTTCGAATCCCCATCTGGGTGGAGTTTCCATGTTCTCCCCGTGTCCGCATGGGTTTCCTCCGGGTTCTCCGGTTTCCTCCCACAGTCCAAAAACATGGATCAAGTCAACTGAATTCTCAAAAATTGCCCCATATAGAGTGTGTTTGTGTGAGTGAGTGTGTGCCCAGCGATGGATTGGCACCCTGTCCTGGGTGTATCTGCCCAGCGCCCGAGGTGTTCTCCCCTGGATGGGCATGGGGAACCCCACCGCGACCCTAATAGAGGATAAAGCGGGAGATGATGAATGAATGAATGTTTTTCTGTGGAACTGTGGAAACCGGAGAACCTGGAGAAAACCCCCACGTCCACGGGGAGAACATGGAAACTCCAATATATATATATATATATATATATATATATATATATATACAGTATATATACACACACATTTATCCTAGCAAATGTGATTTGGGGTCTGAATTGACAACAGCGCCCTCTATGGTCACAGAATCCGTTGCTCACAGAATTCGGTGTTCCACCTGGGTTTGGAGAAGCGGAGCCGGGAGAACATTATTGTTAGGTTTAATGTTAATGTTGCATAACAGACATGTTTGCTGGACATTTATGGACATACAGAACGTAATGCTTCAGTAGAGGACGCAGCCGTTGTTTGTTAAACCCGGGGCAGTTGTGTGTTGACGGGACGGGGGGCGACCCCGGTGTCACGTCCTGTTTATAAGCCGGTTAGCTTTGGTAGCTAATGCTAACGCTGCTCTGATGCTAACCGTGCAGATTCGCCCTCGACTGTACAACACACCTGCGCTCGCGATCAAAGGAACTCTTTTACTCACTCAGCTGATTGTCATTAATGCCTCCCGCGCGTCGCTCTCACTCCTCACGCTTTATTAACGTGAGTTTAACTCACACATTCACACACACATTCCAACTGTCACAACCGAGCCGTGCGGGGCTGCCACGCGCATGCGCGGCCTGCTCACGTTCGCGAACCCTGGCCGAGTTGAAGCATGCGCAGTGTTCTACACGAGACCCAACCATCCATTCATTATGTTCTGCTTTATCCTCTATTAGGATCGCGGTGGGGTTCCCCATGCCCATCCAGGGGAGAACGTTTTGGGTGCTGGGCGGATACACCCAGGACAGGGCGCCAATCTATCACTGGGCACACACTCACTCACTCAGACACACTCTATATGGGGCAACTTGGAGAACTCAATTGACTTGATCCATGTTTTTGGACTGGGGGAGGAAACCGGAGAACCCGGAGGAAACCCACGCAGACACGGGGAGAACATGGAAACTCCACCCAGATTGGGGATTCGAACCGGGAATCCCAATGTGGAGAGGCTAACCACTAAGCCATGCGCTGCCCCTGCTGTAAACATCCATCCATCCATTATCTTCCACTTTATCCTCTATTAGGGTCGCGGTGGGGTTCCCCATGCCCATCCAGGGGAGAACGTCTCGGGCGCTGGGCAGATACACCCAGGACAGGACACCAATCCATCGCTGGGCACACACTCACTCACTCAAACACACTCTATATGGGGCAATTTGGAGAACTCAATTGACTTGATCCATGTTTTTGGACTGTGGAAGGAAACCGGAGAACCCGGAGGGAACCCACGCCGACACGGGGAGAACATGGAAACTCCACCCAGATGGGGATTCGAACCGGGAATCCCTAGTGCTGAGAGGAGAACGTGCTAACCACTAAGCCACGCGCTGCCCCTGCTGTAAACATCCATCCATTATCTCCCGCTTTATCATCTATTAGGGTCGCGGTGGGGTTCCCCATTCCCATCCAGGGGAGAACGTTTTGGGTGCTGGGCAGATACACCCAGGACAGGACACCAATCCATCGCTGGGCACACACTCACTCACACAGACACACTCTATATGGGGCAATTTGGAGAACTCAATTGACTTGATCCATGTTTTTGGACTGTGGGAGGAAACCGGAGAACCTGGAGGGAACCCACGCGGACACGGGGAGAACATGGAAACTCCACCCAGATGGGGATTCGAACCGGGAATCCCTAGTGCTGAGAGGAGCACAGGAAATACTTATGACCAGTAATAACTGAGACACATTTGTCCTGGGTCCTTTTGTTTTAGCATATTAAACACCTCAGTGACACTGCTGGGATAGGAATAATGCACCAACCAAATAATCCCTGCTCTGTGGTGCTACTATTGGGGTTCTGACCATTAGAACAGAGTAAAGGGGATGTACACAGTATGTACTGTAGAACACAAACAGATGGACTACAGTCTGGAATTGTAGAACTACAAAGTCCATCTTTACATGAAGTGGAACTGAGAACATGGCCAATAAGTGGAGAAAAAAGTAGGCGTGGCCAAACTATTAACTTGTACTTTATGTACATGATGTAATTAGTTTGGTTTACAATATGCAGGTTAAGGCGTGGTTAAGGTGGCTTAGTGGTTTAGCACGTTCTCCTCTCAGCGCTAGGGATTCCCGGTTCGAATCCCCATCTGGGTGGAGTTTCCATGTTCTCCCCGTGTCTGCGTGGGTTTCCTCCGGGTTCTCCGGTTTCCTCCCACAGTCCAAAAACATGGATCAAGTCAATTGAGTTCTCCAAATTGCCCCATATAGAGTGTGTCTGTGTGAGTGAGTGTGTGCCCAGCGATGGATTGGCGCCCTGTCCTGGGTGTATCTGCCCAGCGCCCGAGACGTTCTCCCCTGGATGGGCATGGGGAACCCCACCGCGACCCTAATAGAGGATAAAGCGGGAGATAATGAATGAATGAATATGCATGTTTTCAAGGAGATCATATTACCACACATTGCCAACGTCACATATTAAACCACGTTAAGCATGATCCTCACTGTCTTTCCAAATTCCAAAGACAATGTCCACAAATACAGCAAAATATATTACGAAACATCAATAATCAAGTAATAACTAATTAACTAAGCTTTTAACTAACGTCCTTTAACCTGATGCTAAAGTGGGAGTCTGTCGACATGCTGCTGTGACAAAGCTTTGGTGCCAGAGGGAGACACAGGCCATAATTTACTATTCATCCACCCTGAGTTCTTTACCTGCCTGTCACTATAGATTCTACTTTCTTTATTTATTCATTGTTTCATTCACTTCATCCTATATTAAGGTCGCGGTGGGGTTCTCCATGCCCATCCAGGGGAGAACGTTTCGGGTGCTGGGCAGATACACCCAGGACAGGTCGCCAATCTATCACTTGGCACACTCACTCACAGATACACACGTACAAACAAACTATATGGGGCAATTTAGATCATTTTCCTTTACCTTAATTACCTTGAATCTGTGTTTTTGGATCGTGGGAAAAAAAACAGAGAAAACTCCACCCAGATTGGGATTCGAACCTGGATCCCCAGCTCTGAGAGGCGAACGTGCTAACAACTAAACCACCATGCCACCCCCTGCCAAAGAGTAAATAAATTCATTCATTATTCATTCATTCATTATCTCCCGCTTTATCCTCTATTAGGGTCGCGGGGGGGTTCCCCATGCCCATCCAGGGGAGAACGTCTCGGGCGCTGGGCAGATAGACCCAGGACAGGGCGCCAATCCATCGCTGGGCACACACTCACACAGACACACTCTATATGGGGCAATTTGGAGAATTCAATTGACTTGATCCATGTTTTTGGACTGTGGGAGGAAACCGGAGAACCCGGAGGAAACCCACGCAGACACGGGGAGAACATGGAAACTCCACCCAGATGGGGATTCGAACCAGGAATCCCTAGTGCTGAGAGGAGAACATGCTAACCACTAAGCCACCGTGCCGCCAAAATGCATTCATTATCTTCCACTTAATCATCTAATATGGTCGTGGGGGGGGGGGGGGTGTTCCCCATGTCCATCCAGGGGAGAACGTTTTGAGCACTGGGTAGATACACCCAGGACAGGGTGTCAATCTATCACTGGGATTCAATTTACAGGACAGCACGGTGGCGCTGGGTGGAGTTTCCATGTTCTCCCAGTGTCCACGTGGGTTTCCTCCAGGGTCTCCGGTTTCCTCCCACAGTTCGCAAAAACATGGATTCAAGGTAATTTATATGCTTTAAATTGCCTCATACAGTGTGTGTGTGAGTGAGAGTGAGCGAAAGAGTGTGCGTGAGAGAGAGAGAGAGTGTGTGTGTGAGAGAGTGTGTGTGAGTGAGAGTGAGCGAAAGAGTGTGCGTGAGAGAGAGAGAGAGTGTGTGTGTGAGTGAGAGAGAGTGTGTGTCTGAGTAAGAGAGTGTGTGTGAAAGAGTGTGAGAGAGAGTGTGTGTGAGAGAGTGTGTGTGAGAGAGAGTGTGTGTGTGAGTGAGAGAGAGTGTGTGTGTGAGTGAGAGTGTGTGTGTATGAGAGAGACTGTGTGTCTGAGTGAGAGAGCGTGTGTGTGAGAGAGTGTGTGAGTGAGAGAGAGTGTGTGTGTGTGTATGAGAGAGAGAGAGTGTGTGTGTATGAGAGAGAGAGAGTGTGTGTGTATGAGAGAGACTGTGTGTCTGAGTGAGAGTGTGTGTGTGTGTGAAAGAGTGACAGAGAGAGTGTGTGTGTGAAAGAGTGAGAGAGAGAGTGTGTGTGTGAGAGAGAGTGTGTGTATGAGAGAGAGAGAGTGTGTGTGTATGAGAGAGACTGTGTGTCTGAGTGAGTGTGTGTGTGTGTGTGTGTGTGTGTGTGTGAAAGAGTGATAGAGAGAGAGTGTGTGTATGAGAGAGAGAGTGTGTGTGTGAAAGAGTGATAGAGAGTGAGTGTGTGTATGAGAGAGAGAGAGAGAGAGAGAGAGAGAGAGAGTGTGTGTGTGTATGAGAGAGAGAGAGAGAGATAGAGAGAGAGTGTGTGTGTGTATGAGAGAGAGAGAGAGAGAGAGAGTGTGTATGAGAGAGAGTGTGTATGAGAGAGAGAGTGTGTGTGTGTATGAGAGAGAGAGAGAGAGAGTGTGTGTGTGTATGAGAGAGAGAGAGAGAGAGAGTGTGTGTGTATGAGAGAGAGAGAGAGAGAGAGAGAGAAAGAGCGTGTGTGTGTATGAGAGAGAGAGAGAGAGAGAGAGAGAGAGAGAGAGAGTGTGTGTATGAGAGAGAGTGTGTATGAGAGAGAGAGCGTGTGTGTGTGTGTGTGTGTGTGTGTGTGTGTGTGTGTGTGGAACGGAGAACAAAAGCACGTCGGACTGTTAGAGCAACAGGACGGATCTCTCCTTCAGCAGGTAACTAAGTTTAATTCGGATTAAACGAACTGAATCGGTATCGTTTGGTAATAATATGAAGCATTAATAATATGAGGCATTAATAATATGAAGCATTAATAATAAGAAGCATTTCACCGAGAAGTAAAAGAAAAACGACTGAGGAAAACGAAGCGCGCCGTTTTAGGAACTTTTTCCTGACCACGTCATCGGTACTCCGTACAGCTCTAATACTGCAGTAACAACAAACTGCCCTCACACAACAACACACTCCATTCAGGCTTTACCCTACCTTCTTTAATAAGTGAGCAAATACCACACACACACACACACACACACACACACACACACACACACACACACACACACACAGCAAACCTCAGTGTAGTGTTTGTGTTTAGAACTGTACGTGGTTCAGAAGTTGGATGGTGTGTAGTTCCACGTTTTACCTTAAAAACACCACGTATCATTTCTACAAACTTTTAAATCTATTATTCTGAATGTTTTTAGGGGTTTTTTGGTTAATAACATCATTCTGCAGAATTGTTTGAATATTTAAAGTTGTTATTACACAGTAAAAGTCACTTCATGCTTCATGATGTTATGATCAGTCTCTTTATCTTCTGCTTCTTCTGTACTGGAAGAGGGGAGAACGTCTGGGGAGAACGTTTCGGGCGCTGGGCAGATACACCCAGGTAAGGGGTGTCATCTGTCGCTGGGTACACTCACTCACACACACACACACACAAACACATACTATATGGGGCAACTTAGAGCATTCCATTTACCTTGAATCCATGTTTTTGGATTGTGGGAGGAAACTGGAGAGCCTGGAGGAAACCCATGCAGACAGGACATAAACTCCACCCAGTTTGGGATTCGAACCTGGATTCCCAGCGTTGAGAGGAGAACGTGGCATTGTGCCGCCCCAACATTCATTCATTCATTATCTTTGGCTTAATCTTCTATTAGAGTCATGGGGGGGGGGGGTTCCCCATGCCCATCCGGGGAGAACATTTTGGGCGCTGGGCAGATACACCCAGGACAGGACGCCAATTCATCTCTGGCACTCACACACACACACAAACATACACACACACACTATATAGGGCAATTTAGAGCATCTAATTTAACTTAAATCCATGTGTTTTGAGTGGCGGCACAGTGGCTTAGTGGTTAGCACGTTCTCCTCTCAGCTCTAGGGATTCCTGGTTCAAATCCCCATCTGGGTGGAGTTTCCATGTTCTCCCCGTGTCTGCGTGGGTTTCCTCCGGGTTCTCCGGTTTCCTCCCAAAGTCCAAAAACATGGATCAAGTCAATTGAGTTCTCCAAATTGCCCCATATAGAGTGTGTATGTGTGAGTGAGTGTGTGCCCAGCGATGGATTGGCGCCCTGTCCTGGGTGTATTCTGCCCGGCGCCCGAGACGTTCTCCCCTGGATGGGCATGAGGAACCCCACCGCAACCCTAATAGAGGATAAAGCGGGAGATGATGAATGAATGAATGTTTTTTGAACTGTGGAAACCAGAGAACCTGGAGAAAACCCCCACGTCCACGGGGAGAACATGGAAACTCCAACCATATCGGGATTCAAATCGGAATCCTAGTGCTGAGAGAAGAACGCGCTAATGTGCCCTTTTTAGGTATCGATATTCTTCAAATTATAAATTTTATATATATATATTATAAACTTTCAAACTTAAAAAAATAATTTGGAAAAATGCAATAAAACCATGATGCTGTAAGAATATGTTCTAGATTTTATTTATTTAACTCACAAAAGGTGGCACGGTGGTTTAGTGGTTAGCACGTTCTCCTCTCAGCACTAGGGATTCCCGGTTCGAATCCCCATCTGGGTGGAGTTTCCATGTTCTCCCCATGTCCGCGTGGGTTTCCTCCGGGTTCTCCGGTTTCCTCCCACAGTCCAAAAACATGGATCAAGTCAATTGAATTCTCAAAATTGCCCCATATAGAGTGTGTCTGTGTGAGTGAGTGTGTGCCCAGCGATGGATTGGCGCCCTGTCCTGGGTCTATCTGCCCAGCGCCCTAGACGTTCTCCCCTGGATGGGCATGGGGAACCCCACCGCGACCCTAATAGAGGATAAAGCGGGAGATAATGAATGAATGAAGAACATCTTATAAATGTGGTAAAGCACTTACCGTGTTAGGTAACCATTGTGGGTGTGGTAGCACTGTTGTTAAGGTGTTGGGTTATCAATCTGAAGGTTGGGGGTTCAAATCCCAGGTCCACTGAAGTTACCAATGTGGGTCCTTTAGAAAGACCCTTTAACGCTCATTGCTCCAGGGGGAGCTATGTGCTATGTGCTATGACTCCGATTATTAACTTGTTGTGGCTTTGGGTAATCGTGTCTGCAGAGTTTATTTTGAGCCCATGTGACCGCTGTACTGTAGATGCCATCACATGTGACTACACCGCTGTTACGTAGCTGTGACATCTTATTGGACTGTCAGTCCTGCAGGACGTCCTCAAGGATTCAAGGATTTTTATTGTCGCATCACCTAGTACTGGAGTACTGATGAGTGAAAAACTACCCACAACTGTGCAAAAAAGCAATATTTACAAATATAAGAAAGAAAATTCATTCATTATCTTCCGCTTTATCCTCTACTAGGGTCGCGGGGGGGTTCCCCATGCCCATCCAGGGGAGAACGTTTCGGGCGCTGGGCAGATAGACCCAGGACAGGACGCCAATCTATCGCTGGGCACACACTCACTCACACAGACACACTCTATATGGGGCAGTTTTGAGAATTCAATTGACTTGATCCATGTTTTTGGACTGTGGGAGGAAACCGGAGAACCCGGAGGAAACCCACATGGACACGGGGAGAACATGGAAACTCCACCCAGATGGGGATTCGAACCGGGAATCCCTAGTGCTGAGAGGAGAACGTGCTAACCACTAAGCCACCGTGCCGCCCTAAGAAAGAAAATTAATTCATTCATTAATTCATTCATTATCTTCCGCTTAATCCTATATTAGGGTCGCGGGGGGTGTATTCTAATAAACAATTAGTATTCTGAGTCTTGGTCCTCCCAAGGTTTCTTCCTTAAGATAACAACATAACAGGGAGTTTTTTCTTGCCACTGTCGCTTCGGCTTGCTCTTTTGGGGGTTCAGGTTCATAACACTGTAAAGCTGCTTTGTGACAATGTACTATTGTAAAAAGTGCTATATAAATAAATAACTTGAACTTGAAACTAGGGGTGAGCTGCAATATTCGCTGATTCGACGATTCGATTCGGAGAACCATAGTCGACTATGAACCTCATAGTCGAATGTACCATTTTGTCCACATGGGGTGTCCATGGCTGCTGCTAAGCATTAGTTTTTACATGAAATGTCTTTGTTTTCGTTATATGTATAGCCTTTTGTCAAATAAAATCATCCTAATTTCTGTTAATATTTTTTTTAAATGATATGTGCGCTTTAACAATATAAAATATATAACAAAATATAAAAAAAAAGCTTTTTTAAAAACCACGCTTATAGCGCCATCTTGTGGTGAAATTTTAACTGATTCAACTATCAGTCGACTATAGGGAAAATCTGACGAATCAGCTTCGACTATGAAAATCCTTAGTTGAAGACACCCCTACTTGAAACATCATACAACTCATTAATTAAGTCTAACATGACAATGTTAGAAGTTTAACTGCTGAGTTTCAGTTCTCCGTCTTGTAAGCCGTGTTTCTGGACCAACAGAAGGATATGACATAAGCTGTCACTCCAGTGGAAGAGAAAACCAATTTGAGCAACGCTAAACATTTCTTAATTCACTTAACTGTGAAATCGCCTGAAATGAAAACCCGTCTGTGTATCTTTATTTAGCAGCGTATACGACGCCCACGTGACCTTCTGTTTACATATGCTGAGGCGAGCCTGGGTCACATTTTTGGTGCTTGTTCTTGATATTTATAACATTAAGCTCTTTTTTAATGTAAGACGTTTAGAATGTTCTCCTTAAAGCAGTGATTCTCAATTATTTTCTGTTAAGCCCCCCTTGGAAGAAGAAAACTTTTTGCCACCCCCCCCCCCCCCCACACACACACACACGCACGCACACTCACCCCCACCCCCCGTACGTGACAAAATGGGATGAAAAAGTATTTTTACACACCCACTGTAGTGTGATATTTGCGTTTGTGTGATATTTCAGTTTGTGTGATATTTGCGTTTGTGTGATATTTGTGTTTGTGTGATATTTGTGTTTGTGTGATATTTCAGTTTGTGTGATATTTGCGTTTGTGTGATATTTGTGTTTGTGTGATATTTGTGTTTGTGTGATATTTCAGTTTGTGTGATATTTGCGTTTGTGTGATGTTTGTGTGATATTTGTGTTTGTGTGATATTTGTGTTTGTGTGATATTTGCGTTTGTGTGATATTTGAGTTTGTGTGATATTTGAGTTTGTGTGATATTTGTGTTTGTGTGATGTTTGTGTGATATTTGTGTTTGTGTGATATTTGTGTTTGTGTGATATTTGTGTGATATTTGTGTTTGTGTGATATTTGTGTTTGTGTGATATTTGCGTTTGTGTGATATTTGCGTTTGTGTGATATTTCAGTTTGTGTGATATTTGCGTTTGTGTGATGTTTGTGTGATATTTGTGTTTGTGTGATATTTGTGTTTGTGTGATATTTGCGTTTGTGTGATATTTGAGTTTGTGTGATATTTGAGTTTGTGTGATATTTGTGTTTGTGTGATGTTTGTGTGATATTTGTGTTTGTGTGATATTTGTGTTTGTGTGATATTTGTGTTTGTGTGATATTTGTGTTTGTGTGATATTTGCGTTCGTGTGATATTTGTGTTTGTGTGATATTTGTGTTTGTGTGATGTTTGTGTTTGTGTGATATTTGTGTTTGTGTGATATTTGTGTTTGTGTGATGTTTGTGTTTGTGTGATATTTGTGTTTGTGTGATATTTGCGTTTGTGTGATATTTGTGTTTGTGTGATGTTTGTGTTTGTGTGATATTTGAGTTTGTGTGATATTTGAGTTTGTGTGATATTTGAGTTTGTGTGATATTTGTGTGATATTTGTGTTTGTGTGATATTTGTGTGATATTTGTGTTTGTGTGATATTTGCGTTTGTGTAACATTTGTGTGATATTTGTGTTTGTGTGATATTTGCGTTTGTGTGATATTTGCGTTTGTGTGATATTTTTGTTTGTGTGATATTTGCGTTTGTGTGATGTTTGTGTGATATTTGTGTTTGTGTGATATTTGCGTTCGTGTGATATTTGCGTTTGTGTGATATTTGCGTTTGTGTAATATTTGTGTGATATTTGTGTTTGTGTGATATTTGCGTTTGTGTGATATTTGCGTTTGTGTGATATTTTTGTTTGTGTGATATTTGCGTTTGTGTGATGTTTGTGTGATATTTGTGTTTGTGTGATATTTGTGTGATATTTGTGTTTGTGTGATATTTGTGTGATATTTGCGTTTTGGTGGTGTGTGTGATTTTGTTGTGATATTTGAGTTTGTGTGATATTTGTGTGATATTTGTGTTTGTGTGATATTTGTGTGATATTTGTGTTTGTGTGATGTTTGTGTTTGTGTGTGATATTTGCGTTTTGTGTGATATTTGTGTTTGTGTGATATTTGCGTTTGTGTGATATTTGTGTTTGTGTGATATTTGCGTTTGTGTGATATTTGTGTTTGTGTGATATTTGTGTTTGTGTGATATTTCAGTTTGTGTGATATTTGCGTTTGTGTGATATTTGTGTTTGTGTGATATTTGTGTTTGTGTGATGTTTGTGTGATATTTGTGTTTGTGTGATGTTTGTGTGATATTTGTGTTTGTGTGATATTTGCGTTCGTGTGATATTTGCGTTTGTGTGATATTTGCGTTTGTGTAATATTTGTGTGATATTTGTGTTTGTGTGATATTTGCGTTTGTGTGATATTTGCGTTTGTGTGATATTTTTGTTTGTGTGATATTTGCGCTTGTGTGATGTTTGTGTGATATTTGTGTTTGTGTGATATTTGTGTGATATTTGTGTTTGTGTGATATTTGTGTGATATTTGCGTTTGTGTGATGTTTGTGTGTGATATTTGAGTTTGTGTGATATTTGTGTGATATTTGTGTTTGTGTGATATTTGTGTGATATTTGTGTTTTGTGTGATGTTTGTGTTTGTGTGATATTTGCGTTTGTGTGATATTTGTGTTTGTGTGATATTTGCGTTTGTGTGATATTTGAGTTTGTGTGATATTTGTGTTTGTGTGATATTTGTGTTTGTGTGATATTTGTGTTTGTGTGATATTTGCGTTTGTGTGATATTTGCGTTTGTGTGATATTTGCGTTTGTGTGATATTTTTGTTTGTGTGATATTTGCGTTTGTGTGATGTCTGTGTGATATTTGTGTTTGTGTGATATTTGTGTGATATTTGTGTTTGTGTGATATTTGCGTTTGTGTGATATTTCAGTTTGTGTGATATTTGCGTTTGTGTGATATTTGTGTTTGTGTGATATTTGTGTTTGTGTGATATTTGTGTGATATTTGTGTTTGTGTGATATTTGTGTGATATTTGCGTTTGTGTGATATTTGTGTGATATTTGTGTTTGTGTGATATTTGTGTTTGTGTGATATTTGCGTTTGTGTGATATTTGCGTTTGTGTGATATTTCAGTTTGTGTGATATTTGCGTTTGTGTGATGTTTGTGTGATATTTGTGTTTGTGTGATATTGGTGTTTGTGTGATATTTGCGTTTGTGTGATATTTGAGTTTGTGTGATATTTGAGTTTGTGTGATATTTGTGTTTGTGTGATGTTTGTGTGATATTTGTGTTTGTGTGATATTTGTGTTTGTGTGATATTTGTGTGATATTTGTGTTTGTGTGATATTTGTGTTTGTGTGATATTTGTGTTTGTGTGATGTTTGTGTTTGTGTGATATTTGTGTTTGTGTGATATTTGTGTTTGTGTGATGTTTGTGTTTGTGTGATATTTGTGTTTGTGTGATATTTGCGTTTGTGTGATATTTGCGTTTGTGTGATATTTGTGTTTGTGTGATGTTTGTGTTTGTGTGATGTTTGTGTGATATTTGTGTTTGTGTGATATTTGAGTTTGTGTGATATTTGAGTTTGTGTGATATTTGTGTTTGTGTGATATTTGAGTTTGTGTGATATTTGTGTGATATTTGTGTTTGTGTGATATTTGTGTTTGTGTGATATTTGCGTTTGTGTAATATTTGTGTGATATTTGTGTTTGTGTGATATTTGCGTTTGTGTGATATTTGCGTTTGTGTGATATTTTTGTTTGTGTGATATTTGCGTTTGTGTGATGTTTGTGTGATATTTGTGTTTGTGTGATGTTTGTGTTTGTGTGATATTTGTGTTTGTGTGATATTTGTGTTTGTGTGATATTTGCGTTTGTGTGATATTTGCGTTTGTGTGATATTTGCGTTTGTGTGATATTTTGTTTTTTGTGTATTTGTGTTTGTGTGATATTTGTGTGATATTTGTGTTTGTGTGATATTTGCGTTTGTGATTGTGTTTTCAGTTTGTGTGATATTTGCGTTTGTGTGATATTTGTGTTTGTGTGATATTTGTGTTTGTGTGATATTTGTGTGATATTTGTGTTTGTGTGATATTTGTGTGATATTTGCGTTTGTGTGATATTTGTGTGATATTTGTGTTTGTGTGATATTTGTGTTTGTGTGATATTTGCGTTTGTGTGATTTTGCGTTTGTTTGTGTGATATTTCAGTTTGTGTGATATTTGCGTTTGTGTGATGTTTGTGTGATATTTGTGTTTGTGTGATATTGGTGTTTGTGTGATATTTGGTGTGTTTGTGTGATATTTGAGTTTGTGTGATATTTGAGTTTGTGTGATATTTGTGTTTTGTGTGTGTTTGTGTGATATTGTGTTTGTGTGATATTTGTGTTTTGTGATATTTGTGTGATATTTGTGTTTTGTGTGATATTTGTGTTTGTGTGATATTTGTGTTTGTGTGATGTTTGTGTTTGTGTGATATTTGTGTTTGTGTGATATTTGTGTTTGTGTGATGTTTGTGTTTGTGTGATATTTGTGTTTGTGTGATATTTGCGTTTGTGTGATATTTGCGTTTGTGTGATATTTGTGTTTGTGTGATGTTTGTGTTTGTGTGATGTTTGTGTGATATTTGTGTTTGTGTGATATTTGAGTTTGTGTGATATTTGAGTTTGTGTGATATTTGTGTTTGTGTGATATTTGAGTTTGTGTGATATTTGTGTGATATTTGTGTTTGTGTGATATTTGTGTTTGTGTGATATTTGCGTTTGTGTAATATTTGTGTGATATTTGTGTTTGTGTGATATTTGCGTTTGTGTGATATTTGCGTTTGTGTGATATTTTTGTTTGTGTGATATTTGCGTTTGTGTGATGTTTGTGTGATATTTGTGTTTGTGTGATATTTGCGTTCGTGTGATATTTGCGTTTGTGTGATATTTGCGTTTGTGTAATATTTGTGTGATATTTGTGTTTGTGTGATATTTGCGTTTGTGTGATATTTGCGTTTGTGTGATATTTTTGTTTGTGTGATATTTGCGTTTGTGTGATGTTTGTGTGATATTTGTGTTTGTGTGATATTTGTGTGATATTTGTGTTTGTGTGATATTTGTGTGATATTTGCGTTTGTGTGATGTTTGTGTGATATTTGAGTTTGTGTGATATTTGTGTGATATTTGTGTTTGTGTGATATTTGTGTGATATTTGTGTTTGTGTGATGTTTGTGTTTGTGTGATATTTGCGTTCGTGTGATATTTGTGTTTGTGTGATATTTGCGTTTGTGTGATATTTGTGTTTGTGTGATATTTGCGTTTGTGTGATATTTGTGTTTGTGTGATATTTGTGTTTGTGTGATATTTGCGTTTGTGTGATATTTGCGTTTGTGTGATATTTGCGTTTGTGTGATATTTTTGTTTGTGTGATATTTGCGTTTGTGTGATGTTTGTGTGATATTTGTGTTTGTGTGATATTTGTGTGATATTTGTGTTTGTGTGATATTTGCGTTTGTGTGATATTTCAGTTTGTGTGATATTTGCGTTTGTGTGATATTTGTGTTTGTGTGATATTTGTGTTTGTGTGATATTTGTGTTTGTGTGATATTTGTGTGATATTTGTGTTTGTGTGATATTTGCGTTTGTGTGATATTTCAGTTTGTGTGATATTTGCGTTTGTGTGATATTTGTGTTTGTGTGATATTTGTGTTTGTGTGATATTTGTGTGATATTTGTGTTTGTGTGATATTTGTGTGATATTTGCGTTTGTGTGATGTTTGTGTGATATTTGCGTTTGTGTGATATTTGTGTGATATTTGTGTTTGTGTGATATTTGTGTTTGTGTGATATTTGTGTTTGTGTGATATTTGCGTTTGTGTGATATTTGAGTTTGTGTGATATTTGAGTTTGTGTGATATTTGTGTTTGTGTGATATTTGTGTGATATTTGTGTTTGTGTGATATTTGTGTTTGTGTGATATTTGCGTTCGTGTGATATTTGCGTTTGTGTGATATTTGCGTTTGTGTGATATTTGTGTGATATTTGTGTTTGTGTGATATTTGCGTTTGTGTGATATTTGCGTTTGTGTGATATTTTTGTTTGTGTGATATTTGCGTTTGTGTGATGTTTGTGTGATATTTGTGTTTGTGTGATATTTTGTGTGTGATATTTGTGTTGTGTGATATTTGTGTGATATTTGCGTTTGTGTGATGTTTGTGTGATATTTGAGTTTGTGTGATATTTGTGTGATATTTGTGTTTGTGTGATATTTGTGTGATATTTGTGTTTGTGTGATGTTTGTGTTTGTGTGATATTTGCGTTCGTGTGATTTTTGTGTTTGTGTGATATTTGCGTTTGTGTGATATTTGTGTTTGTGTGATATTTGCGTTTGTGTGATATTTGTGTTTGTGTGATATTTGTGTTTGTGTGATATTTGCGTTTGTGTGATATTTGCGTTTGTGTGATATTTGTGTGATATTTGTGTTTGTGTGATATTTGCGTTTGTGTGATATTTGCGTTTGTGTGATATTTTTGTTTGTGTGATATTTGCGTTTGTGTGATGTTTGTGTGATATTTGTGTTTGTGTGATAGTTGTGTGATATTTGTGTTTGTGTGATGTTTGTGTGATATTTGTGTTTGTGTGATAGTTGTGTGATATTTGCGTTTGTGTGATATTTGTGTGATATTTGTGTTGGTGTGATATTTGCGTTTGTGTGATATTTGCGTTTGTGTGATATTTGCGTTTGTGTGATATTTGCGTTTGTGTGATATTTGCGTTTGTGTGATATTTGCGTTTGTGTGATATTTGTGTTTGTGTGATATTTGCGTTTGTGTGATATTTGCGTTTGTGTGATATTTGTGTGATATTTGTGTTTGTGTGATATTTGTGTGATATTTGTGTTTGTGTGATATTTGTGTGATATTTGCGTTTGTGTGATGTTTGTGTGATATTTGCGTTTGTGTGATATTTGTGTGATATTTGTGTTTGTGTGATATTTGCGTTTGTGTGATATTTCAGTTTGTGTGATATTTGCGTTTGTGTGATATTTGTGTTTGTGTGATATTTGTGTTTGTGTGATATTTGTGTTTGTGTGATATTTGTGTTTGTGTGATATTTGTGTTTGTGTGATATTTGCGTTTGTGTGATATTTGAGTTTGTGTGATATTTGTGTTTGTGTGATATTTGAGTTTGTGTGATATTTGTGTTTGTGTGATATTTGTGTGATATTTGCGTTCGTGTGATATTTGCGTTTGTGTGATATTTGCGTTTGTGTGATGTTTGTGTTTGTGTGATATTTGAGTTTGTGTGATATTTGAGTTTGTGTGATATTTGTGTTTGCGTGATATTTGAGTTTGTGTGATATTTGCGTTTGTGTGATATTTGCGTTTGTGTGATATTTGTGTGATATTTGTGTTTGTGTGATATTTGCGTTTGTGTGATGTTTGTGTGATATTTGTGTTTGTGTGATATTTGTGTGATATTTGTGTTTGTGTGATATTTGCGTTTGTGTGATATTTGCGTTTGTGTGATATTTTTGTTTGTGTGATATTTGCGTTTGTGTGATGTTTGTGTGATATTTGTGTTTGTGTGATATTTGTGTTTGTGTGATATTTGTGTTTGTGTGATATTTGTGTGATATTTGCGTTTGTGTGATGTTTGTGTGATATTTGAGTTTGTGTGATATTTGTGTGATATTTGTGTTTGTGTGATATTTGTGTTTGTGTGATATTTGCATTTGTGTGATATTTGTGTTTGTGTGATATTTGCGTTTGTGTTTGTGTGATATTTTTGTTTGTGTGATATTTGCGTTTGTGTGATATTTGCGTTTGTGTGATATTTGCGTTTGTGTGATATTTGTGTTTGTGTGATATTTGTGTTTGTAATATTTGTGTTTGTGTAATATTTGTGTTTGTGTGATATTTTTGTTTGTGTGATATTTGCGTTTGTGTGATGTTTGTGTGATATTTGTGTTTGTGTGATATTTGTGTGATATTTGTGTTTGTGTGATATTTGTGTGATATTTGCGTTTGTGTGATGTTTGTGTGATATTTGAGTTTGTGTGATATTTGTGTGATATTTGTGTTTGTGTGATATTTGTGTTTGTGTGATATTTGCGTTTGTGTGATATTTGCGTTTGTGTGATGTTTGTGTGATATTTGTGTTTGTGTGATATTTGTGTGATATTTGCGTTTGTGTGATATTTGCGTTTGTGTGATATTTGTGTTTGTGTGATATTTGTGTTTGTAATATTTGTGTTTGTGTAATATTTGTGTTTGTGTGATATTTGCGTTTGTGTGATATTTGCGTTTGTGTGATGTTTGTGTTTGTGTGATATTTGTGTTTGTGTGATATTTGTGTTTGTGTGATGTTTGTGTGATATTTGTGTTTGTGTGATGTTTGTGCGATATTTGTGTTTGTGTGATGTTTGTGTTTGTGTGATATTTGTGTTTGTGTGATATTTGTGTTTGTGTGATGTTTGTGTGATATTTGTGTTTGTGTGATATTTGTGTTTGTGTGATATTTGTGTTTGTGTGATATTTGCGTTTGTGTGATATTTGTGTTCGTGTGAAATTTGTGTTTGTGTGATATTTGTGTTTGTGTGATATTTGTGTTTGTGTGATATTTGTGTTTGTGTGATATTTGTGTTTGTGTGATATTTGTGTTTGTGTGAAATTTGTGTTTGTGTGATATTTGTGTTTGTGTGATATTTGTGTTTGTGTGATATTTGTGTTTGTGTGATGTGCGACTTCACATTCGTTTCATGACAGTTGGCTTCAAAAAGCTAATATGCAAAATAATGCAAATGGTTCACTTTGCAGGTTCATCACATAATGTCCAGGTTTTGTAGCCTCAGGATTTGGTCCTGTCAGGTGAAATGGGGACAAAGACAATTCCGACTGCGGGTAATATAATAAACCCAGTAATGATGTGTGGGGTGTGGGAGCTCATTGGTTTGGGTGTTGGGCGATCAATCTGGAAGTTGTGGGTTCAAAGCCCAGGTCCATTGAGTCCATGAGCACTTAGCTCTTAGCCCTTATTGCTCCAGGGATGCTGTACCAACCCTGTGCTTGCTTTGTAAGTCTCTTTGGATGAAAGTGTCTGCTAACTGACCAAAAATACATTTTATATTTATTCATTTAGCAGACACGTTTTATCCTTAAAAACGAGAGAACAACACAAATCAGTAGTTACGGAAAAAACAGCTACACTGTAGAATTATCAAACTCTATCCATCCATCCATTATCTCCCGCTTTATCCTCTATTAGGGTCGCGGGGGGTTCCCCATGCCCATCCAGGGGAGAACGTTTCGGGCGCTGGACAGATACACCCAGGACAGGGCGCCAATCCATCGCTGGGCACTCACTGACACACACAAACACACTCTATATGGGGCAATTTGGAGAACTCAATTGACTTGATCCGTGTTTTTGGACTGTGGGAGAAAACCGGAGCACCCGGAGGAACCCCACGTGGACACGGGGAGAACATGGAAACTCCACCCAGATGGGGATTCGAACCGGGAATCCCTAGTGCTGAGAGGAGAACATGCTAACCACTAAGTCACCATGCCGCCTTAAGAAAGAAAATTCATTCATTCATTATCTCCCACTTTATCCTCTATTAGGGTTGCGGTGGGGTTCCCCATGCCCATCCAGGGGAGAACGTTTCGGGCGCTGGGCAGATACACCCAGGACAGGGCGCCAATCTATCGCTGGACACACATTCACTCACACAAACACACTCTATATGGGGCAATTTGGAGAACTCAATTGACTTGATCCATGTTTTTGGACTGTGGGAGGAAAACGGAGAACCCGGAGGAAACCCACGCGGACACGGGGAGAACATGGAAACTCCACCCAGATGGGGATTCGAACCGGGAATCCCTAACGCTGAGAGGAGAACGTGCTAACCACTAAGCAATAACTAAACAATCTGATGAATGCATATAAAGTTCTGAGTGTGTTTATGTTCTCACTGTTGATTTCATGTGACTGTGATAAAAAAAAGTGACCGAACAGTGACCCTACCCACAGCCATTAGTCATAAAGATGAAAAAAGGAAGTTTCTGTGTCGCCACAATGTGATTTGTCTCAGATTTCTCACAGTTAAAATATTGTTCCGCTAAGTTCCACAATTTAATTTATCCAGAACAGATCGTGTACTGAGGGCGGCACGGTGGCTTAGTGGTTGGCATGTTCTCCTCTCAGCTCTAGAGATTCCGGTTCGAATCCCGATCTGGGTGGAGTTTCCATGTCCTCCCCATGTCCGTGTGGGTTTCCTCCGGGTTCTCCGGTTTCCTCCCACAGTCCAAAAACATGGATCAAGTCAATTGAGTTCTCCAAATTGCCCCATATAGAGTGTCTCTGTGTGTGTGAGTTTGTGCCCAGCGATGGATTGGCATCCTGTCCTGGGTGTATCTGCCCAGCGCCCGAGACGTTCTCCCCTGGATGGGCATGGGGAACCCCACCGCGACCCTGATATGGGACAAAGCGGAAGATAATGAATGAATAAACGAGATCGTGTACAGAGGGCGGCATGGTGGCTTAGTGGTTGGCATGTTCTCTCAGCTCTAGGGATTCCGGTTCGAATCCCAATCTGGGTGGAGTTTCCATGTTCTCCCCGTGTCCGCGTGGGTTTCCTCCGGGTTCTCCGGTTTCCTCCCACAGTCCAAAAACATGGATCAAGTCATTTGAATTCTCAAAATTGCCCCATATAGAGTGTGTCTGTGTCCTGGGCCCCCTGTCCTGGGTGTATCTGCCCAGCACCTGAGATGTTCTCCCCTGGATGGACATGGGGAACCCCACCGCGACCCTAATAGAGGATAAAGCCGGAGATAATGAATGAATGAATGAATGGTTGTTCCATCATTTGTCTTTAGAGGAGAATCGGCGTGGGGAG
>JAFMOC010000113.1:925000-1070000 GCA_019802505.1 Corydoras sp. C115 | reverse complement strand
TATCTGCCCAGCACCCGAAACATTCTCCCCTGGATGGGCATGGGGAACCCCCCCGCGACCCTAATAGAGGATAAAGCGGAAGATAATGGATGGATGGATGGATGGAATGTTTTCTATGGATAAATTGCCATCAAAATGAACATCAATATCAACAAAATTGGCAATAAGATTCATTCATTCATCATCTTCCGCTTCATCCTCTAGTAGGGTCGCTGGGGGGGTTCCCCATGCCCATCCAGGAAAGAAGGTTTCGGGCGCTGGGCAGATACACCCAGGTCTCTGGAGGTCTCTGGTCTGTTGTATTCTGCGTGGGCAAATGAGCACCGAACCGTGATGCCCGTACCAAACAGTTCCACTGTTCCACTCCTAGTATTCAGAGGGTTGGGGTTTGTAATGGATAGGGGTGAGCTGCAATATTCGCTGATTCGACGATTCGATTCGGAGAACCGTAGTCGACTATGAACCTCATAGTCGAATGTACCATTTTGACCACATGGGGGCGCCCATGGCTGCTGCTAAGCATTAGCTTTTACATGAAATGCCTTTGTTTTCGTTATATATATATATATAGCCTTTTGTCAAATAAAATCATCCTAATTTCTAAAAAAAAAAAAAAAAAAAGGAAAAAGAAGAAAAAAAAAAAGGTTTTCTTTTGTTAGAAAAACAAGTAAAATATTTAAAAAAAAATCTTTTTTAAAAACTATGCTTATAGCGCCATCTTGTGGTGAAATTTTAACTGATTCGACTATCAGTCGACTATAGGGAAAATCTGACGAATCAGATTCGACTATGAAAATCCTTAGTTGAATACAGCCCTAGTAATGGAACCCTTTTCTCTCCTAAAGTGTTTAAATACAACCCACCTTACTGTGCTGTGGTGTAAACGGATTTCGTTCCGTATGGTGCACACCCTTTCTATACGTCCCTGCAGCTCAGTCTTTCAGTAGTAGCTGCCAGCACCAGCTTAGTTTGCTGCTGCCACGCGCTCCACCCAGCTGCCCTGAAAGTGTGAAAAAAAGATATGAGCTTTTACGAGCAGAAAGTGAAACACTAACTGCCCCGTATACTGTGTGCATCGTAAACCACGGTGAATAACTGCCCCGGTGAACACTGTGTTAAAGGAGGAAGGTCACGAGTTCAATCCAGATGAAGAATGTGACAAGCAGCCTCCAGTGGAGAGACTAAAAACCTTTTACCAAACACATCAGGATAACGGGCGGCACGGTGGCTTAGTGGTGAGCATGTTCACCTCTCAGCTCTGGGGATTCCGGGTTC
This sequence comes from Corydoras sp. C115, assembly GCA_019802505.1. Lineage (NCBI taxonomy): Eukaryota > Metazoa > Chordata > Actinopteri > Siluriformes > Callichthyidae > Corydoras > Corydoras sp. C115. The sequence continues at coordinate 1,068,725 of JAFMOC010000113.1, read as the reverse complement.
GAATCCCAGTCTGGGTTAGCCTTTCCATCCATCCCTTATCTTCCGCTTTATCCTCTATTAGGGTCGCGGGGGGTGGGGGGGTTCCCCATGCCCATCCAGGGGAGAACGTTTCGGGCGCTGGGCAGATACACCCAGGACAGGGCGCCAATCTATCGCTGGGCACACACTCACTCACACAGACACACTCTATATGGGGCAATTTGGAGAACTCAGTTGACCTTCATCCAAGTTTTTGGACTGTGGGAGGAAAACCCGGAGGAAACCCACGCAGATACGGGGAGAACATGGAAACTCCACCCAGATGGGGATTCAAACCGGGAATCCCTAGTGCTGAAAGGAGAACGTGCCAAACACTAAGCCACCGTGCCGCCCCACCTAAAATTCATTAATTAAATATTTATTAATTAATTATGTTTCGCTTAATCCTGTATCTGCCCATCCATGGATGAACATTTCGGGCGCTGGGCAGATACACCCAAGACAGGGCACCAATCAATGACTTGCACACATTCACTCACACAGACTCACACAAACACACGCTATGTGGGGCAATTTAGAGCATTCAGTTTACTTTGGGGAGGCACGGTGGCGTAGTGCTGAGCACGTTCACCTTTCAGCACTGGGGATTCAGGTTTGAACCCGGATCCCCAGTGCTGAGAGACGAACATGCTAACCACTAAGCCACCGTGCCACTATGCCGCCTAAAAATAAGATGAGAGCAATTTAGAGCAGCCAATTCACCTTGAATCCATGGTGTTTGGAGTACCTGGAACCCCAGCATTGAGAGGCGAACGTGTTAACCACTAAACCACTGTGCCCTCTCCATCCATCCATTATCTTCCGCTTTATCCTTTATTAGGGTCGCGGGGGGGGGGGGGGGGGGGTTCCCCATGCCCCTCCAGGGGAGAACGTCTCGGGCGCTGGGCAGATAGACCCAGGACAGGGCGCCAATCCATCACTGGGCACACACTCACTCACACAGACACACTCTATATGGGGCAGTTTGGAGAACTCAATTGACTTGATCCATGTTTTTGAACTGTGGGAGGAAACCGGAGAACCCGGAGGAAACCCACGCAGACACGGGGAGAGCATGGAAACTCCACCCAGATGGGGATTCGAACCGGGAATCCCTAGTGTTGAGAGGAGAACGTGCCACTGTGCCGCCTAAAAATAAGTGTGAAAATGAAATCAATAGTTTATTGAGTCCGCAGTGAACAACGTCTGGGTCTGGATCCGGACCGCTGTCCGCCTGTTAGTGAACTCAGGTCTATAACAATGAGCTGTACCTAATAAAATGGCCAGTGAGTGGATGCTGATTGTTTTTTTATTTGTCGCTCTTCAGGCAGCAGAAACTCGAGAAAGTGATGGATGAAGAAGGACTTCCAGACGAGGAGGTGAGTGTGAGGTGACCAGAATCAACAGTTTGACGTGATGTGTTCTGTGAGAACGACAAATACATTTTATCAAGAATGTGAATCATTGTTTTCGTGAAAAATTGTCCGAGTTACGCCACTTTAAAAAGCAGATTTTTCAGGAGGGAACGGAGAACTGGCTGCAGTGTTCTCCAACTCCAGTGAATTTTGGTTTTCATTCATTCATTCATTATCTCCCGCTTTATCCTCTATCAGGGTCGCGGTAGGGTTCCCCATGCCCATCCAGGGGAGAACATGTCCTAAACCCAGGACAGGGCACCAATCCATCGCTGGGCACACACTCACTCACACAGACACACTCTATATGGGGCAATTTGGAGAACTCAATTGACTTGATCCATGTTTTTGGACTGTGGGAGGAAACCGGAGAACTGGGAGGAAACCCACGCAGACACGGGGAGAACATGGAAACTCCACCCAGATGGGGATTCGAACTGTGCTGAGAGGAGAACGTGCTAACCACTAAGCCACCGTGCTGCACGAATTTTGGTTTTGTAACTCAAAAATTGTCTGAGTTACAGTTACAGTATTAGTAATCCATCCATCGGGTCATGGTGGGGTTCCCCATGCCCATCCAGGGGAGAACGTCTCAGGCGTTGGGCAGATAGACCCAGGACAGGGCGCCAATCTATCGCTGGGTACACTCACTCACTCACTCACACAGACACACTCTATATGGGGCAATTTTGGAGAATTCAATTGACCTTCATCCATGTTACTGAAAATGAGAGGAAACCCACACGGACACGGGGAGAACATGGAAACTCCACCCAGATGGGGATTCGAACCGGGAACTGAGAGGAGAACGTGCTAACCACTAAGCCACCGTGCCGCTATTAGTAATCTAATATTAATATATTAGATTAGAATGAACAATGATTGGGCGGCACGGTGGCTTAGTGGTTAGCACGTTCACCTCTCAACGCTGGGGATCCCGGTTTGAATCCCAATCTGGGTGGAGTTTCCATGTTCTCCCCTTGTCTGCGTGGGTTTCCTCCGTGTTCTCCGGTTTCCTCCCACGGTCCAAAAACATGGATCAAGCTCAATTGAATTCTCCAAATTGCCCCATATAGAGTGTGTCTGTCTGAGTGAGTGAGTGTGTGCCCAGCGATGGATTGGCGCCCTTTCCTGGGTGTATCTGCCCAGCGCCCGAGATGTTCTCCCCTGGATGGGCATGGGGAACCCCACCGCGACCCTAATAGAGGATAAAGCGGAAGATAATGGATGGATGGATAAACAATGAGTTTGTTGTGATGTGTTCTGTGAGCACGACGTCGCATTTTACAAAGTTTGTGAATTAAAAGTGGGTGTAGTAGCTCATTGGTTGGGGTGTTGGGCTGATAATCTGCAGGTTGTGGGTTCAAATCGCAGGTCCACTGAAGTTACCAATGTGGGCCCCTAACCCTCAACGTTTCGGGGATATTGACCCTGTGTTCTGCCGTTTGGAGGTCGCTTTGGATAAAAGCGTCTGCTAAATGACTAAATGGAAAGTCAGTGTGGTGCACTCTGGTTTGATCAGATTGTTTTGCTTTTTTTGTTCTGTAGAAGCGAGTGCGTCGCTCTCAGCATGCGAGGAAAGAGACAGAGTTCCTGAGGTTGAAGAGAACACGGCTGGGTCTCGAGGACTTCGAGTCTCTGAAGGTGATCGGCCGCGGCGCGTTTGGAGAGGTATGCTGACAGAGAGTTTCCAAAGAGGCCGTGTGATAATAAAGTAAAAACAACATGAATGTGAGTGATGGGGTACGACCTGGTGGAAAGAGATAGAAACCCACAAGAGAAAAATAATTAATTCAATTCATTATCTGTATTCTATTAGGGTCGCGGTGGGGTTTCCCCATGCCCATCCAAGAACGTTACGCTGGGCATCTCCAATCCATTATCTGCCTCTACTAGGGTCATGGGGGGCGGGTCATGTGAAAAATGGAGAACGTCCAGGGTTTGGCAGGTCAAAAGCAGCTCTTACTGTGTGGCATTTGTATGTTCTTTGTGTGCCTGTTCTTATATACCATTTCCCTCACACATTGGTTAATAATTCTGTATTAAAATAAACATTTCTGCTCGCATGGGGGCGGGTCAGAACAAATGTCACTGACTCTGGTCAAACGCAGTTTTTACAGAACCCTGTTCTTTCTGGATCTTTCTATCCTCCTACCACATTCACTCTATCTTTTTTTCAAAATACACTCCGACTCGTTCGTGTACTTTCGCAAAATCCATTGTGATGATTTTTCGCCACCTGCCGTGATTCGCGCTCATCTCACTCACAGAGGAGTTCCGGGAGGAATTCTCACTCTGTGGTGTAAACGGGGCGTTCACCACGGGCAAAATGGGTGGAACCATCTTTACCAAACTCTGTCCGTAATGGATTGGGATGCCTGAATCACTAAACAGTTTTTTCGCAAAAACTGCTTGGCGAAGACTCATCTATTTAACAAACACCGGAGTGCTTGTAGAAAAAAAAAAAAGGGGGGGGGAGACAGCATCAAATAACAATCAGGCTTGATGAATTTCACAGTATAAATTGGTTTTGCTTCATAACTTTTCTTGACTTATAACGTTTTAGCATGCCTTATAAGTCGCTTTGGATAGAAGCGTCTGCTAAATGACTAAATTCATTCATTCATTATCTTCAGCTTTATCCTCTATTAGGGTCGCGGTGGGGTTCCCCATGCCCATCCAGGGGAGAACATCTCGGGCGCTGGGCAGATAGACCCAGGACAGGGCGCCAATCCATCTTTGGGCACACACTCACTTACACAGACACACTCTATATGGGGCAATTTTGAGAATTCAATTGACTTGATCCATGTTTTTGGACTGTGGGAGGAAACCGGAGAACCCGGAGGAAACCCACGCAGACACGGGGAGAACATGGAAACTCCACCCAGATGGGGATTCGAACCGGGAATCCCTAGTGCTGAGAGGAGAACGTACTAACCACTAGGGGTGTCTTCAACTAAGGATTTTCATAGTCGAATCTGACTGGTCAGATTTTCCCTATAGTCGACTGATAGTCGAATCAGTTCAAATTTCACCACAAGATGGCGCTATAAGCGTGGTTTTTAAAAAAGATTTTTAAAAATATTTTACTTGTTTTTCTAGAGCACCGTAAATGGGACTTTTTTCCACTTCAAAGGAAAAACCTAAAACACTCAGATCAATGAGTTTTAGGATTTTATTTGACAAAAGGCTATATATTTAACGAAAACAAAGACATTTCATGGAAAAACTAATGCTTAGCAGCAGCCATGGGTACCACCATGTGGTCAAAATGGTACATTCGATTATGAGGTTCATAGTCGAGTACGGTTCTCCGAATCGAATCGTCGAATCAGCGAATATTGCAGCTCACCCCTACTAACCACTAAGCCACCGTGCCGCCAAAATAACTAAAAGTAAATGTAAAATGTATTGAGCTCGTCTGATTTGCTGACACATTGGTAGAAACTTCATCAGCTATCCTCATTTCACACATAAATCATCAGAAGAATTCTGGGGCTGCTGGGTAGGCATTGTGTACCTGTGTGTGTAATCTGTTTCTGGGGGTCATGTGTTTGCATCAGGTGCGTCTCGTGCAGAAGAAGGACACGGGTCACGTTTACGCCATGAAAATTCTGCGCAAGGCTGACATGCTGGAGAAGGAACAGGTATGGAGACCCACACGGTAACATCAGCATTTTGTTAAATGTAGTTTAACACTAGGGGTGTCTTCAACTAAGGATTTTCATAGTCGAATCAGTTAAAATTTCACCACAAGATGGCGCTATTAGCGTGGTTTTTAAAAAAGATTTTTTATATTTTACTTGCTTTATTATTGTGTAGCCTATTGTTAAAGCGTACACATCATTTAAACAAATATTAACAGAAATTAGGATGATTTTATTTGACAAAAGGCTATATATATAACGAAAACAAAGACATTTCATGTAAAAACTAATGCTTAGCAGCAGCCATGGGCTCCCCCATGTGGTCAAAATGGTACATTCGACTATGAGGTTCATAGTCGACTACGGTTCTCCGAATCGAAATCGTCGAATCAGAGAATATTGCAGCTCACCCCTAATCGTTACACAATCTGTACACTGCTGTCCTGCACCGTTGATGCTGCACGACCGAAACTTACTCCTCCCTTCCTCCCACTTCAGGAAACTTCTCCATTCGCAGGTTCAGGTACTTTCCCTTTTGTGAGTGCATTTAAAACAGCCTGCCATCCCACTAAACTATATTACCAGTTTAAAAGTGTCACACTTCTAAGGTTGCACTGGCCACTCCAGGCACCAAAATATATAAATTATATGCCATGTACAACATATTTTTAGTATTTTTTGTTCTTTTAATTTTTTTCTTTAAATTTTTTTATATACAGATCTTTATTTCTATTACATTTTCTCTTTTTGAAGTACTTTTTGTAATAGATGCATTAGATGTAGCTATAACTTCCCCAATTACTGTCACTTCTGCGACTGAGAAATGTGAATGTCCCCTACTGTGGGATCAATAAAGGATTATCGTATCGTATAATATCTTAACTTATCTTATCGTGTCTTATCTTATCGTATCTTATCGTATCGTATCGTATCGTATCTCATCTCATCTCATCCTATCTTATCTTATCTTATCTTATCTTATCTTATCGTATATAATCTTATGTTATCGTATCAAATCTTATCGTATCATACCTCATCTCATCTCATTCTATCATATCATATCATATCATATCATCATCTCCCGCTTTATCCTCTATTAGAGTCGCGGTGGGGTTCCCAATGCCCATCCAGGGGAGAACGTCTCGGGCACTGGGCAGATACACTCAGGACAGGGCGCCAATCCATCGCTGGGCACACACTCACGCACACAGACACACTCTATATGGGGCAATTTTTGAGAATTCAATTGACTTGTTCCATGTTTTTGGACCCACGCAGACACGGGGAGAACATGGAAACTCCACCCAGATGGGGATTCGAACCGGGAATCTCCTAGTGCTGAGAGGCGAACGTGCTAACCACTAAGCCACCGTGCCGCATATCATATCATATCATATCATATCATATCATATCATATCATATCATATCATATCATATCATATCATATCATCCTATTTTATTTTATCTTATCCTATATCATCTTATCTCTTATCGTATCGTATCTCATCTCATCTCTTATCCTATCCTATCCTATCCTATCTTATCTTATCTTATCTTATCTTGTCTTATCTTGTCTTATTATATCTTATCTTAAGCTCCATACTATGTAAGATTTCAGCCCATTGATGACATATTCATGTAAAAAAATAAGTATTGATAAATGTAAACTAGAGGTGCATTTCAAAAGAGAAAATGTGAGTATGATTGCAGCTTGTTCGTACACTCAGTGCATTTGTATTTCAAAGCAGTATATATGCTGTATAGTATATAGCAGCAATATATACAGTATAGGGGCAATTTAGAGCAGCCATTTAACATTGAATCCATGTTTTTGGTCTGTGGAAAGACACTGGAGAACCTTAGGAAAACCTGGAAAAGCACTGGACCAAAAATTTACAGTTGTGTTTTGCACACAAAGTTAATCTGTTTGTAACATCTCTGATGTGTTTGTGTGTGTGTGTGTGTGTGTGTGTGTGTGTGTGTGTGTGTGTGTGTGTGTGTGTGTGTGTGTCTATGTTAGGTGGGCCATATTCGGGCAGAGAGAGATATCCTGGTGCAAGCAGACAGTCTCTGGGTGGTGAAGATGTTCTACAGCTTCCAGGATAAACAGAATCTCTACTTGCTGATGGAGTTTCTGCCGGGAGGTCAGAGATCATACATTAATCTACAAACTATACACAAGTGCGAGTATTCCGTATATTGGTATTTAAATTCTAACGTTGGTTCCTATAATTAATTAATTCATTCATTCATTATCTCCCGCTTTATCCTCTATTAGGGTCGCGGTGGGGTTCCCCATGCCCATCCAGGGGAGAACGTTTCGGGCGCTGGGCAGACACAACCAGGACAGGGCACCAATCCATCGCTGGGCACACACTCACTCACACAAACACACTCTATATGGGGCAATTTGGAGAACTCAATTGACTTAATCCATGTTTTTGGACTGTGGGAGGAAACCGGAGAACCCGGAGGAAACCCATGTGGACACGGGGAGAACATGGAAAGTCCACCCAGATGGGGATTCGACCCGGGAATCCCTAGCGCTGAGAGGAGAACATGCTTACCACTAAGCCACCATGCCGCCCATAATTCATTCATTCATTATCTCCCGCTTTATCCTCTATTAGGGTCGCGGTGGGGTTCCCCATGCCCATCCAGGGGAGAACGTCTCGGGCGCTGGGCAGATAGACCCAGGACAGGGCACCAATCCATCGCTGGGCACACACTCACTCACACAGACACACTCTATATGGGGCAATTTGGAGAACTCAATTGACTTGATCCATGTTTTTGGACTGTGGGAGGAAACCGGAGAACCCGGAGGAAACCCACGCAGACACGGGGAGAACATGGAAAGTCCACCCAGATGGGGATTCGAACCGGGAATCCCTAGCGCTGAGAGGCGAACGTGCTAACCACTAAGCCACCGTGCCGCCCATAATTGATTTAATTTAATTTAATTAAGAAGTTCATTCATTCATTATCACCCGCTTTATCCTCTATTAGGGTCGTGGTGGGGTTCCCCATGTCCATCCAGGGGAGAACGTCTCGGGCGCTGGGCAGATAGACCCAGGACAGGGCGCCAATCCATCACTGGGCACACACTCACTCACTCATACACACTCTACTGTATATGGGGCAATTTGGAGAACTCAATTAACTTGCGACAGGATTTTACAGACTCATATGTAAAGCTTTGATTCACTGCTTTATGACATGTATGATGCTGCATGCTGATAAGATGGTGGATGTGGTATTTAGGGTATAACAGTGGTTACTTTCTCTGAAGGTGACATGATGACACTATTGATGAAGAAGGACACGCTGACCGAGGAGGAGACACAGTTTTATGTGGCGGAGACGGTGCTCGCCATTGACTCCATCCACCAGCTTGGCTTCATCCATCGCGACATCAAACCCGACAACCTGCTGCTTGATTCCAAGGTCTTATAATACAATTTAATAATTCATTCATTATCTCCCGCTTTATCCTCTATTAGGGTCGCGGTGGGGTTCCCCATGCCCATCCAGTGGAGAACATCTCGGGCGCTGGGCAGATAGACCCAGGACAGGGCGCCAATCCATCGCTGGGCACACACTCACTCACACAAACACACTCTATATGGGGCAATTTGGAGAATTCAATTGACTTGATCCATGTTTTTGGACTGTGGGAGGAAACCGGAGAACCCGGAGGAAACCCACGCAGACACGGGGAGAACATGGAAACTCCACCCAGATGGGGATTCGAACCGGGAATCCCTAGAGCTGAGAGGAGAACATACTAACCACTAAGCCACCGTGCCGCCCAATTTAATAATGAATCTAATATTATTTACACACGGGACGGGCACAGTGGCTTAGTGGTTAGCACGGTTGCCTTTCAGTGCTGGAGATTCCCGGTTCGAATCCCCATCTGGGTGGAGTTTCCATGTTCTCCCCGTGTCTGTGTGGGTTCATGTCCCATGTCCTCCTATTTTCTCCCACAGTCCAAAATCATGGATCAAGGTCAATTGAATTATCCAAATTGCCCCAAATAGAGTGTGTTTGTGTGTGTCAGTGTGTGCCTAGCGATAGATTGGCGCCCTGTCCTGGTTGTATCTGCCCAGCGCCCGAAACGTTCTCCCCTGGATGGGCATGGGGAACCCCCCGCGACTCTAGTAGAGGAAAAAATGGAAGATAATGGATGGATGGATGAATAATTTACACACATAATTTAGAGTTACAGCGCTAGGGGTTCCCGGTTCGAATCCCCATCTGGGTGGAGTTTCCATGTTCTCCCCGTGTCCACGTGGGTTTCCTCCGGGTTCTCCGGTTTCCTCCCACAGTCCAAAAACATGGATCAAGTCAATTGAGTTCTCCAAATTGCCCCATATAGAGTGTGTCTGTGTGAGTGAGTGTGTGCCCAGCGATGGATTTCAAGTGTGTGCCCAGCGCCCGAAACGTTCTCCCCTGGATGGGCATGGGGAACCCCACCGCAACCCTAATAGAGGATAAAGCGGGAGATAATGAATGAATTTAGAGTTACAGCTTTTTTGGGATTAATGTACTAAACAGCACATAATAACACATTTTCTTTTACACCAAAAGTGTCAAACTCAAGGCCTGTGGGTCATATCCCACCCAGAATACAATTCTGTCTGGCCTGCGAGATGATTTTACAATAATCTATTATTACTCTTATTAGTGGTCCGGATATGGTTTTGTGGACCATGTTCATATTTTAAATTTGTATGATTTTTTCAGGAACATTTTTATGGAGAGCAGAATTTTTAAAAGACATTTAAAGTAATTTTTTTTTTCTAAAATGACGCAAGAGCAAATAAAACTGAACATTCATTCATTCATTTATTTATTATCTTCCCCTTAATCCACTATTAGGGTCGTGGGGCCTCCCAATGGTTATCCAGGGGAGATCCAGGACAGGGCACCAATCCATCGCTGGGCACACACTCACACTCACACACACACAAGACATACTCTATATGGGGCAATGTACCTTTTTTTGACTGTGGGAGGAAACCGGAGAACCCGGAGGAAACCCATGTGGAAGACTGCGGCTCACTGACTCTGACCAAATCCTTGGTTTATCCTTGTTTTGCTCATCCAGGCTTGTTTCACACTTCAGTGTTTTTTCTTTTTTATCTTTTTTTTATGAAATGCTGCTCAGTTGGTTTGAGGTTTCTATGCCATTTTCTATTTTTCACTTCTGACTCATATTATCATCTGCTTTATCCTCTAGGGTCTCGGGGGGGGGGGGGGGGGGGGGGGGGGGTCCCATGGCCGTCCAGTGGAGAACGTTTTGGGTGCTAGGCAGATACACATAGTTTTTGGGCACAACAGGGCACCAACCATACACTCACTCACACAAACACACTCTATATGGGGCAATTTACAGCATTCAATTGAACTTCAATTCCTGTATTTGAACTGTGGGAGGGAAACCGGTAGAATCTGGAGGAATCCCACATGGACACATCAGAATCAGAATCAGAATCAGACTTTATTGGCCAAGTATGCTCACACATACAAGGAATTTGTCTTTGGTTCCAATAGCCCAACAGTGCACAATAAATGACAGACATACCCAAACTAGCATTTCTCATACACACACACACACACACACACACACACACAGACACACCTGTAAACATAACGGTTGTGCAAGTTGCAGATTGTATTTAAATAAAGTGCCAGTGCAATACTGTAATGGATAGTTAAATAGGTGGAGAGGGGAAGAAGACTGGTTGAGAGTGTTGAGAATGAGTCCAGAAATAGTGTTTAAATGTTCAGCTGTTCATGAGTGTGATGGCGTGTGGAAAAAAGCTTCTCCGTAATCTGGAGGTCTTGATCCTCAACTGACTGAACCGCCGGCCTGAGGGAAGATACTGGAACAGGTGATGTCCAGGGTGTGATGGATCACGGACGATGTTCTCTGCCCGCTTCCTGGTTCTGGCAGTGTGCAGGTCTGGTAGGGGTAGCTTTTCGCCGATGGTTTTCTCTGCAGACCTGATGATGCGCTGTAGTCTGTGGGTGTCGTGTCTGGTGGCTGAGCTGCCCCACACTGTGATGGATGCGGTGAGGACAGATTGTGTGGTGGCGGTGTAGAACTGCACCATCAGCTCCTTGGGCATGCATTCGAACCTGCATGACCTCTAGATATTTGGATGTTTTTATGGATATATTTATTACTTGGTGGGACCGGGAATTGAACCGGGAACCTTCAGGTTACAAGGTTGGTTCCTTAACCACAAGCCAACGACGGTTCCATTTACAGATGTCCAGTTTGCATGATTGCATATTTAATAATGTACATGAGCATATTTCATTTGTGTATCTTATTTGAGCAACATCATATTATTACCCTGTAGGTGTTGTGTGTTTCATTGCTGTCGTCCTCTGGCCGTCTCCAGCTTCGGACCGACCACACCTTCTTCCTCTTCTGCTTTTCTCTTCCTCTCATGTTCACGTTTTGAGTAAACAGTTTTGAGTAATGTTGAATTGGAAGCCTGTGTGTTATAATACTCTAACACTCTTACTGGTTTAGGTACACAATAATAACCAAAGTTTTATAATACATCTATTTTAGAAAGAACACTCGGTTGCAGAATGTGATTGTGCTGCAATGGTTTAATATCAGGTGTGTGTGTGTGTGTGTGTGTGTGTGTGTGTGTGTGTGTGTGTGTGTGTTGCAGGGCCATGTTAAACTCTCAGATTTTGGGTTGTGTACAGGACTGAAGAAAGCCCACCGTACAGAGTTCTACAGAAACCTGAGCTACAGCCTGTCCACAAATTTTAGTAAGTGCGACTCGGTCACGGAGCTAAACAGACATTTATATTACATTTGGTCATTTATTGGACGCTTTTATCCAAAGCGACTTACAAGGTGAACACAGGGTTAATTACAACATCCCTGGAGCAATGAGGGTTAATTGGACTGGCTTAGTTAATTGGATTGGATAGTTTTCCAGTTTTTAGTTTTTCTAGGGGCGTCTTCAACTAAGGATTTTCATAGTCGAAGCTGATTCGTCAGATTTTCCCTATAGTCGACTTGTTACGGCGGGGCGTGGTGGAGAATCACAGAGCCAGGCGACCAGGTAAACAAACACAAGTAAGCTCTTTAATGGCCGATCGCGGGAACGCCGCTAGAACGAGCCGAGAGCTCAATACACATAGAAGAATCGGTGCAGCGGGAACGCCGCCGCGGACACGAAGGCACGTACTAAAAATACGTGGAGTGGGGCAACCGCGGAAAAGCCGCAGGAAGCCGAACGAACATTTACCACCAAACGAACACCCGACGTGACGATACACATACACGAAGTATATATACACAATGCTGGCCTACTGGCAGCTCAGCCGAGATCCCTTAAATCCTGCCAGTAGGTCGCCCGTGATTAGGTAGGGCCCAATCCCTGCTCAAGGGGGTGGGTCCTACCTACGGAAGCCCGACACGGCCGAAACCCGAAACACGGGAGGCAGGTGGGAGGGGCCCAACCCTCCCAACCTGACACGACTGATAGTCGAATCAGTTAAAATTTCACCACAAGATGGCGCTATAAGCGTGGTTTTTAAAAAATATTTTTTTTTATATTTTGTTATATGTTTTATATTGTTAAAGCGCACACATCATTTAAAAAAAAATATTAACAGAAATTAGGATGATTTTATTTGACAAAAGGCTATATAAGGGCGGCACGGTGGCTTAGTGGTTTGCACGTTCGCCTCTCAGCGCTAGGGATTCCCGGTTCGAATCCCCATCTGGGTGGAGTTTCCATGTTCTCCCCGTGTCCGTGTGGGTTTCCACCGGGTTCTCCGGTTTCCTCCCACAGTCCAAAAACATGGCTCAAGTTAATTGAGTTCTCTAAATTGCCCCATATAGAGTGTGTTTGAGTGTGTGAGTGTGTACCCAGCGATGGATTGGCGCCCTGTCCTGGGTGTATCTGCCCAGCGCCTGAGACGTTCTCCCCTGAGATATCCCCAGAGGATAAAGCGGGAGATAATGAATGAATGAATGAAAAGGCTATATATATAACGAAAACAAAGACATTTCATGTGAAAACTAATGCTTAGCAGCAGCCATGGGCGCCCCCATGTGGTCAAAATGGTACATTCGACTATGAGGTTCATAGTCGACTACGGTTCTCCGAATCGAATCGTCGAATCAGCGAATATTGCAGCTCACCCCTAAGTTTTTCCATTAGTTTTTCCATTTAAATATCTGTACATTAGTGTCCTACACTGTTGTTGCTGCACGGCCGCTCAAGGAGGATGAGTCCCCCACTGAGTCTTGGTCCTCCCAAGGTTTCTTCCTTGAATAACAACATAACAGGGAGTTTTTTCTTGCCACTGTTGCTTCGGCTTCCTCTTTGGGGGTTTAAAGGCTTTTCATTCTGTAAAGCTGCTTTGTGACAATGTACTGTTGTAAAAAGTGCTATATAAATAAATAACTTGAACTTAGGGTTAAGGGTCTTGCTCAAGGACCCACATTGGGAACTTCTGTGGACCTGGGATTTGAACCCCCAACCTTTAGATTGATAGCCCAACGCCCTGACCACTGAGCTACCACTCCCTACAGGAGGATGAAGCCTTTTTCAACATCTGCCTTTTAGAAGTCCTGATATACAGCATAACATCGATGGAACGTCTAGAAACATGTATCAGTCGGAGGTGTCTGAGCCAGAGCCGAAGGGTGGGGTGGGGGGTGGGGGGTGGTGGTGAGTGATAGTCCCCCTCTTCAGTGTGCCACCTGTTATCAGAATCAGAATCAGAATACTGATCCCTGACAAGAAACTGCAGATGCTAGGGTTGCTCAAGAGGTATAATGTACGATAATAATAATAATAATAATAAGTATTAATAAAGAGCGGCATGTTGGCTTAGTGTTTAGCATGTTCTCCTCTCAGCGCTAGAGATTCTAGGTTCGAATTCCAATCTGGGTGGAGTTTCCATGTTCTCCCCATGTTCACATAGTCTAAAAGCATGGATTCAAGGTGTCTGTTTGAGTGAGTGTGCCCAGTGATAGATCTGCCCAGCGCCTGAAACGTTCTCCCCTGGATGGGCATGGGGAACCCTCCCACGACCCTAGTACATGATTAAGCAGATGATAATGAATGAATGAATAAATCCATCCATCCGTTATCTTCCACTTTATCCTATATTAGGGTCACGGGGGGGGGGGGGGGGGGGGGGGGGGGGGTGGGTTCCCCATGCCCATCCAGGGGAGAACGTTTCAGGCGCTGGGCAGATTACACCCAGGACAGGACACCAATCTATTTCTGGACACACTCACTCACACAGACACATTTTATATGGGGCAATTTGGAGAATTTAATTGACTTGATCCATGTTTTTGGACTGTGGGAGGAAACCGGAGAACCCGGAGGAATCCCACGCCGACACGGGAAGAACATGGAAACTCCACCCAGATTGGGATTCGAACCGGGAATCCCTAGCGCTGAGAGGAGAACATTCTAACCACTAAGCCGCCTGAATGAATAAATGTTCTTGTAATTATTTTGGTTCACTAATTTTAGATTTTAGATGAATTAAACAAATCTTTAGATTATCTTTTTGCTTCTGTAAAGTGTCCTTGTGTATCCTGAGAGGCATTTATAAATTAAAATTTATTATTATTATTCCCGCTTTATCCTCTAGTAGGGTCGCGGTGGGGTTCCCCATGCCCATCCAGGGGAGAACGTCTCAGGCGCAGGGCAGATACACCCAGGACAGGACGCCAATCCATCGCTGGACACACACTCACTCACACAGACACACTCTATATGGGGCAATTTGGAGAATTCAATTAACTTGATCCATGTTTTTGGACTGTGGGAGGAAACCGGAGAACCCGGAGGAAACCCACGCAGACTCGGGGAGAACATGGAAACTCCACCCAGATGGGGATTCGAACCGGGAATCCCTAGAGCTGAGAGGAGAACATGCTAACCACTAAGCCACCGTGCCGCCTATTATTATTATTATTATTATTATTATTATTAGTACATAAGCAATTGCACATTTTAATTCTTGCTGTTTTATTGCATATCTGCTGATGTTGATTAACACTGTGTGTGTGTGTGTGTGTGTGTGTGTGTGTGTGTGTGTGTGTGTGTGTGTGTGTGTGTGTGTGTGTTATAGCCTCTCAGAACATGAACTCCAAGAGAAAAGCAGAGACATGGAAACGCAACCGGAGACAGCTGGTAATAATCTTATGGCTGCTCAGCTACACAACTAATTACACAATAACAGTCTCATTAATACTCATGGGGGTTCTCCATGTCCATCCATGGGAGAACGTTTCGGGTGCTGGGCAGATCTATCACTGGGCACACACACGCACTCAATATGGGGCAATTTAAAGCATCCGATTCACTGTAATCACTTCCTCACCAAGCCACACCTATTAATTTTTAATTAGGCTTTAAATTACATAAAGAACATTTAGGGCGTAGGGCAGATCCACCCTGCACAGGACGCCAATCTATCACTCATTCACACAGACCCCCACACACAAACTATATGGGGCAATTTAGAGCGATTCAGTTCACCTTAAACTTGAGGTAACCAGAGAAAACCCACACGTACATGGGGAGAACATGGAAACTCCACCCAGATTGGGATTTGAATCTGGATCCCCAGCGCTGAGAGGAGAACATGCCAACCACTAAGCCACTGTGACGCCTCTTTATATTACAATTAGATCAAATAACAGTAATACTGTATCAGTACTGTAAAACTGCAAAAAGCATCTCGTGTCTCTTTGTGTGTGCGCTGGTGGATGTGTTTTATATTCTTTTTATACGATGTCATTCGTTATATGCAATTAACATAATTAACCCTTAAACTTAAGCAATTTTTATAAACCAAGTATATAATTAAACAATAAAATGATATCAGTGGGCGGCATGGTGGCTTAGTGGTTAGCATGTTCTTCTCTCAGTGCTCTGGATCCCGGTTCGAATCCTAATCTGGGTGGAGTTTCCATGTTCTCCCCGATTTCCTCTGGGTTTTCCAATTTTCTCCCACAGTCCAAAAACATGGATCGAGGTAACTTGAATGCTCAAAATTGCCCCATATAGTTTATGTGTGTGTGGGTGTGTTTGTATGTGTGTGTGTCGTGGCTTAGTGGTTAGCACCTTTGCCTCTCAGCATTGGGATTCCCGGTTCCCATCTGGGTGGAGTTTCCATGTTCTCCCCGTGTCCGCGTGGGTTTCCTCCGGGTTCTCCGGTTTCCTCCCACAGTCCAAAAACATGGACAAGTCAATTGAGTTCTCCAAATTGCCCCATATAGAGTGTGTATGTCTGTGTGAGTGTGTGCCCAGCAATGAATTGGCGCCCTGTCATAGATGTATCTGCCCAGCGCCCGAAACGTTCTCCCTGGGATGGGCATGTAGAACCCCCCCACCCTAAACATACCCCCCATGACCCTAGTAGAGAATTAAGTGGAATAAAATGAATGGGATCCGTGTTGTCCATTTTTTGTGTTTTAATATTTAACCCGGGCGGCACGGTGGCTTAGTGGTTAGCACGTTTGCCTCTCAGTGCTAGGGATTCCCGGTTCGAATCCCCATCTGGGTGGAGTTTCCATGTTCTCCCCGTGTCCGCTTGGGTTTCCTCCGGGTTCTCCGGTTTCCTCCCACAGTCCAAAAACATGGTTCAAAACAATTGAGATCTCAAAATTGGCCCATATAGAGTGTGTCTGTGTGAGTGAGTGTGTGCCCAGCGATGGATTGGCGCCCTGTCCTGGGTCTAACTGCCCAGCGCCCGAGACGTTCTCCCCTGGATGGGCATGGGGAACCCCCCCAGCGACCCTAATAGAGGATAAAGCGGGAGATGATGAATGAATGAATATTTAACCCCAAATACTTTCATTATCGTAGCATGAGTGAGTTGTTATTTTTTATTTTTAGGCTTTCTCCACTGTAGGAACTCCAGACTACATCGCACCAGAGGTCTTCATGCAGACTGGCTACAACAAGCTTTGTGACTGGTGGAGTTTAGGGGTCATCATGTACGAGATGCTGATTGGTGAGAGTCAAGTTACAATATAAGTATGACGGCTTTACCGCATGTATCTGAATGAATGCTTATTAAGCTAGAATTTCAGTTTAACTTTATCCTACATTTTCCTCATTTTTCAAATCACTAACATAGGATAAAGCAGAAGATGAATGGATGAATGGATGAGTGAATTATTAATAATTGCCTCTGTTGCACAACTGCAGTTATGGTTTGTACACTCACCGCCCATTTTATTGGGTAAATAAAATAAATAAATAAATTGGGTCATTTAGCAGACGCTTTTATCCAAAGCGACTTACAAGGTGAGCACAGGGTTAATCACAACATCCCTGGAGCAATGAGGGTTAAGGGCTTGCTCAAGGACCCACATTGGTAACTTCAATGGACCTGGGATTTGAACCCCCAACCTTCAGATTGACAGCCCAACACCATAAACACTGAGCTACCACTCCCTCTAATTGTACCTCTATTGGGTACAGCTCATTGTTTCTCCTCTGATCATATAAATAGACTTCGTAGTTCTACAGTTCCATTCTGTAGACCCCTTTACTCTGTTCTCTGATGATCAAGACCCCACACAGCAGGTGTTATTAGGGTGGTGGATGACGGTACGAGTGGATCAGACACACTGTTGACTGTCTAGCAGGACCACTCGGACCAGCAGAACACACACTAACACACCACCACCATGTCAGCATCACTGCAGCACTGAGAATCATCCTGAGAACCTACTAAAACAGGATAACCAAGTATGTAGAGAACCAGATGGACTAGAGAAAGTAATTGTAGAACTACAAAGTTTATCTATATTATCAGTGGAAATCAGACAGTGAGTTCATTAGGGGTGAGCTGCAATATTCGCTGATTCGACCATTCGATTCGGAGAACCGTAGTTGACTATGAACCTCATAGTCGAATGTACCATTTTGACCACATGGGGGTGTCCATGGCTGCTGCTAAGCATTAGTTTTTACATGAAATGTCTTTGTTTTCGTTATATATATAGCCTTTTGTCAAATAAAATCATCCTAATTTCTAGAAAAAAAAAAGAAAAAAAAAAAAGATTTTCTTTTGTTAGAAAAACAAGTAAAATATATTAAAAAAATCTTTTTTAAAAACTATGCTTATAGCGCCATCTTGTGGTGAAATTTTAACTGATTCGACTATCAGTCGACTATAGGGAAAATCTGACGAATCAGATTCGACTACGAAAATTTGTAGTTGAATACAGCCCTAGAGTTTATATTAATTAAGTACAAACACAAACGCATACTGCAGATTTTAATTAACATCACCATCATACCCTTTTATTTGTGTGTGTGTGTGTGTGTGTGTGTGTGTGTGTGTGTGTGTGTGTGTGTGTGTACATGCAGGTTATCCTCCATTCTGTTCTGAGACTCCACAGGAAACTTATAAAAAGGTTATGAACTGGAAGGAGACTTTGGTATTTCCTCCTGAAGTGCCAATCTCTGACAGAGCCAAACACCTCATCCTAAGGTCAGTGGACTAGATTCTGAATGTCAGTGTTCTACATGTTCTATTATAAAATGCATAGTTCGGGCCTTAAATCTGATTGGCTGAGCTGCTTGTCAAGCCGTGATATTATTAGACAATAACACACACCCCTCAGCGCTTCACATTCGTATCAATGCGTGATATTCAGTACATTATTTTTTTTTCGATGTCTTTTAAATTGCAATGTGGTCACTAAACCGAATCTTGTTACTTAGCGATCAGTGTTCACTTTAAAAACCGGACCAGCTTAAGTCAAGATTATTAACAATTTTGCTTTCAATTAACACATTTATGAATCAAACCTTGTTTTTTTTATCCTAGTGTGATTGTTATCATTTTATAAAAGCAATTAGGCACTCGAGGTTGTGTTTTATTGTGAATAAATAAGTTCCAGTTATTTATTTATATAGCGCTTTTTGCAACAGTACATTGTCACAAAGCAGCTTTACAGAATGAAAAGCCTTTAAACCCCCAAAGAGCAAGCCGAAGCGACAGTGGCAAGGAAAAAACTCCCTGTTATGTTGTTATTTAAGGAAGAAACCTTCCAAGACATCTTTTTTGAGCGGCCAAGGCAGCAACAACAATGTAGGACAGCCATGTACAGATATTTAACAAATGGAAAAACTCTAACAACTGGAACACTATGTGAGTCCATTAGGGGGCGTCCTGCAGGACTGCCAGTCCAATTAATATTCAGGTTCCATCCAGTATTCGTCAGCAGAGCCATGGATGATTATCTCCAGGAAGCCGGTCACACCTCAAAAGAGACAGACAAAGGAAGGCAGTTAGAGCTAATAATAAAGCACGGCATTTAATTATTCATTCATTCATTATCTCCCGCTTTATCTTCTATTAGGGTCGCGGTGGGGTTCCCCATGCCCATCCAGGGGAGAACGTTTCGGGCGCTGGACAGGTCGCCAATCCATCGCTGGGCACACACTCACTCACACAGACACACTCTATATGGGGCAATTTTTTTGAGAATTCAATTGACTTGATCCGTTTTTAGACTGTGGGAGGAAACCGGAGAACCCGGAGGAAACACACGCAGACACGGGGAGAACATGTAAACTCCACCCAGATGGGGATTCGAACCAGGAATCCCTAGTGCTGAGAGGCGAACGTGCTAACCACTAAGCCACCGTGCCGCCCGGCATTTAATTAATAAGTAATTTATTGACACAGTGCAGCATGTGACTCCAGCATCACTGACTGGAGCAGCAGAACTAAAAGAGGCAGATACTGCAGACTCTACATAGTTGAGATGGCGCCCCGGAACAGCATCATTTCAGCGCCACACCCCCCATTAATGATGAGGTGGAACTGTACTCTGCAACACCTCCGCCTCGCCTAACAACACGTCTTTCCTGTAATTCATTCACAATAATGCACGCCCTTTTTTGTTTTTCTTTGTGGAACGACATATGGCAAACATCAATGACGTCTGAGTGTATAGTAAAGCATTAAGGTACGAGAGGGCAACATTATTGTGAATAAATCGCAGAAACGAGGTGTTATTAGGGATGATTCGATCTCTTTCCTGTGATTTATTCACAATAATGCACGCCCTTTTTTGTTTTTCTTTGTGGAACGACATATGGCAAACATTAATGACGTGTGAGTGTATAGTAAAGCATTAAGGTACGAGAGGGCGGCATTATTGTGAATAAATCGCAGAAACGAGGTGTTATTAGGGATGATTCGATCTCTTTCCTGTGATTTATTCACAATAATACAGAACCTCCAGTGTCTTATTGCTTTAAAAATACAATAACAATAAACTATAATAAAAAACAAGGCTTGATTCCTCAATGTGTTTATAGAAAGTAAAATAGCTAATAATCTGGTTTTTAATCTAGTCCAGTTTTTAAGGTGAACACGGATCTCTGAGTAACCAGTTTCTAGTTTCTCTATCAATCAAATACTGCCTTCTAGTGGTCAAATTTAGTTTATAAAATACATCAGGAAAATAAAGTATTGTGTATAACTTTATCATATTTACATTACAGATGCTTGACTTGACTTACAAGTAACACACGGTTACATCCAGTGGTAGGCCAGTGGTTAGGGTGATGGGTTATCAATCAGAAGGTTAGGGGTTCAAATCCCAGGTCCACTGAAGTTCCCAGTGTGGCTCCTTGAGCAAGACCCTTAACCCTCATTGCTCCAGGGATGCTGTGATGAACCCTGTGCTCACCTTGTAAGTCGCTTTGGATAAAAGCGTCCAATAAATGACCAAATGTAATGTAAATGTACATCCAGAATTCCTGGAGCAAAAACTTCAATGGACTTTAACCCAAAATCCTTATATTTTTTATCCCAACACCCTAACCCCTGAGCTACCACTCTCTTTATCTGAGATACCACCTCGTGCTAGCTTGCATAACAGTTTGAAATCAACTGCTCTAGAGCAATGCTAAAGGCCAAAGAATAATGACAAATTCTTTATTATTTTGCAGTTTCCCCACAACCACTGAAACATTGCACTCTGTGTGTTTGTGTTTGTTTGTGTGTGTGTGTGTGTGTGTTGGGGTGGGTGCTAACTATATTAGGTTCTGTTGTGAAGCAGATCATCGTATTGGTGCTTCAGGAGTGGAGGAGATTAAGAGAAACATGTTTTTTGAAGGAGTGGATTATGATCACATCAGGTCTCTTAAAAACATTATCCTTGTTTTTTTATATGTAATGTTTTTTTAAAGCAGATGGAATGATTATAATTATAATATATATATATATATATATATATATATATATATATATATATATATATATATATATATATATATATTTGTATTAATTTTGTGTATAAGAAGACTGATTGTTTGCAGTATGAATGAATATTTACTTATTTTATAATTTTTCTGTGTTGTGTGTGAAACAGAGAAAGACCGGCGGCCATTCCTATTGAGATAAAAAGCATTGATGACACGTCAAACTTTGATGAGTTTCCGGAGTCTGACATTTTGCAACCGGCTGGTGAGATGTGCACACACACACACACACACACACACACACACACACACACACACACACATATATATATATATATATATTCATTCATTCATTGTCTCCGGCTTTATCCTCTATTAGGGTCGCGGTGGGGTTCCCCATGCCCATCCAGGGGAGAACGTCTCGGGCGCTGGGCAGATAGACCCAGGACAGGGCGCCAATCTATCACTGGGCACACACTCACTCACACAGACACACTCTATATGGGGCAATTTGGAGAACTCAATTGACTTGATCCATGTTTTTGGACTGCGGGGGTAAACCGGAGAACCTGGAGGAAACCCACGCAGACACGGGGAGAACATGGAAACTCCACCCAGATGGGGATTCGAACCGGGAATCCCTAGCACTGAGAGGCGAACGTGCTAACCACTAAGCCACCATGCCGTCCTTCAGTTTTTTATGTTGGATTAAATTAATCCCTCTCTCATCCCATCTCTCTCTCTCTCGCTCTCTCTCTCTCTCTCTCTCTCTCGCTCTCTCTCACTCTCTCTCTCTCTCTCTCTCTCTCTCTCTCAGTGTCAGCGAGCAGTCACGCAGAAGCGAACTATAAGAACAAGGACTGGGTTTTCATTAACTACACCTACAAGAGGTTCGAGGGGCTCACAGCCCGGGGGGCAATACCAGCCTATATGAAGGGAGGGAAAAGATGAATGTGGAACCACATCTCTCCTGCACAGCGCTTTGCTTCTTGATCCACCCACTGATTCTGGTACAGCCCCCCCACAGGAGCACTTTAGGTACAAAGGACTGAATGATGTCATTGATCTGACTCCATTTCCATCATCATCCAACGCTATGCAGTTCCACAGTCTCACGTTTAAATATTTTCATTCATTCATTATCTCCCGCTTTATCCTCTATTAGGGTCGCGGTGGGGTTCCCCATGCCCATCCAGGGGAGAACGTCTCGGGCGCTGGGCAGATAGACCCTGGACAGGGCACCAATCTATCGCTGGGCACACACTTACTCACACACACACACTGTATATGGGGCAACTTGGAGAACTCAATTGACTTGATCCATGTTTTTGGACTGTGGGAGGAAACCGGAGAACCCGGAGGAAACCCACGCAGACACGGGGAGAACATGGAAACTCCAACCAGATGGGGATTCGAACCGGGAATCCCTAGCGCTGAGAGGAGAACGTGCTAACCACTAAGCCAGCGTGCCGCCCATGAGATTATTTAAATGATTTAAAATTGCTACACCCTCTGGGCAGGGTGCAGAGGTGATTTTTGGAAAGCTCTCCTTTAACAGGAGAGTCACGAATCTGGAACCTTTTAGAGTAAGAAATCAAAAAGCGCTTACTGACACAGAATCTAGAACTGCGTACTGATTTTTTTAATCTATTTTTACTGATTTTTATGTATTCAGTTTATTTATTTAAACTGAAACACACCAAATAACCAGGCAAAGTACAATCTCTCTGTAAATAGTTGATATAACCTGATTTTTACATGTATTTTTTTATATTACACTGTCGCTGATTCATCACTTAGACGTCGGCATCGCAGATCCGCCGTGTTTTTCTACTGGTCCTATTTTGTACATGAATGGATTCATATTTTGTAATCAAATGAGCACTTCCTTTTTCTATTTGATGCTGTTGGTGTGACGATGGAATGCTGTCATTCTGATTTTTATTACCTTTATTTATTCTTTGTGGTTCATCTTTTGTTATTGATGTGTATATAGTTTGTTCTGATTGGAAAACACACACACACACACACACACACATACACACACACACACACACACACACACACACACACACACACACACACACCAAGCACAACCTTATTCCAACCATTAATATAACCATTTATTCATTCATTCATTATCTCCTGCTTTATCCTCTATTAGGGTCGCGGTGGGGTTCCCCATGCCCATCCAGGGGAGAACGTCTCAGGCACTGGGCAGATAGACCCAGGACAGGGCGCCAATCCATCGCTGGGCACACACTCACTCACACAGACACACTCTATATGGGGCAATTTTTGAGAATTCAATTGACTTGATGTTTTTGGACTGTGGGAGGAAACCGGAGAACCCGGAGGAAACCCACGCAGACACGGGGAGAACATGGAAACTCCACCCAGATGGGGATTCGAACCGGGAATCCCTAGCGCTGAGAGGAGAACGTGCTAACCACTAAGCCACCGTGCCGCCTATAACCATTTAATTTAACTTTAAAAGTAATTGCTTTGCATTGTGGGCGGCACAGTTAGTATGTCGCCTCTCAGTGCTGGGGATCCAAGCAGGTTCGAATCCCAATCTGGGATTGGTGCCTCCCTGTGTCCATGTGGGTTTCCTTCAGGTTCTCCAGTTTCCTCCCACAGTCCAAAAACATGAATTCAAGGTAAATTGAATGCTCCAAATTGCCCCATATAGTGTGTGTCTATGTCAGCAGTGAGTGTGCTCAGCAATAGATCTGTCCTGGTTGTATCTGCCCAGCACCTGAAACGTTCTCCCCTGGATGGGCATGGGGAACCCCCCCCCCCCCACCAATGCTGGTAGAGGGGAAGGGGAACATAAAGAATAAATGATTTGCATTGTGAGAAGCACATTGTGAGAAGCACATTGTGAGAAGCGGTCCCAATTACATCCCATCCATCCATTATCTGCCGCTTTATCCTATATTAGGGTCGCGGTGGGTTCCCCATGCCCATCCAGGGGAGAACATTTCGGGCACTGGGCAAATACACCCAGGACAGGGCGCCAATCTATCGCAGGGCACACACTCACTCACTCACACAAACACACTCTATATGGGCCAATTTGGAGAACTCAATTGACTTGATCCATGTTTTTGGACTTTGGGAGGAAAGTGGAGAACCCGGAGGAAACCCACGCGGACACGGGGAGAACATGGAAACTCCACCCAGATGGGGATTCGAACCGGGAATCCCTAGTGCTGAGAGGCGAACGTGCTAAATTTGCCCAATTACAATTACTGACAATTATGTCAGTGTGTAAACATGATTTAGTCTCTGCAATGTGTTTATATACCTATTCACACACACACACACACACACACACACACACACACACACACACACACACACACACATATTTTTGGATCATTCAAGTCCAGTTAACAGTGAAATGATACACTACATGTTTGCTTTATTTTCAGTATTGTGTATATGATGGTATAGAGTAATCAGTAGCAGCAGATCTCACAGCTGTGTGCGATGGTTACAGACTTAACTTAATCCAAACCATGATTAAAAAAGAATAAAACTACACAGGAGTGCTTGACATTTTTTTGCTTTGCCCTTATTGTGGATAATATTTGTTATTATATTCCCATCTAAACCCTCAATCCATCACAACCTGACCTTCCAAATTGACGGCTCCACAATCTCCCCAACTGATTCGGTCCGGAACCTTGGGTTCACAATAGACTCCCACCTTAAATTCTCTGATCATGTGATCAAAACCGCCCGTTCTTGTAGATTCCTTCTTTATAACATAAGGAAGATCAGACCCTTTCTGACTGAACATGCTACCCAACTGCTTGTTCAAGCCCTAGTCCTATCCCGGCTTGATTATTGTAATGCACTACTTGCCGGTATCCCAGCTTCCACAATCAGACCTCTTCAACTAATTCAAAACTCTGCAGCCCGACTCGTGTTTAACCCCCAAGAACTCATGTCACTCCATTACTCAATTCCCTCCATTGGCTTCCTGTAGCTGCTCGCATTCAGTACAAGTCACTGACTCTGGCATACAGAACCATTTCTGGATCTTCCCCCTCTTACCTTCACTCTATCTTTTCAAAATACACTCCGACTCGTTCACTTCGCTCCAGTGATGATTGCCGCCTGGCGATTCCACCTCACCGAGGAGCTAATTCTCACTCAGTGGCGTTCACCACTGCAAAATGGTGGAACGATCTTCCCAACTCTGTCCATAACGCAGAATCACTAAACAGTTTTAAGAAACTACTTAAGACTCATCTATTTAACAAATACCTGTTGTAGAAGGAAAAAAAAAAAAGAAAAAAAAAAGGGGGTGGGAAGGGGCCGCAGCATCGAATAACAATCAGGTTTGGTGAATTTACAGTATAGTTGGTTTTCTCCATGGCTTCTGACTTGTGGTGTTCTCATTTGTAAGTCGCTTTGGATAAAAGCGTCTGCTAAATGACTAAATGTAAATGTAAATGTATATTATATGCCTGGGGCACCTGTTGTTACCGTCCGTCCGTCTTTCCCCGGAAGAGGGCGGCTACGCTGAGGAATATGCGTAAGACCGCTCGCACTAGTGAGCGCTTCCCGGGCACCGACCACGCGGGGAATAATGCGTGCGTCGGTCCACGAAACGCTCCCACGAATACGACCTGCGCGGAGAAGATGCGCAGCGCCGCAACGTGGTTGAACGCGGAAGGAGAAGTCCAAGAGACAAAATCCAAACCGAAATTTATTCAAAATTGGTGATGGGACACCAACAAGTTCAAGTTATTTATTTATAGCCCTGTCCTGGGTCTATCTGCACAGCGCCCGAGATGTTCTCCCCTGGATGGGCATGGGGAACCCCACCGCGACCCTAATAGAGGATAAAGCGGGAGATAATGAGTGAATGAATTATTATTATTATTATTATTATTTCTTTTTGCAGTCATTGCTGTTAAATAAAGGTTTTCTGTTGAAATGCTTTGGTTATTTTGTAAAACACTGTTCAGGTGGCATGGTGTACAAAGAATCCTCCACATGTTGATCAATGTAAATTATATTATTTCTGAAATCATCAAGTGTTCATTCATTGTTCTCTCATTTTGATCTTCAGTGTTCATACCAGTCATGTTTAAAAGCAGTTATAATAATACATATACTGTAGTTGCTTAAATTAATTGTTCAGTATGTTAGTGGACTGTCTTCACAGTTTTTTTTGGGTTGTCCTCCCCGTCTCTTCAGCATGGATGCTGCTCTTTTCTCCAGTTCATCGGGGTTCATGTGTAGTGCTTCAGCCATTTCCTGCTTCGTCACGCTAATGAATTTATGATCGGCAGCCAGACAGGCCACATGTCCCGCCTCCAGCACCTGCCCAAGCAAACAGAGTGATTCAATATAATAAGTAGGGGTGAGCTGCAATATTCGCTGATTCGACGATTCGATTCGGAGAACCGTAGTCGACTATGAACCTCATAGTCGAATGTATCATTTTGACCACATGGGGGTGCCCATGGCTGCTGCTAAGCATTAGTTTTTACATGAAATGTCTTTGTTTTCGTTATATATATAGCCTTTTGTCAAATAAAATCATCCTAATTTCTAGAAGAAAAAAAAAAGAAAAACAAACAAAAAAAGGTTTTCTTTTGTTAGAAAAACAAGTAAAATTAATAAAAACCACGCTTATAGCGCCATCTTGTGGTGAAATTGTAACTGATTCGACTATCAGTCGACTATAGGGAAAATCTGACGAATCAGATTCGACTATGAAAATCCTTAGTTGAAGACGCCCCTAGTAATAACTAATAAAGATAATACACCTGACGTGCACAACTGTAACTCCCTTTAATGGTATAGATTATATTTAATAGTTATCTTTAAGGGTGGCAGGGTGGCTTAGTGATTAGCACGTTGTCCTCCCATCACTGGGGATCCCGGTTTGAATCCCAATCTGAATGGAGTTTCCATGTTCTCCCTGTGTCTGTGTGGGTTTCCTCCAGGTTCTCTTTCCTCCGGGTTTGTGTGTGTGTGTGTGAGTGAGTGTGTGCCCAGTGACAGATTGGCGCTCTGTCCTGGCCTTGATGGCCCCTTGCGACCCTAGTAGAGGACTAAGCGGAAGATAATGAATGAATGAATGAGTTAGCATGTCCACCTCTCAGCCCTGGGGATCCAGGTTTGAATCACGATCTGGGTGGAGTTTCCATGTTCTCCTTGTGTCTACGTTGGTTTTCCCCATGTTCTCTTGTTTCCTCCAACAACATAGGTTAAAGGTGAATTGGCTGCTCTAAATTGCCCCTATACAGTGATTGTGTGTGTGTGTGTCTGTGTGAGTGAGTCTATGCCCAGTGATAGATTGGCGCCCTGTCCTGGGTGTATCTGCCCAGCGCCTAAAACGTTCTCTCCTGGATGGGCATGGGGACCCCCCCCCTCCCCAGTAGAGGATTAAGTAGAAGATTAGTATTATCAAATTGTATCCCCAGGCTAGGATATAACACAGCTGTAATATGAGGTGCATGTATTGTGTGTGTGTGTGTGTGTGTGTGTGTGTGTGTGTGTGTGTGTGTGTGTGTGTGTGTGTATAAACTTGCTTGCTTATTCTTACCTTTTGGATAAGATTCTCAGCAGCACTTAGTGACACTGCAACCTCTCCACATTTATAAACCGGGAGTTCAGTCATTAAAGGTGTTAATCCATCCCTGTAAAAATTGTAACATTTAAAAAAATATTGATTAAGTGTTAATTTTAAGTAATAAATCCATCCATCCATTCATTATCTTCTGCTCTATCCTCTATTAAAGTTGCAGGGGGTTCCCCATGCCCATCCAGGGGAGAACGTTTCGGGTGTTGGGCAGATACACCCAACACAGGGCACACTCACACAGACACACTCTATATGGGGCAATTTGGAGAACTCAACTAAGCCACCGTGCCGCTTTAATTTTAAAATATACAAACACATTAAAAATAATCATAACTGATTGCTGCTTGAAATGTACATTATGGAAATTATTTGAATATTTATGTGTGTGTTTTTTTTTGTTTTTTTGTTTAAACAGTGGCGCTATGTAAAAATACTGGTTAATAAAAGGTTAAAAATTGAAAAAACATGTTTATATTTGATGTATGTTTCAGGCTGAAGTAGTTCTAAAATAAAAGACTGACTCCCAAAAAGTGGAAAGAAATAACAAAATATAATGTTTTTACAGGGCGACGCGGTAGCTTAGTGTCTAACACGTTTGACTTAAGTACAGTAACCAAGTACATTTACTTCGTTACTTACTAGTAGGGGTTTCTTCAACTAAGGATTTTCATAGTCGAATCTGATTCGTCAGATTTTCCCTATAGTCGACTGATAGTCGAATCAGTTAAAATTTCACCACAAGATAAGCGTGGTTTTTAAAAAATATATTTTTTTATATTTTACTTGTTTTTCTAACAAAAGAAAACCTTTTTTTTGTTTTTCTTTTTTTTTTCTTCTAGAAATTAGGATGATTTTATTTGACAAAAGGCTATATATATAACGAAAACAAAGACATTTCATGTAAAAACTAATGCTTAGCAGCAGCCATGGGCACCCCCATGTGGTCAAAATGGTACATTCGACTATGAGGTTCATAGTCGACTACGGTTCTCCGAATCGAATCGTCGAATCAGCGAATATTGCAGCTCACCCCTACTTACTACCTCGTTACTAACTTATTTATAAGTCTCTTTGGATAAAATGTAAATGACTAAATGTAAAATGTAAATGTAAATGTAATGTAATGTAAAATGTAACTATATGTTTTAATTTGTATAAATGAGAAGGCTTTTTAAGTAAAGCTATGAAACAAACCTGCACCTACCTTCTGGTGCTAACAGCATTGTTGTTAGCATTATAGTTAGTGTAGTTGTGTTGTTGGTATTGGAGGTATGGGTTGGCTTGAGGTAACCCGTTGCTCTCCTGCTCAGTTCCATCACTGATCTGTAGGGGGCGTTGACTCACAACCTGGGTATGTGCTGGAGCTCCACCGCGTGAGAACGGATCCAAGTGATTCCCAAATAGACCCCCTGAACGCTACGCAGAACCACAGGTACACACATACAGGTTCAGTACATGGAACAGTTCAATGTGTTTACAGTAAGTGTGCTTTCCTGGTTTCGATCTCACTCTGTAAATGGCTTCCTCAGCGGCTTCATCCATGACTCTGTCCAGCTCGTCTTCATCCATCAGGTCTCCAGATATGGCTCTCTGCAGCTCTGGGACTGCCTCCTCTTCAATGCTTCTCAGTCCTGCCTAAACATACACCCCGAACAACTTAGTAAACTATTATGTATACATCCATCCATTATCTTCCTACATCCACATCCATATACATCCATCCACTTTATCCTATAGGATATAGGGGGGGGGGGTTTCCCAATCCCATCCAGGGGAGAATGTTTCGGGCGCTGGGCAGATACACCCAGAACAGGGCGCCAATCCATCTCTGGACACACACTCACTCACACATACACACTCTATATGGGGCAATTTTGAGAATTCAATTGACTTGATCTAGGGGTGATCTGCAATATTCGCTGATTCGACGATTCGATTCAGAGAACCGTAGAACCTCATAGTCGAATGTACCATTTTGACCACATGGGGGTGCCCATGGCTGCTGCTAAGCATTAGTTTTTACATGAAATGTCTTTGATTTTGTTATATATATATATAGCCTTTTGTCAAATAAAATCATCCTAATTTTTTGTTTTTTTTTTAGGTTTTTCCTTTGAAGTGGAAAAAAAGTCCAGAACAGGGATCCCATTTACGGTGCTCTAGAAAAACAAGTAAAATATAAAAAAAAATCTTTTTTAAAAACCACGCTTAGAGCGCCATCTTGTGGTAAAATTTTAACTGATTCAACTATCAGTCGACAATAGGGAAAATCTGACGAATCAGATTCGACTATGAAAATCCTTTGTTGAATACACCCCTAACTTGATCCATGTTTTTCGACTGTGGGAGGAAACCGGAGAACCCAGAGGAACCCCACGTGGACACGGGGAGAACATGGAAACTCCACCCAGATTGGGATTCGAACCGACAATCCCTAGAGCTGAGAGGAGAACATGCTAACCACTAAGCCACCTTACGTATGCAGCCTTTATTAACGCTCTGTGTGAATTAATCCACCTTTCATGGCTATAAAAACATTGTCCTTTAGCATCCATTAGCTTCTGCTTGATCCTCTAATAGGATCGCAGGGGGTTCCTTATGCCCATCAAGGGGGAACGTTTCGGGTGCTGGATTCAGATTCTGAAGGACAGTGGTGCAATTAGGGGAAAACTAAGTGTGTATTTGAGGCACAATGTGAAACTTACCTGGATCTCATTGCTGGTTTTATTTTTTGTTGGTCGATATCCATAATACTCCTCTTGTCTCTTTATAAACTTTCGGAAGTGTTCTTGAATCAGGAACGTTGCATAGAACTTGCCTACTGTCACTTCATCATCTGTAAACAAACGACGGTCACCTCACGCTGATGATCCCGGAAGATCGCCGCAGCAGAATGTGGAATCAGACACAGGGTGGGTAAGTTGGGTGTACCTCCAATAGGGGGGATGACCTGGTCCAACAGCTTCATGCTGGTTCGTTTCCAGATTTTTTTGATAATGGCTCGAAGCTCCTCATTGGCCTTCTGGAAGTTTCCTGACAATCGGAGGAAGATGTACAATTATTTAAATAATAACGGTCCAACATCCAGCCATTATCTTCCGCTTTATCCTCTATTAGGGTCGCGGGGGGGCTCCCTATGCCATCCAGGGGAGAACGTTTGGAAGAACGCTGGGCAGATACACCCAGGACAGGGTGCCAATCTATCACTTACTTGCACACTATATAGGGGCAATTTAGAACAGCCAATTCACCTTGAATCCATGTTGTTTGACTGTGGAAGGAAATCAGAGACACCAGAGGAAACATGTGGACACGGGAGCACATGGAAACTCGAACCTGGATTCGAACCTGGATCCCCAGGGCTGAGAGGTGGGCGTGGTAACCACTACGCCACCATGCCCCCCCCCCCGTTATATATAAACTTTTTCTTTTTAGAACAAAAAACTAAATATGTGTATACGTAATAATGCAGGGGCGGCACGGTGGATTAGTGTTTAGCACGTTCGCCTCTCAGCACTAGGGATTCCCGGTTCGAATCCCCATCTGGGTGGAGTTTCCATGTTCTCCCCGTGTCCGCGTGGGTTTCCTCCGGGTTCTCCGGTTTCCTCCCACAGTCCAAAAACATGGATCAAGTCAATTGAATTCTCCAAATTGCCCCATGTAGAGTGTGTCTGTGTGAGTGAGTGAGTGTGTGCCCAGCGATGGATTGGCACCCTGTCCTGGGTCTATCTGCCCAGCGCCCGAGACGTTCTCCCCTTGATGGGCATGGGGAACCCCACCACGGCCCTAATATAGGATAAAGTGGAAGATAATGAATGAATGAATGAATGAAGTAATAATGCAGAATTAAAAATAGCAGTGCACCCTCGGTTTTGATGCGAAGCCCGGTTCGAACCAGAGCGAATAACGTGGCGTTGAAGGTCACGGTGCCGTCACTGTTCAGCGGCATGTTCATGGAGATCAGTCTCTACATAAACACACACATAAGACACAGAGATACACTCAAATATATGAACACACAATGAATAATATTCATTCATTCATCATCTCCCGCTTTATCCTCTATTAGGGTCGCGGTGGGGTTCCCCATGCCCATCCAGGGGAGAACGTCTCGGGCGCTGGGCAGATACCCCCAGGACAGGACGCCAATCTATCCCTGGGCACACACTCACTCACTCAAACACACTCTATATGGGGCAATTTGTAGAACTCAATTGACTTGATCCATGTTTTTGGACTGTGGGAGGAAACCGGAGAACCCGGAGGAAACCCACTCGGACACGGGGAGAACACGGAAACTCCACCCAGATGGGGATTCGAACCGGGAATCCCTAGTGCTGAGAGGAGAACGTGCTAACCACTAAGCCACCGTGCTACCGAGTTAAAACATGTACCATGAAATTTTAATATAACAGATTTTACACTTATCTTGTTATCTTTTGTTTAATCCTCCATGGGGGGGTTCCCACAGTCCAAAAACATGGATCAAGTCAATTGAGTCCTCCAAAATTGCCCCATATAGAGTGTGCCTGTGTGAGTGAGTGTATGCCCAGCGATAGATTGGCACCCTGTCCTGGGTGTATCTGCCCAGCGCCCGAAACGTTCTCCCCTGGATGGGCATGGGGAACCCCCCCGCGACCCTAATAGAGGATAAAGCGGAAGATAATGGATGGATGGATGTTTTAACTCATCTGTTTAATTCATGTTTTGCTAATTTGGAACATAAATATTATAAAAACCTGCCAATAATAATGATAATGAGAAGTGTATGTGTGTGAATGCTTGAGGGTGTGTATATGTGTTACCTTGCAAGCGACGCGGTGAGGACAGAATTTGCCAAAACCCAGTGGAGGCTGGATCCTCCTCAATAGAGTAACAACATCCAGGTGTTTGATCCGGCCCCTGTGGATGCAAACGCACATGACATCTGTACAAGAAGCAAAGTGATGGTATAGAGCAGTGTTTCTTAATCCTGTTACATTTACATTTACATTTACATTTAGTCATTTAGCAGACGCTTTTATCCAAAGCGACTTACAAATGAGAACACCACAAGTCAGAAGCCATGGAGAAAACCAACTATACTGTAAGTTCATCAAACCTGATTGTTATTCGAAGCCTTTTTTTAAATTTATTTTTTATTTTTTTTATAACAGGTATTTGTTAAATAGATGCGCCTTAAGTAGTTTCTTAAAACTGTTAAGTGATTCTGCGTTATGGACAGAGTTGGGAAGATCGTTCCACCATTTTGCAGTGGTGAACGCCACGGAGTGAGAATGAGCTCCTCGGTGAGGTGGAACCGCCAGGCGGCAATCATCACTGGAGCGAAGTGATCGAGTCGGAGTGTATTTTGAAAAGATAGAGTGAAGGTAAGAGGGGGAAGATCCAGAAATGGTTCTGTATGCCATGTTCCTGTATGTTCCAGGAGGGTCACTGTGCTGCAATGTTTTAGGCTTCTCTTGCTCACATTACATCTGATCAGCTCATTAACAGCGCAAAACTGATCTAAAATGGGTGTTTAAACCAAAATCTAAACCAGGGAAAACATCAAGATGTACAGGTACAATACCTGAGGGTCTTCTACAAGTATTTGTGGATCATAACAGTGATTAGCCACTGTATTCCATTTTACACTGACCTGAATTTCATTCATTCATTCATTATCTCCCGCTTTATCCTCTATTAGGGTCGCGGTGGGGTTCCCCATGCCCATTCAGGGGAGAACGTCTCGGGCGCTGGGCAGATAGATCAGGACAGGGCGCCAATCCATCGCTGGGCACACACTCACTCACTCAAACACACTCTATATGGGGCAATTTTGAGAATTCAATTGATTTGATCCATGTTTTTGGACTGTGGGAGGAAACCGGAGAACCCGGAGAAAACCCACGCGGACACGGGGAGAACATGGAAACTCCACCCACATGGGGATTCGAACCAGGAATCTTTAGCAATGAGAGGCGACCGTGCTAACCACTAAACCACCGTGCCGCCACAATGAGTCAATTATATTTAATTTCGAAAAATTCCCCACTTTATTATTGAATCTGATTATTATTTTTTGACATTAAATTCATTAATTAACTTATTGATCTGTTACTTACGTGGCCTCTGGGTCATACTCTGCCCAGATCTTTTTAAACTCGTCCAGGTGATGCGGCCCGAGGATTGACCAATCACGCGTCAGGTAATCAAAATTATCCATGATGACAGCCACAAACAGGTTAATGATCTAAATCCAATGAGAAATGATAGAAAAGACACTAAGAATTAAAAAGTCTCAAATGCAATTATTTTATTAGGCCACCTTTACATTTGAGTATGATGTTTGTTTTTGCATTTAAAAAATGTAACAAGCTTTTTTTTTTTTTTTACCTTGAATAGATTTCTTCTATATTAACTTTTTTTTACTTACTAAATCTTAACACAATAAATCACTATATTGGCAAATAATTTTACTTAATTCATGTACATTTCTTTTTCTTGATTTATATTTCATTCATTCATCCATTATCTTCCACTTTATCCTCTATTAGGGTCGCGGTGGGGTTCCCCATGCCCATCCAGGGGAGAACGTTTCGGGTGCTGGGCAGATACACCCAGGACAGGGCGCCAATCCATCGCTGGGTACACACTCACTCACACACACACACACACTCTATATGGGGCAATTTGGAGAATTCAATTGACTTGATCCATGTTTTTGGACTGTGGGAGGAAACCGGAGAACCTGGAGGAAACCCAGGCGGACACGGGGAGAACATGGAAACTCCACCCAGATGGGGATTCGAACCGGGAATCCCTAGCGCTGAGAGGCGAGCGTGATAACCACTAAGCCACCGTGCCGCCTTGATTTATATTTATTTTTCTTATTTTATGATATAGATTCTTTGCAGTGTGATCACTGGAGAACATACTAAAGTGAACTAACAAAGCATTTAAGGATTTAATTGTAATGGAAATGTAATTGTAAAACTGAAAAATCCATCTATATAATTAGTGAAAGTAAATAAAACTGACAGTGTGTGAAGAACTGAGGAGGTGTAGCTAATAAAATGTGTGTGTGTGTGTGTGTGAGTGTGTGTGTGTGTGTGTGTGTGTGTGTGATTACCAGGAAAGCACACAGCATGTAGAAGCTCATAAAGTACAGAACAGCGAATCCAGAGCCACAGGTGAACTCCTCTCCAGGGAGATAATCAGATTTGGGGTCGCAGCGCTGCCCATATAAACACCCCAGCATCACCTCCTGCCACGCCTCCCCTGTAGCACACCTACACACAGTCCCAAACCCAAACAGACATTACACACAACGTTCTAACCACACAACAGAGCTGCAGAATTCTGTAAACACTCATGTTCTGCCAACCTGAAGAGAAGAAGCACTGCTTGGGGAAACGTCTGGAAATTATTGTTTCTGTTAATCACTGTTCCATCAATTAGTGCAATCTTCCCGAAGACCTGCAGGGGGCAGAATCAGTACATCAGTACACTCAGCTAAGGAACATGTGATTTGATCAGATACATGAGCATTTTCAGGGCGGCACTGTGGCTTAGTGGTTAGCACGTTCTCCTCTCAGCTCTAGGGATTCCCGGTTCGAATCCCAATCTGGGTGGAGTTTCCATGTTCTCCCCATGTCCGCGTGGGTTTCCTCCGGGTTCTCCGGTTTCCTCCCACAGTCCAAAAACATGGATCAAGTCAATTGAATTCTCCAAATTGCCCCATATAGAGTGTGTGTGTGAGTGAGTGTGTGCCCAGCGCTGGATTGGCGCCCTGTCCTGGGTCTATCTGCCCAGCGCCCGAGACGTTCTCCACTGGATGAGCATGGGGAACCCCACTGTGACCCTAATAGAGGATAAAGCGGGAGATAATGAATGAATAAATGAATGATTTTTATAATCTGATATTTAATAAGGGGCGGCACGGTGGCTTAGTGGTTAGCACGTTCTTCTCTCAGCTCTAGGGATTCCCGGTTCGAATCCCAATCTGGGTGGAGTTTCCATGTTCTCCCCGTGACCACGTGGGTTTCCTCCAGGTTCTCCGGTTTCCTCCCACAGTCCAAAAACATGAATCAAGTCAATTGAATTCTCCAAATTGCCCCATATAGAGTGTGTGTGTGAGTGAGTGTGTGCCCAGTGATAGATTGACGCCCTGTCCTGGGTCTATCTGCCCAGCGCCCGAGACGTTCTCCCCTGGATGGGCATGGGGAACCCCACCGCGACCCTAATAGAGGATAAAGTGGAAGATAATGGATGGATGGATGTGCATTTTCAATCAGTTTATAATAAAACCAATCAATCAACTGAACAATCAATAATCAGATTGGACTTCTAAAGATTCAGATGATCTGACATAACAAAAATATTTTATTAAATATCCATCCATTATCTTCCACTTCACCCTCTACTATGGTCGCGGTGGGGTTCCCCATGCCCAGGGGAGAACGTTTCAGGCGTTGGGCAGATACACCCAGGACAGGGCGCCAATCCATCGCTGGGCACACACTCACTCACACAGAACACACTCTATATGGGGAAAATTTGGAGAATTCATTTGACATTCATCCATGTTTTTGGACTGTGGGAGGAAACCGGAGAACCCAAAGGAAACCCATGCGGACACGGGGGAGAACATGGAAACTCCACCCAGATGGGGATTCGAACCGGGAATCCCTAGCGCTGAGAGGCGAACGTGCTAACCACTAAGCCACCGTGCCGATTATAAAAATAATAAATAAATAAATAAATAAATGTAATATAGATTTATGAAAAAGCCTTTACTTTATTGGTAAACTTTTGATAAGTCTAGACAGGTCTAGTGAGGAAAAGTAGATAAAAGTTCAGTAAATAAATACATAATTACAGTGAGACAGAGAGAGACAGAGAGAGAGAGAGAGAGAGAGAGAGAGAGGGTGCATGTGTGTTTTTGTGTGTGTTTATGTGTGGGTGTGTATATGTGTTACACACGCCCTCTACTGGTTGCTGGTGGTATCACCGGCACTGCTGGTCTGGACATCAGCGCCCCCTATTGGTTCCTTGTCTGATTTTATTATAGATTTGGTGCAGCTGTGCTTTGTCATGTGACCAACGCTTACATGCCCTTCCTTCCCAGTGTTCAGTGTTGGAACATTGTTTAATGTTATATTCAAACGTTTTTTCAAACGGTGTCTCCTGTAAGGGGGTTTATCTTCCGCTTTATCCTCTATTAGGGTCGCGGTGGGGTTCCCCATGCCCATCCAGGGGAGAACGTCTCGGGCGCTGGGCAGATAGACCCAGGACAGGACGCCAATCCATCGCTGGGCACACACTCACTCACACAGACACACTCTATATGGGGCAATTTGGAGAATTCAATTGACTTGATCCATGTTTTTGGACTGTGGGAGGAAACCGGAGAACCCGGAGGAAACCCACGCGGACACGGGGAGAACATGGAAACTCCACCCAGATGGGGATTCGAAACGGGAATCCCTAGAGCTGAGAGGCTGACGTGCTAACCACTAAGCCACCGTGCCGCCTTAACAGAATTAAACAAACTAAAATCATCATGTAAACATGTTGAGTACATGTTGAGCCAGTGAATATTGTGGATATACAGTATGTGTGTATACAGTTTCTTTGTGTGCATGTCTCACCTGCATCCCTATCACAGCATAGATGAAGAAGAGCATTACGATGAGCAAAGCCACATACGGTAGAGCCTGCAAACACATCAGAGAGACCGCGCCTCATGATGATGGACTGAAACAGATAAACCTTTCCTCCGTCACTCAGTCGCTGATTTACCTGAAAAGATTTGATAAACGTCCACAGCAGGTTTCGAATTCCCTCAAATCTGTTGAGTAGCTTTACCAGTCGCATAACACGGAACAGACGGAACAGTGTGATGGAGACGCTCATGTTTTCAGAGTCCTGCACAAACACACCATCACAACCATGAAGACCGTCTTCATTCACGATCGGCAATCATACAAATTCTGCTCAGTTATCCATAACCTCGCGGTAATCACTACTTACTGCAATCTCCTGCATCGGGTTCACTTCCTGCAAACACACAGAAAACAAACCTATTTTTAATAAGCCACAAATTTTCACCTATGAGTTTGGATTAATGTAACGAGACGTGAGCGCGAATTACAGACAGTATTTAAAATCACATTTAAAAAACAGCTGTTGGCATGGTGTAGCTCGCCGAAAGTCCATGGAATTACTCTCTCTTGGCAGCATGTGATGTTACAGCTTATAAAGGCTGCACACGGTCATCTGACGGAGCCACATCCATCCATCCATCCATTATCTTCTGCTTTATCCTATATTAGGGTTGCGGGGGGAATTCAGATTCTGGATTGCATCCAGACAGGTTTTGGTGGTGAGGGGTTGATGTCTGGAGAACATGACTGTGAACCTGCAGGTGGCATAGGTTGGTGCCCTGTCCTGGGTGTATCTGCCAGCGCCCAAAACGTTCTCCCCTGGATGGGCATGGGGAACCCCCCATCCCCCCCCCCCGGAACCCTAGCAGAGGATAAAGCGGAAGATAATAGATAGATAATTCTCCTGGGATCCATGTTTTTGGACTGTGGGAGGAAACCGGAGAAACTCCACCCAGATTGGGGTTCAAACCTGAATTCCCAGCCCAGAGGCAAACATGCTAACCACTAACCCGAGTTAATCCCACACAAAATGTGTTTGACATGTAGACAAACATTTAAAACTGATAAAAATACAATAAGACCTGCAAAAAGAGAACAGAAGATGAAAAATAAAGTGAGAACTAAATACCTCACATCCTGTCAGACAGTACAGACCTCCCTGTGCTGCAAGAGCAACCTGAGATAGAAATACAAGATGGATGCAAATGAAGCGTGTAGACAGTTTGAAAATGAGATACATTATAGAAAATCAGTTTAAAAAATAAACTTACATTAATCTCACTCAGAATGACATCAACAATGCTGCCAACCACAATCACAAAATCAAACACGTTCCACGGATCCCCAAAGTAGCCCTAACACAGAGACAGAGACAGAGACAGAGAGAGAGAGAGAGAGAGAGAGAGAGAGAGAGAGAGACAGAGACAGAGAGAGAGACAGAGAGACAGAGAGAGAGAGAGAGAGAGAGAGACAGAGATAGAAAGAGAGACTTTTTTGACTTTTAACAACACTGTATTTTTTCATCCATTATCTCCCGCTTTATCCTCTATTAGGGTCGCGGTGGGGTTCCCCATGCCCATCCAGGGGAGAACGTCTCGGGCGCTGGGCAGATAGACCCAGGACAGGGCGCCAATCCATCGCTGGGCACACACTCACTCACACAGACACACTCTATATGGGGCAATTTTGAGAATTCAATTGACTTGATCCATGTTTTTGGACTGTGGGAGGAAACCGAGGAACCCGGAGGACTTAATAGATTATTAAGAACAAAGCAAAATCTTAATAATCTTGTCTTCTGTGATGTAATCTAGTCCGTTTAGAAGTGTATGCTGATTGCTGAATAACAGGATTCTGGTTTCTCTAACAATAAAACACTGCCATCTAGTGGCCAAATTATAGAACACAGCTTATAAAAAAGTGCCGCAACAGTCTCAGTGCTCTTTGGGAATCAGAACAATATATGAACGTTTTGTATTTGTGAGTCAATAAAATTCATAATGAATGAACTTATGCACAACATCGAGTGCCTTATTGCTTTTATAAAAAGTTACAAACGGACTATAATAAAAAAAAAGATTTGATTCATAAATGTGTTTTTTGAAAGAAAATCGTTAATAAACTTGTCTTCCTCAATGTAATCTAGTCAGTTTTTAAAGTGAAAGCTAATTGCTGAGTAATAGGTTTTCGGTTTCTGGAGCAATGAAATACTTCCATCTAGGGGCCAAATTACAGAACACAGTTTATAAAAAAGACAGGAAAATAATGTATTGTATATCACGAATTGATACGAATGTGAAGCGGTCAAATTTGTGTGTTATTGTCAATAATGTCACGGCTGGACGAATGGCTCAGCCAATCAGATTTAAGGACCAGAACTACCTGTTTTAAAAAACAGACTTGGCATATTCTTATAAGACTTTAAAGTACATGTACATGAATACAGGTTCATGACGTGTGTTATAAAGCATTGTTAATGTGTTTATGATGCATTATGAAGAGTGATTCATAGAAATAGTTTCCAGTGTAGTTCTCTAAATAAAACTCACCTTGACTTTGAAAGCTGCCACCTTCAGCAGGAGCTCAACAGTGAAAAGCACAGTGAAGATGATGTTCAGCATGTCAGACAGATGAGTGACGTGTTCCGACTGATTACAGTGCTGCATCAGAAGATATATTATACAATTACATCGCATCAAAGCACCAAACACGAGCACATGATTCCGGACGACAAGATCGATCATGAGGAGTGGAACAAGTGATGTGTACCTGCATTCCAAGACACATGGTGTTGAGCATAATGAGCAGAAACATCAGATACTCGAAGTAGCAGGAAGTCACGATGTACCACACCTGATACTGATAGGTGTTTTTTGGAATATAGCAGCGCAGTGGACGAGCCTTTAGAGCATACTGCACACACTGACGCTGAACAACATATTAACACACACACACACACACACACACACACACACACACACACACACACACACACACACACACACACACACACACAGATTCTGTAATCTTATGCATCTATCGTAGGGCACACTCAACCACATTTTTTTCTGTGTTTGATATTCATAGGGCGGCACGGTGGCTTAGTGGTTAGCACGTTCTCCTCTCAGCACTAGGGATTCCCGATTCGAATCTGGGTGGAGTTTCCATGTTCTCCCCGTATCCGTGTGGGTTTCCTCCGGGTTCTCCGGTTTCCTCCCACAGTCCAAAAACATGGATCAAAGTCAATTGATTTCTCCAAAATTGCCCCATATAGAGTGTGTGTGTGTCTGTCTGTGAGTGTGTGCCCAGTGATAGATTGGCGCCCTGTCCTGGGTCTATCTGCCCAGAGCACAAAACGTTCTCCCCTGGATGGGCATGGGGAACCCCTTGCACAAGATGTAGTGGAAGATAATGGATGCATGGATATTGATATTCAAAACGGATGACATGGTGCCTTAGTGGTTACCACGTTCACCTCTCAGTGCTGGGAATTCAGGTTCAAATCCCAGTCTGTGTGGAGTTTCCATGTGTCTCTCCGTGTCCACGTGGGTTTATTCCGGGTTCTTTGGTTTCCTCCCACAGTCCCAAAAACATGGATTCAAGATAAATTGGCTGCTCCAAAGTACACCTATATACAGTAGTTGGTGTGTGTGTGTGTGTGTGTGTGTGTGTGTGTGTGTGTGTATTTGCCCAGCAATAGTTTGGCATGGGGAACCCCACCATGACCCTATTAGAGGATTAATCGGGAGAACATACATACTGGCATTGTATATGTAACAGGTGCATAGTGCACATGTAAAGGTGCCTATATATATATACTTATATATATATATATATATATATATATATATATATATATATATATATATATATATATATATATATATATATATATATATATATGGGCGGCACGGTGGCTTAGTGGTTAGCACGTTCGCCTCTCAGCACTAGGGATTCCCGGTTCGAATCCCCATCTGGGTGGAGTTTCCATGTTCTCCCCGCGTCCGCGTGGGTTTCCTCCGCATTCTCCGGTTTCCTCCCACAGTCCAAAAACATGGATCAAGACAATTGAGATCTCCAAATTCCCCCATATAGAGTGTGTGTGTGTGAGTGAGTGTGTGCCCAGTGATGGATTGGCGCCCTGTCCTGGGTGTATCTGCCCAGCGCCCGAAACGTTCTCCCCTGGATAGGCATGGGGAACCCCACCGCGACCCTAATAGAGGATAAAGCGGAAGATAATGTATGAATGAATGAATATATATATATATATATATATATATATATATATATATATATATATATATATATATATATATATATATATATATATATAATATCTGATTAAACACATAGACTGCAAATCCACGTGACGTTCTTGAGGAGGGATGCAATGTTACATGTTATCTAGCTACCTGGTTTTTATCGAGCTCGCAATCCTTGAACTCCTGTTCCCCCTGCTCCTGAAACGTGACGATGACGAAGCCAACAAAGATGTTCATCATGAAAAAAGCTATGAGGATGAGGTAGACGATGAAGAAGATGGAGATTCCGATGCGGTTATTGTACACGGGACCGGTGTCCTCCATGTTGGAGTCGATGGCTTTGTAAAGCAGCCTGCATACACAGGAAATATTGTTGGAATTAATTATTATGATCACTATTAACCATCAATGGGGCAAATATGTATGTTGTAATCTACACTAACTATTAAGTACAGGCCACACAGTTTGGTACGGGCAGTCGCATGGAGAATACAATGGTACGGAACACGTGGAGACCAACAAAAACAAGGCGAGTTGTACTCTCAAGTCGAGTAGTGAGTTGCAGCTTAGCTGTAAACACCTTTAAGCACGTCAAGCTCACACACTCACTCACACAGACACACTCTATATGGGGCAATTTTGAGAATTCAATTGACTTGATCCATGTTTTTGGACTGTGGGAGGAAACCGGAGAACCCGGA
The DNA here is from genome assembly GCA_019802505.1 of Corydoras sp. C115. NCBI lineage: Eukaryota > Metazoa > Chordata > Actinopteri > Siluriformes > Callichthyidae > Corydoras > Corydoras sp. C115. The sequence continues at coordinate 1,026,166 of JAFMOC010000113.1, read as the reverse complement.
GGAAATCCACACAGACACGGGGAGAACGGAAACTCCAACCAGATTGGGATTCGAACTGGGAATCCCTAGTGCTGAGAGGAGAATGTGCTAAGCTGCCTATTTAGCAACATATATAGCACAAAATTCCACAAACCGATCTGTGATATGGTCCACATGCTGTAGTGGAGGAGCATGACTTCTAGCATTTAATGAAAGTGCTCGATAATAAAAAATCTGATTACCCCCCTACAATGCCCCGTCCCCCTACTGAATTCGTATGGAAGGGTGAGGTTCTTACCACGGCCTTTTACGGGAATTAAATCGTGAAGTTCCTGTACCGTTATACCCCTTGACTTTTTATTTTTTTGAAATCAGTTGGACCAGTTAAAAATATGATGGCGACTGAATGTGACGTATGGAATTATTTAGTGCAATCTGATGACTGGTGGCGTGAGTGTGGATGCGTTACTTTGGCCAGCCCTCGAACGTCGAGGCGGTAAAAAGGGCAAGCATTCCATTCAGCACGTTGTCAAAGTTCAGGTCGCTGTTAATCCATTTCCTCTGATGGATAACCATCTCATGCAGCGCATTCTCCTGATGATAAATAAAATTCCCTCTGGAAACACAAAATAAAGAAATGAATAAAACTAAAAATGCATATAAGTTCATTCATTCATTTTCTTCCACTTAATCCTAAATAACGCTGGGGTGGGGGGGGGGTACATGCTTATGCATCAGAAAACATTTGAGGTGCTTGGCAACCCAAGAGAAGGCAACAATCTATCACTGGGCACACTCTTTCACACAGACACACACACACACACACACACACACACACACACACACACACACACACACACACACACATATCCACACATACAAACACACCATATAGGGGCAATTTAGAGCATCAGTTTACCTTAAATCCATGTTTTTGGACTGTGGGAGGAAACCCACCCACAGGAAAAGGTACATGGAGAGAACATGGAAACTCCACCCAGATCAGGATTTAAAAGACGGACGTGCTAACCACTGTGCCACACCCATATAAATAAAAAATCTTGAAAACAATAAACATATATTGAAGTACTCATAGGCGACACGGTGGCTTAGTGGTTAGCACGTTCGCCTCTCAGCGCTAGGGATTCCCGGTTCGAATCCCCATCTGGGTGGAGTTTCCATGTTCTCCCCGTGTCCGCGTGGGTTTCCTCCGGGTTCTCCGGTTTCCTCCCATAGTCCAAAAACATGGATCAAGTTAATTGAGTTCTCTAAATTGCCCCATATAGAGTGTGTCTGTGTGAGTGAGTGTGTACCCAGCGATGGATTGGCGCCCTGTCCTGGGTGTATCTGCCCAGCGCCCGAGACGTTCTCCCCTGGATGGGCATGGGGAACCCCACCGCGACCCTAATAGAGGATAAAGCGGGAGATAATGAATGAATGAATGAAGTACTCATGGGCAGCTTGTTGGCATAGTGGTTAGAACATCTGCCTCTTAGATCTGATAACGAAATTAATGAAAACTCACCTGCATTCTGCTTCTGTCATCTTCAGTGGATCAGTACAGGCATAAAATTTACCCTGCGGATGATTTATTATTATTATTATTATTATTATTATTATTATTATTATTATTATTATTATTATTTATTTCATTGTTCATTCATTTTATTCCTCTTAATCCTCTACTCCATGCCCATCCATGGGAGAAAGTTTCGGGCACTGGGCAGATACACCCAGGACAGAGCGCCAATCTATCACTGTGGACACATTCATTCACGGAGACACACACACACACACACACACACACTATATGGGGCAATTAAGAGCATTCTCTTTACCTTAAACCATGTTTTTGAACAGTGGGAATAAACTGGAGAACCTGGAGGAAGCCCACATGAACATGGGGAGAAAATGGAAACTTCACCCAAATTGGGAACCTGGATGCCGAGAGCTAAGAGTTGGACGTGCTAATCACTAAGCCAGCGTGCCACCCTTATTATTATTATTATTATTATTATTATTATTAATTTTACTCTATATATAGAGTGTGTGTGTCTATGTGAGTGAGTGTGTGCCCAGTGATAGATTGGCGCCCTGTTCTGGGTGTATCTGCCCAACACCCGAAAGGTTCTCCCCTGGATGGCATGAGTAACCCACCCCCAGGGAAAAGATAATCAGATGATTTTGGTGTGAAAAAGCTTTAGAACTCTGATCAGAACTCATTACATTTACATTTACATTTAGTTATTTAGCAGAAGCTTGTATCCAAAGCGACTTACAAATGAGAACATCACAGTCAGTAGTTATGAAGAAAACCAAACTCATGAATTCCAATAATGAATTTCATTCCGGGCTTTTTTGTCATGTATCATTGACCTAAATACATTTTCAAAAGACACTGCAGTGTAAAAGTCTGTAGAATGTCCATCAAGCCTTCATATCAAAGTCATGTGTCGTGTTTGGCCGTATGTGTGCCATGAATATCAGATACTTACTTTGAAAAGCTGAACTCCGATGCAAGCAAACATGAAATCCAGCAGCATTGTAACCAGCACAATATTCCCTATTGTCTTGATAGCTACAAACACACACTGAACTACGTGCTGAGACACACACACACACACACACACACACACACACACAACACAAAACAAGTTTTTTTTTTTTTTACTGTTATTGTACATATAGTCAGAGTACAATTTTTAAAACAATTTCTGCCTGGCCTTCAGAAAAAAATTGCTGGCACAGTAGCATTTAATAAATGTTGCTTCTAATAATCTGATTTATAATAATCGGATAATCTGAGTCTTCAATATCAGAACGATTTATTCCGCCCTCTGTCTGGACAGTACTTTTGATGAACTGATATTTTCAGCTAATTAAAACTTTTTTTTCATCCGTTATCTTCCGCTTTATCCTCTATTAGGGTCGCGGGGGGGTTCCCCATGAGCATCCAGGGGAGAACGTTTCGGACGCTGGGCAGGCACACCCAGGACAGGGCGCCAATCCATCGCTGGGCACACACTCACTCACACACACACACACATACACACACACACTCTATATGGGGCAATTTGGAGAACTCAATTGACTTGATCCATGTTTTTGGACTGTGGGAGGAAACCGGAGAACCCGGAGGAAACCCACGCGGACACGGGGAGAACATGGAAACTCCACCCAGATGGGGATTCGAACCGAGAATCCCTAGCGCTGAGAGGAGAACATGCTAACCACCAAGCCAAGTATATATATATATATATATATATATATATATATATATATATATATATATATATATATACACACATTTTTAAACCATCCCTATATTGCGTTAAATTACTTTATCCTAAATTAATTCTGCTTTTGACGTGGGAAAATTATGCATAGAAAACAAAATTTATTAATTATCACTAATTAATTAAGTAATTGATACATTTGTTAATTGAGTCATGTGTTGTCATCGAAGTTGAACAATTGTGCAAAGTTTCAGCTTAATCGGATAATGGAAAATGGGTGAAATTTGCTAACTTTTTACCAGACACACAGACAGACAGATGAAGCTAATATAGGGATGGTAATAAATTTAGAGTAAGGAATAAGCTGCAGTCATTTTGTTTGTTGGTGAATTTAATTCCTAACAATTCTGGGGCCCTAGGAAAATGCTTGGTTTGCTTGACCTGTTGCAACGGGGTTAGTAACATTTTGCAACATAGGGGCAGTCGTGGTGGCACGGTGGCTTAGTGGTTAGCACATTCTCCTCTCAGCGCCCATCTGGGTGGAGTTTCCATGTTCTCCCCGTGTCCATGTGGGTTTCCTCCGGGTTCTCCGGTTTCCTCCCACAGTCCAAAAATATGGATCAAGTCAATTGAGTTCTCCAAATTGCCCCATATAGAGTGTGTTTTGTGTGAGTGAGTGAGTGTGTGCCCAGCGATAGATTGGTACCCTGTCCTGGGTGTATCTGCCCAGCGCCCGAAACGTTCTCCCCTGGATAGGCATGGGGATGGGCTCCCCGCGACCCTAATAGATGATAAAGTGGAAGATAATGGATGTATGGATGGAGGGGCAACCTGAAGGTCTCCGGTTTGATTCCCGGTCACCACTCCAGGCACCTGTGCTCACCTCACTCAGTGTGTATATTTGTGTGTGTGTCATTGCACGGATGGGTTAAATGTGGAGGACTAATTCTTGTGTAAACACAGTAGGCAAATAGATGACTTTATCACTTTAGTATACCCTTAAAACAATCATATTAACTTTAATATGACCGTGCATGAGTGTATGTTCACAGCGTCTGACTCACCTTTAACCCTTTGGCTCGGTTTATGGCTCGTAAAGGTCGTAGCACTCGCAGCACTCTCAGGATTTTTACCACAGAGATTGCACTCGATCTGATTTTGAACATAATGACATTACATTACCATACAGCACACATACCCAGAACCCCACACTGTAAACCCCAACATACAATGATAAACATGCTCATGTCTTATCAATAACTTTATTGATGAGTGTTGTGATTTGTAGTGATTTTTGTGTGGGACTTACTCCATGCCCATCGAGAGCAGGGATACGCCCACCACAATCAAGTCCAGAATGTTAAAGGAGTTCCTGCAGAACGAACCTTGGTGTAAAAACGCGCCGTATGTAGTCATCTGTAACAAAGGAGGGCAATGTAGTCACTCTCACTGACACCAAATCTTAATTTCTGTTGTTATTTAACCAAAAATTATTGAAATAAATCACGGGAATAAGATGTGTTAGGGTAGAATAGGTCCCATCCTTAAATCCGATTGGCTGAGCCGTTTGTCCGGCTGTGACATTATTGACTATAATGATTATTTCTGACCCCTTCACGATTCATATCAATGAGGGATACACAATACATTTTTTGCAGTTTTTTTTAATAAACTGCATTCTGTAATTTAGCCACTAGACGAAAGTATTTGATTGTCCGAGAAACCGGAAACCTATCAATCAACAATCATAAATATACTTTCAATAAACGTTTTTATGAATTAAATGTTATTTTTTATTATAGTGTGTGTGCAACAATTTTATGAAAACAATAAGGAACTCGAGGTTGTGTATTATTGTGAATAAATCACGGAAAAGAAGTGTATCTGCACTCAGCTATGTGTAACGCCTAACGACACCAATTTTCTGTGATTTATTCACAATAATGCACCCGCTCTCGTACCTTAATGGTATTATAAAGGTACTTTATTGAAAAAGTCTTAATTCATAAATTAGTTTATTTAAAACACAATTATTAATAATAATAAATGGTCCTCTGCAACAAAATCCAGTCTGGCTTTTAAAACAAATGCTGAGTAAAGGGATTTAGGGCTCATCATGAAACGGCTCACTGTTTATATTAATCTGTGTTTTCATTCATGGTACATGATTTAAAATAATGTATTGTATATTAAGCATTGATATAAATGTGAATCCGTCAGATGTGTGTGTGTTATTGTCAGTAATGTCACAGCTGAATAAACGTCTCAGCCAATCAGATTTGTAGAATTACTTTTTTTCTAAAAACTTTAAATGTTATTAGTTTATCTGCAGGTCACAAAATCTCTTTGAGTTACAATATCTTACAATGTTTAATCATAAACAGCAGATATATAACAGCAGCTGTATATATTCCAGATTAGTTATACATGCCGGGCAGCACGGTTGCTTGGTGGTTAGCATTTTCGTCTTTTAGTGCTGGGGATCCAGGTTCGAATCATGATCTGATGTTCTCCCCGTGTCCATTGAGGTTCCTCCCGGTTCTCCGGCTTCCTCCCACAGTCCAAAAACATGGATGCAAGGTAAATCGAATGAGGATTAAGTGGAAGATAGTGAATGAATGAGTTATACATGCCTTTATATTATTGCACAACCTATATGTTATAGATTAACAAAAGTTACAGTTATTACAAGATACTAGGGGTGTAAAGGAACATTGTATTCATCACAGACCATTTGGTACAATCTACAAGGCTCGGTTTGACCCACACAGTTTGGAGAACGTCTCGGGCGCTGGGCAGATACACCCAGGACAGGGCACCAATCTATCACTGGGCACACACACACAAACACACACACACACAAACACACTCTATATGGGGTAATTTGGAGAATTTAATTGACCTTGAACTATGTTTTTAGACTGTGGAAGGAAACCGGAGAACCTGGAGGAAACCCACACTGACACGGCGAGAACATGGAAACTCCACCCAGATGTGGGATTCGAATCCCTAGTGCTGTGAGGCGAACATGCTAACCACTAAGCCACCGTGCCGCCAAATCAAGGTCAACTGAATTCTTCATATTGCCCCATATAGAGTGTGTTTGTGTGAGTGAGTGTGTGCCCAGTGATAGATTGGCGTCCTGTCCTGGGTGTATCTGCCCAGTGCCCGAAACGTTCCCCGCTGGAATGAATGAATTATTAGGGCACGGTGGAAAACCCCCTCAGCACTAGGGATTCCCGGTTCGAATAGAGGATGAAGCGGAAGATAATGGATGGATGGATGGATGATTCCCAGCAAAAAAATTATTGGGTGACACTTTTATCCCAGGAGGATAAATTAAAAAAATCAGTGAAAGGTGATCTATGATATAACGAGGGGCATCTGTACATTTCAGTACATTTCATTGGATCAAGTCAATATGCTCCCATTCATATAGATGTCATTCATTATCTATATTGTGCCCAGGATGTTTGCGGTGGGGTATCCCCCAGCGCCTGAAACGTTCTCCCCTGGAGGGGGGAACGTCTCCGGGACCCTAATAGAGGATAAAGCTGGATAATGAGATAGAGGCCCAGGACACGGCGCCTAGGGATTCCCGGTTCGAATCCCCATCTGCTGGGTTTCACACACGTGGGTCACCTCCACACAGTCAAAAACATGGATCAAGTCATATGGGGCAATTTCCATAGAGAATTCAATTGACTTGATCCATGTTTTTGGCGACTGTGGGGTGTAAACCCAGCGCCCGAGACCCGGAGGGGCAAACCCCCCCGCACGGTAGTAGAGGATAAGCGGAAGATAATGGATGGAAATGGATGATTCCCACCCAGATGGGTGATTTTTACCCAGGAGGAAAAAAATCCCTAGGTGCTGAGAGGCGAGGGGCTCTGTAACCAGTACATTTTCTATTTCATTGTCTATCCTCCCATTCAATGTTCCGTGAAAATCCAGCAGTGAATACAATAAAGTATTCTGATTGTATTCATATGCAGCGGTGGTGGTTTAATTAAAGTGCTCGAAAAAACTGCCCCCTGTACCAAATTTGTTCCGAACCGTAAATGTTGTGTACCGTTACACCCCTATTAGATACACAAAACTACAGATGAATCATCCAGCTGTTAAAGGTATAATAGATGGTAACTGCACACATTTACAGCCTAGTCACACAGAAAATGCATTTGTTTTACCTTTAATACAATCTCAGCAGTAAACACGGAGGTGAAGACGTAGTCAGCATAAGCCAGAACCTGTCACGCAGTAGTACACACAATAACATTATAAATATCCTTATTATTACTTAATTATTTATCATTATTTACGTTGTCTGAAAACATCTGCAATTCAACCCTTTGTAGTGATTCACTGTCTAAGGGGAATTTGTTGTAGGTAAACTGTACCTGGTTCCTAAAGGACATGGGGTCGATGGGATCTTCTGCGGCCAGAGAGATGCTGCTCAACAGAATGAACAGCAGGATGATATTGGTGAAGGTCGTGGCATTGATGATGCGATGACACAGCTTCCGAAACCTGACAGCAAGAAAACCATTACTCATAACTTCTCACTAAGTTTAAAGGTCTGCAAGGCAATACTAATCATGTGACTGTCTCTCGGTCTGTACTTGTTCTGAGGGCCAAAGATGAAAAAGGAGCTTGCTTCAGGCATTGGGACCACCGTCTCCTTCAACTGCAGGTCTGCCATCGGCCGAGGCCTCGGACTGGTGGGAATCTCAGGCTCCTCCTCCTCATCATCACCTGAATGACAAAGTCAGATCAGTATGTGTGGTAGCGCTGTTGGTAGTGGGGGGGTTGAGTTGGAGCCTCATGTGCCCTGGGTTTTGGCACCAAAATGTAAAGTGGGGTGGGAACGAATAAAGAACGGAGACAGGATTTCTCCAACAGGAACAGGCTGCATTAAATCATAAACTGTGTTGGCATGGTGTCACTCGCCGAAAATCTCCTCCTCCTTTGGTCCATGGAATGTCTCTCTCCCTGTTGATGCTTATAACATTTACATTTACATTTAGTCATTTAGCAGACGCTTTTATCCAAAGCGACTTACAAATGAGAACACCACAAGTCAGAAGCCATGGAGAAAACCAACTATACTGTAAATTCAAACCTGATTGTTATTCGATGCTGCGGCCCCTCCCCTTTTTAAAAAAAATTATTAAATTTTTTTATTTTTATTTAATTTTTTTTTTATTTTATTTTGTTATTATTTTTTCTTCTACAACAGGTATTTGTTAAAGAGATGCGTCTTCAGTAGTTTCTTAAAACTGTTTAGTGATTCTGCCTTACGGACAGAGTTGGGAAGAACGTTCCACCATTTTGCAGTGGTGAACGCCACGGAGTGAGAATTAGCTCCTCGGTGAGGTGGAACCATCAGGCGGCGATCATCACTGGAACGAAGTGAACGAGTCAGGAGTGTATTATAAATGCTGCACACGTCATCAGATGGAGCTCCGTTTTTCCCCAGCGCCACCGCGCTACTACAGTCTGATTAAGTCTAAAATGATTTCTCATTTGTGGGTGTGAAATTTGAATGGCTTAGGTTTAAAAAACCTAAGAATAGAAGATATTCAAAGCCATATTGATGATGATACAAAAATGATGATGATGATGATGATGACGATGTGGAGCAGAATGAAGATTTTGTCCTTAACATCAGTCTGAACCAGTAAACTGTGACTAAATTATCATTTACAAATAAATGATTTAGGAACTTGCCTGGAAAGTCTGCAGGTGGAAACGGGTCCTTGATCTCATTGACGTTCGATTCAAACTCATCCACCTTTAGCTGCTCAGAAACAACAGAAACTACAGGTTATCAACTTTTACATTTTATAATATAGACAATTCTTTGCAAGGTGGCACAGTGGTGTAGTTGTTAGCACGCCTTCCTCTTAGTACTTGGAATACAGGTTTGAATCACAATCTGGGTGGAGTGTCCCTGTGTTCTCCCCGTGTCTGTTTGGGTTTTCTCCAGGTTTTCCAATTTCCACCCAGAGTGGAGCTCTAAATTACCCATATCGATCAATCAATCAATCAATCAATATATATATATATATATATATATATTATATATATATATATATATATATATATTCCTGGTTCAAATCCCCATCTGGGTGGAGTTTCCATGTTCTCCCCGTGTCTGCGTGGGTTTCCTCCAGGTTCTCCGGTTTCCTCCCACAGTCCAAAAATATGGATCAAGTCAATTGAATTCTCAAAATTGCCTCATATAGAGTGTGTCTATGTGAGTGAGTGTGTGCCCAGCAATGGATTGGCGCCCTGTCCTGGGTGTATCTGCCCAGCACCCGAGACGTTCTCCCCTGGATGGGCATGGGGAACCCCACCGCGACCCTAATAGAGGATAAAGTGGGAGATAATGAATGAATGAATGAATGAATATATATATAGTTTCTGTGTGTGTTTTCTATTGGACTAATGCCTTTGCAGCCAGGATTTTCTTACTGAACTGTTATTGTTTTTCAAAATTTTGAAAATGGACATCTGATCATCATACAATCTGTACAGCCGCTCAAGGAGGATGAGTCCCCCACTGAGTCTTGGTCCTCCCAAGGTTTCTTCCATAAAAACCAACACCACCAGGGAGTTTATTCTTGTCGCTGTCGCTTCTTTGGGGGTTTAATGGCTTATAACTCTGTAAAGCTGTTTGTGACAATGTACTATTGAACAAAAGTGTTATATAAATACATAAACCTAATTTCACTGACTGATAATGTACAAGCAAGAATTAATTTATGAAAACCAAAACACACACAGAACATTTTTTCTACAAATAGTGTTTTTCCTCTAAAGACAGCATTCCAATATTTTATAAATACCTAAAATAAACTGGTAAAATGATGTATGGTTCTATAAATTATGAAATTTAGCAAAATTAAGTTCTAAGGGTTAGAGTTTGTTGTTCTCCAAATATTTTGCCAGTATTTTATACAGATTCAAAGGCACTGATATGTACATATGTTGTACCTGTAATACTGTAATAACATTATTATTATATGAATATAGTATTATGTAATTTCAAATACACCTTGCTTCCAGTTAGTATCATTTCGATGAATAACAGTGAAGAAAATATTTAAAATATATGTAATAAATATAACATAAGGTGTGTGCAATTTCCAGACCTTAGCTGTGGTCGGGATTCCGTCCATTTTTGCTCTTTGCTCTGCCAGTTTCTTGGCCAACAGATAATTATCATCTTCTCCCTTATCAGAAATCTTAGATCTAAAGCAAACAGCTGAATTAGAAACATGAATCAGACCATCAGTCACACTGTCGCGTTCCTTTTTCTTCACCTGAGCATCTTCTTGCGTTTCTTCTCCTCTGCTTTTTCTTTCTGAGCAGACGTAAGACTCTCAGCTTCAGCGAGGTTATCAACAGCAATGGCCAGAAAGACATTCAGCAGAATATCTGATAACGAGCAGCTCAGAAAAACACTGTGTACAATGACACTGTGGAGGACTACAAGTAAAGGTACAGTTTACCTACAACCACTCCTCTCTAAATGTGTAATATTGTAATACTATAATTCATATGTGCAATACAGCAATACAATACCACTATTTATATATATATATATATATATGTGTGTGTATATGTGTGGCGGCACGGTGGTTTAGTGGTTAGCACGTTCGCCTCTCAGCACTAGGGATTCCCGGTTCAAATCCCCATCTGGGTGGAGTTTCCATGTTCTCCCCGTGTCTGCGTGGGTTTCCTCCGGGTTCAAGTCAATTGAATTTTCAAAATTGCCCCATATAGAGTGTGTGTGTGTGAGTGAGTGTGTGCCCAGTGATGGATTGGCACCCTGTCCTGGGTCTATCTGCCCAGCGCCCGAAACGTTTCTCCCCTGGATGGGATGGGGAACCCCACCGCGACCCTAATAGAGGATAAAGCAGAAGATAATGAATGAATTAATGAATATATATATGTGTGTGTGTGTGTGTGTTTTCAAAAAGCTCTTTTACTATATATATATTTTTAAAGCATTCAATTAACTTTGAATCCATGTTTTTGGACTGTGGGAGAAAACTGGAGAATCCGGAGGAAACCCACACAGAACATGGAAACTCTACCCAGATTGGGATTCGAACCTGGATCCCCAGCGCTGAGGAACCAACATGCTAACCAGTAAGCCACTTCGCCGCCCACCATCATTATTACTTTTATTATTATTATTATTATTATTATTATTATTATTATTATTATAACAGGGAGTAAATTCCCTTACCTTTTTATAATGAAAAGAGAATTAAAAGACTATAGTGAGGATGATAATGTTTTTAAAAGAGGATACAGTTTCCACAGATGAAGAGGATGATAAAATAGATGCTGACCAGGATGCCAGGAATAACTGGACCCCCGTGTGCCATTATACCATCATACATCACACTGTTCCAGTCCTCTCCTGTTAGGATCTACACACACACACACACACACACACACACACACACAAAAGTTAAGAGGTAAGTTTTCTGTTGGCGTGTATATAAAACATTTTTATTTGTTTGTACCTGAAAGACAGTGATAAGCGCCTGAGGGAAGTTGTCAAAATTACTGCGTCTCACTCTCTGATCGGTGAAATTAAATTTGCCTCCGAACACCTGCATGCCGAAGCAAAGCGAAGATGACAATAAAGAGGAAGAGCAGGAGCAACAGAGAGGCAATGGAGCGCACAGAGTTCAGTAGCGATGCCACCAGGTTACTGAGGGATGTCCAGTACCTAAAATATAGAAATGATTTGATTTTAGTTTTGAATTGAGTAGATAAAAGAAGAAAAGGCTAATAAGGATAGAAGGGTGGCTTAGTGGTTAGCACATTTGACTCTCAGCACTGGGGATCCAGGTTCGAATCCCAATCTGGGTGGAGTTTCCATGTTCTCCCCATGTCCGCGTGGGTTTCCTCGGGGTTCTCCAGTTTCCTCCCACAGTCCAAAATCAAAAACCATGGATGCAAGGTAAATTTAATGCTCTAAATTGCCCCATATAGAGTGAGTGTGGGTGTGTGTGTGTGTGTGTGTGTGATAGATTGACGTCATGAACTTGGTGTGTCTGCCCATCGCCCGAAACGCAGAAGATAATGAATGAATAATCGAATTGGTAATGTTAACAGATAACATGTTCTCCTCTCAGCGCTAGGGATTCCCAGTTCGAATCCCAATCTGGGTGCAGTTTCCATGTTCTCCCCATGTCCTCGGGGTTTCCTCGGGGTTCTTCCAGTTTCCTCCCACAGTCCAAAATCAAAAACCATGGATGCAAGGTAAATTTAATGCTCTAAATTACCCCATATAGAATGAGTGTGTGTGTGTGTGTGTGTGTGTGTGTGTGTGATAGATTGGCGTAATGTTCTTGGTGTATCTGCCCATCGCCCGAAACGCAGAACATAATAAATGAATAATCGAATTGGTAATGTTAACAGGTAACATGTTCTCCTCTCAGCGCTAGGGATTCCCAGTTCGAATCCCAATCGGGGAGCAGTTTCCATGTTCTCCCCGTGTCCGCATGGGTTTCCTCCGGGTTCTCCGGTTTCCACCCACAGTCTAAAAACATGGATTCAAGGTCAAATTGAATGCTCCAAATTGCCCCATATAGTGCGTGTTTGTGTGTATGTGAGTGAGTGTGCCCAGCAATAGATTGGCACTCTGTCCTGGGTGTATCTGCCCAGCGCCTGAATCGTTCTCTGGATGGGCATGGGGAACCCCCCGCGACCCTAATAGAGGATAAATAATGAATGAAGATAATAAATGAGTAAATGAATGTTGGATGTTGAGGGTAATTACATACTTGGTAACTTTGATAAGACGCAGCAGACGAATACAGCGCATGACGGAGATGCCCATAGTGGACATGACGCTCATGTGGACCAGCACCAGCTCCAGGATTCCCACAGTAACCACGAAGCAGTCGAAGCGGTTAAACAGAGACATGAAGTAGGAAGTAAGGCCCAAAGCGTACATCTTCACCACCATCTCCACCGCAAACAGCAACAGCAGGGCCTCGTTACAACTCTCTGACATCAGAAATCCCAAAAAAAGTAATTCAATAACTTTATTGACGCATTCAAATGATTTTTTTGCTACTTTGTCTAAAATTATTTGACCAGATTGACATATTGCAATACATGGATTTATTCATTCATTCATTATCTTCTGCTTTATCCTCTATTAGGGTCGCGGTGGGGTTCCCCATGCCCATCCAGGGGAGAACGTCTCGGGCGCTGGGCAGATACACCCAGGACAGGGTGCCAATCCATCGCTGGGCACACACTCACTCACACAGACACACTCTATAGGGGGCAATTTTTGAGAATTCAATTGACTTGAACCCACGCAGACACGGGGAGAACATGGAAACTCCACCCAGATGGGGATTCGAACTGGGAATCCCTAGTGCTGAGAGGAGAACATGCTAACCACTAAGCCACCGTGCCGCCTACATGGATTTAAATACAGTAAAATACTTGTGATGGTAGCGCAGTGGTGCTGGGGGGACGAGTGTTGGGACTGACACACCTGATGCTGCTCTGCCTGATGACATGTGCAGCTTTTTAAACTGTGACATCACATGCTGCGGGGAGAAAGAACTCCATGGACCACAAGAGCGCGAATACCTGCACACCACTCGAGCCATTTTGGTGCCTGTGGCAGAGAACGTCACCTGCGAGCAGCTTAGGCATGTTCTGTCCATGCTCATCTAGGAGAGAATGATTTGGAGGCTGGGCAGATACATGATGGATGTATGGGGGAAGTGGCATGTCGGGTGCCTGGTGTCTCTTTCCGTTTAGGATATTGAGGATTTATACCTATTTGGATAGAACATGTCTACGCTGCTCGCAGGTGACGTTCTCTGGCAAGTGCATCCACCAAAATATCACGAGTGGTGCAGGTAGTCCTGCTCCTGTGGTCCATGGATTGTACATCAGGTGTGCCAATCAATGCTCGTGTTTATTTATTCCCTCCTTAATTACTCATCTAATCTCAATAATCTCTAATCTGCCGCTTATTCCTTTACTAGGGTTGCCATCCAGGAGGAATGTTTTGGGGGCTGGGAAGATATATGATGGACGCGTGGGGGAAGTGGCATGTCGTGTGCCTGGTGTCTCTTTCCATGTAGATTGGGTTCGAATCCCAATCTGGGTGGAGTTTCCATGTTCTCCCCGGGTCCGTGTGGGTTTCCTCTGGGTTCTCCGGTTTCCTCCTACAGTCCAAAAACATGGATCAAGGTCAATTGAATTCTCCAAATTGCCCCATATACGTAGAGTGTGTTTGTGTAAGTGAGTGTGTGCCCAGTGATGGATTGGCAACCTGTCCTGGGTGTATCTGCCCAGCGCCCGAAACATTCTCCCCTGGATGGGCATGGGAACCCCACCGTGACCCTAGTAGAGGATAAAGCGGAAGATAATAGATGGATGGAAAACTAAAATGCAAAAGGTGAGGAGTGAAACCCACTCATTACACTGCGTCTCCCTAAGCTGCCCAGAATGATTAATGTGATAGGCAGAGACATTCAGACCATGGAATTCAGACCATGACTATCAATCGCAACATGGACACCAGCTTGGAGAAGCTTTCGGGGCTGAAAACGAGTTTTGAAAATGTGGAGACCAAGGGAGGGATTCACATTGAAATACTGTGAACCTTCATCGAAACATAAGTTGTATTTGCTTTTTTCGTCCCCGTGTTATCAGAACTTAGACTTCATTGGTGAGATGTTGAACGTTCCCCGGAAGAACTATGCTATGGATGCCTGGATACCTACACTGTTCCAAAGACATTGCTGTGTCACTGTGACATTCTGCAAACTGAAAACACAGAACACAGGATGGGTCCACTGTTTATTTCCCCGGTCCGGCAAGCTGGGTGTTAGGAGTGCCAGGTCACTCCTTACCTTTTTTTTTGTTCCTGGCTTTTGATCGGCAGTTGATTAAATTATGATCCCTCATTTGTTTTCTCTTCAGGTTAATTTACATTTACATTTACATTACATTTGGTCATTTATTGGACGCTTTTATCCAAAGTGACTTATAAGGTGAACACAGGGTTCATCACAACATCCCTGAAGCAATGAGGGTTAAGGGTCTTGCTCAAGGACCCACTGGTAACTTCAGTGGACCTGGGATTTGAACCGCCAACCTTCAGATTGATAGCCCAACACCCTAACCACTGAGCTACCGCTCCCTTAATTAACTGTTTCTCGTTATTGGTTGTTTTTCCCATCATGTGGTCTGCGATTTGTTATTTATACTTCCGTTTTTGTGTTGGTCAGCAGACCAGCGTTGTTTATGTTCGTCACGTGTTCCCTACTTCTTTCTTTTCTTAAATAAAAGCCTCTTTCTGCTTACCTGGTTGCCTGACTCCACACAGCGTGTTCGGGCAACTAACTCAGCCCGGCAATGCGCAGCTCTAAATCGGGACAGACGCCGCTTTGTGACAATTGTGACCATGTCTGTGTCTCTGTTGTCATTTATGTGCTAAAGGTGTTTTTTTCCTTTACTAGTTCCTAACCTGTGCTCTTTAGGATGGGGTCTGGGGTTGTTTTTTCTCACCTCTCTTTCCTTTCCCAATGTATTCCATCTGATCTTACTCATTTTGAATTTTTTTGAATTTCCCCATTGCAGGATTAATAAAGTATAATCAATCAATCACTCGAGTGTGAGTCCAGTGGATTGATGCCCAGCACTCAAAATGTTTACACTGATCTGGATGGGCATGAGGAACCTGATGAGACTGAATACTGATGAGATAAGATGTTAATCAGTATCTGACCCTGGAATTCCGTGAGGCCCACTGACTGCCGATGATGTTCCGTTGCAATGATCAAAGTATTGAAGAACACCAGCAAAAAGACCAGCCAGTAAAAGAGCGTAGACTTCACCCACACGCGGCATTTTCTCCTGAAGAAACGGTTCCAGTGGCGAGCGTACCGCCTAAAACACAACAAAGCTGTTATTCATATTGTCATCTTATCACAGAGCTGTTATTCATTTACAGCACAGGTCTCTAATTCATTCATTCATTCATTATCTCCCGCTTTATCCTCTATTAGGGTCGCGGTGGGGTTCTCCATGCCCATCCAGGGGAGAACGTCTCGGGCGCTGGGCAGATAGACCCAGATAGGGCAGATAGGGCAGATAGGGTGCCAATCCATCGCTGGGCACACACTCACTCACACAGACACACTCTATATGGGGCAATTTTGAGAATTCAATTGACTTGATCCATGTTTTTGGACTGTGGGAGGAAACCGGAGAACCCGGAGGAAACCCACGCAGACACGGGGAGAACATGGAAACTCCACCCAGATGGGGATTCGAACCGGGAATCCCTAGCGCTGAGAGGCGAACGTGCTAACCACTAAGCCACCGTGCCGCCAGGTCTCTAATTATTATTCTAAATCTATTATTATTGTTATTTTATGACCTGGTGATATTTTTATTATTATCCTCATATTTAAAATTAGTATAAATTTGACAGGAACATTTATATGAAGAGCAAAAATATTTAAATCATTTAAAGTTTAGGTTTATTTTTAAAATGGCCCGAGAGCAAAGAAAACTGAATGTTTTGATTTGTTGTGTCAATGTGTTGTCAGTTATGGACCTTGCTCATGGGCCCACAATAGCAACCACAGACTCCCGGTTCTATTTGAGATTTCAAAACACAGTGTTTTTTTCCCCCGTTTGTCATAACACAAGTGCACAGGATAAAGCATTTCCTTTTTATTTTATTCGATGTGCAGCAGCATTAATACTTACACATAATACATGAGTCTGTTTAGGCCCTCCAGCTCATATAGACTCTCTGTGTCTGATCCTCGTTCCTGAAGTGGTAACAATCCTAAAATTCACCCAGCACACACGTCAGTATAATAAAGAAATAAATCAAAAAAGGTGTGCAATATTGTGAAGAAATCTTGGTGTTATTAGTCATTGTCAATAGAACATTGTCACAAAGCAGTTTACAGTATTATAAGCCTGAAACACAAAAGAGCAAGCTGAAGCAACAGTGGCAAGAAAAAACTCCCAATTATGTTGATATTTTAAGGAAGAAACCTTGGGAGGACCAAGACTCAGTGGGGGACTCATCCTCCTTGAGCGGCCGGGCAGCATCAACAGTGTAGGAGAGCCATTACAAGTCTTTCCCGTGATTTATTCACAATAATACACAAGCTCAAGTGCCTTATTGCTTTTATAAAACATTTACATAATAAAAAAACAAGGTTTGATTCATAAGTGCATTTATTGAAAGCAAAATCCTTAATAATCTGGTCTTCTAGTACTCTAAGATGTTTTTTAAAGTAAAAACTAATCACTGTGTAACAGGTTTTTGGTTTATCAAATACTGCTGTCTAGAGGCCAAATTACAGAATGCAGTTTATTAACAAAAACATCAGGAAAATAATGTATTGTATATTAAGCATTGATACGAATGTAGAGTGGTCAGAGGTGTGCTTTATTTTCCAACGGCTCAGCCACTCAGATTTAAGGACAGAAACTACTTGGTTTATAATATGTAATAATTACATTTTAATACTTTTTTGGTGTCCTAATTAAACACCTTTAGAGATTATTAAATGCACTGTTTGATTCCTGTTACAATTTAAATCCACATTTAGAGCTTAAGATAAAATTAAATAAGATAATCCGTTATTGGCCCCACAATTCACTTAGTCACAGCAGCAAAGGGACAGCGTTGCCAGATTAAAATATGCATCAAATATCAGCTATTTATAAACTAGGTTGTTACGGTGGTTAAATCTGATTGGTCCGTTGAGGGCGATCTCCAGGACTGCCAGTCCATTAAAAATCCAGGTTCCAATAAAAATCAAGGTTCCAGTTTTACCCACCATCTAAGTTTATATATAACATAGGTAACAGTGCCGTTCGTCCAGCTGTGAGGTTATTGACAATAATGCACACCTCGGACCACTTTACATTCGTATTAATGCTTAATATACAATACATTATTTTCCTACAGAATATCCTGGGTGTATCTTCCCAGCGCCCGAAATGTTCTCCCCTGGATGGGCATTGGGAACCCCACCACAACCCTAATATAGGATAAAGCGGAAGATAATGAATGAATGAATGAAAGATATTACAGTATAAGTGAAGGGATATCAGTAAACGTGATGTTTAATGAAAGCTGACCTTGTCCTTCTTGATCATTGTCCATGACCTCGGCATGAGTGATCCATTCCATATAACCCTTTAAATCTTCATCCAGCTGCTGACGCTCACGCAGTTTCTGATACTCACCACTACGGGAACTCTTTTCCCGCTCCTTGGTGAACTCACTAAGTACACAAATGCACACATCTTCAGAAGAAATAAAAATACCTCTGCATTATCAAACACATTTTTTAGGATTAGCATACACACATATAGTCATAGGAGAAGAATGGACGCTTTCAGTCACCCTCTGCACACCGTCATCAAATCAAATCAAGTCAAGTTTATTTGTCACATGTGTCGTTATACACGGTACAGCCAGAAGTGAAATTCTTTTCCGACATCTCCACAGTAAAAGTAAAAAAATTGGAAATTATAAAATAGTTACGCAAAAGGATGACAACGGATGGGATGGGGCAGTAGCCTGACCACCACAATAATAACATAAACCAGTCTATTGCAATAATTTCTATATTTCATTCATTCATTCATTATCTTCCGCTTTATCCTCTATTAGGGTCGCGGGGGGGGGGTTCCCCATGTCCATCAAGGGGAGAACGTTTCGGGCGCTGGGCAGATACACCCAGGACAGCGCACCAATCTATCACTGGGCACACACTCACACACACAAACACACTCTATATGGGGCAATTTGGAGAACTCAATTGACTTGATCCATGTTTTTGGACTGTGGGAGGAAACCGGAGAACCCAGTGGAAACCCACGGAGACACGGTGGAGAACATGGAAACTCCTTTTTTATAATTTCTATATTTATTTTCAATAACTGTATTATAGTGAGGGCGGCACGGTGACTTAGTGGTCAGCCCATTCTCCTCTCAGCACTAGGGATTCCTGTTACAAATCCCAATCTGGATGAAGTTTCCATGTTCTCTCCGTGTTGGTATGGGTTTCCTCCGGGTTCTGTTTGTGTTTATGTGAGTGAGTGTGTTCACAGTGATAGATTGGTGCCCTGTCCTGGGTGTATCTACCCAGCGCCCGAAACGTTCTTCCCTGGATGGGCATGGGGAACTCCCCCGTGTCCCTAGTACAGGATAAAGTGGAAGATGGATGGATGGATGGTATTATTGTGCAATAACATAATTATCTGCAGAATAAATAAATAATAAAATAAAATTTAAAAATAATATTTTATAATATATACAGAATATACTTTTATCTATTTCTATTTATTTACTACTGTATTTTTAATTAAATTAATCTTCCCGAAGTGATCATTAAGTCTTATCTTATCTTAGGGTTCTATCTTACACCCTGTGCAGGGCATGTCGTGATGCTTATTAATCAGCAACAGTTGATTTTTTAAATTCTTACACCTGCATTGTTTAAATAGCAACGATGCATGCTAAAATATCTACACCTGCTCTGGATCCCCTGTGTCCCGACAGAAGGCAGCGCTGCCCTGTGTCCCAAAAGAAGGCAGCGCTGCTCACCAGGAGAAGCCAAGCTGAGCAGCGTTGAACACCCAGTGAAACCAAGTAGCGAGTATGGTTGAGGAATTCAAAGTGATAAAGTCATCTATTTTGCCTACAGTTCTTACACACCGAGGAATTGGTGCTCAAATCATCTATAGATATATCTGTGAAACACACACACATACACACACTGAGTGAAGTGAGCACATGTGCCCAGAGTGGTGGGCAGCCCTGTATACGGCGCACAGGGAGCAATTGTGGTTAGGTGCCTTGTGCACTTCAGCCATAGTTCTTGATGAGATATGGAATCAAACTGTGGACCTTCAGGTCGCAAGGCTGGTTCCTAAATCACAAGCCTACAACTGCCCCATTTATTCAGAGAAGAAACGCAGGCAGGCATACAGGAACCACAAAACACCTCGTGTACCTTAAATGTACCACTTTCACACCGAGGTGCGGGCCTGGCCGAAATAAATAACCAAACCAATGAAACAAACGTGTTGGAAGCTCATTCATTCATTCATTATCTTCCGCTTTATCCTCTATTAGGGTCGCGGTGGGGTTCCCCATGCCCATCCAGGGGAGTACGTCTCGGGCGCTGGGCAGATAAACCCAGGACAGGGCGCCAATACATCGCTGGGTACACACTCACACACACTCTATATGGGGCAATTTAGAGAACTCAATTGACTTGATCCATGTTTTTGAACTGTGGGAGGAAACCGGAGAACCCGGAGGAAACCCAAACGGACACGGGGAGAACATGGAAACTCCACCCAGATGGGGATTCGAACCGGGAATTCCGTAGCGCTGAGAGGCGAACGTGCTAACCACTAAACCACCGTGCCGCCCGTGTTGGAAGCTAATGAACTAAAGTAAAGTAAATATCAATATCATATCAATTCAAATCATAAAGTGAAGTTAATTCACTAAACCAGATGAGCAATTCAACAAAAACTATATAATAAGACAATTAATGAACTAATTAAGGGAATGAACAAAGACAGAGGTTAATTAACTGGCAAACTGGCAAAACATGGTGAGCAAAACCCAACACATGAGCAGGAGGGCATGGTGCAACACTGATGACAACTCTCTATCCACTTTATATGACTGTGCTGTAAAACTTGAAAAAATAATTATATTTCTTACGGGTGGCTTAGTGGTTAGCATGTTCTCCTCTCAGAGCTGGGAATTCAGGTTTGAATCCCAATCTGGGTGGAGTTACCATGTTCTCACCATGTCAGTGTGGGTTTCATCCGGGTTCTCCGGTTTTCCAACAGTCCAAAAACATAAATGCAGGTAAATTGAGTGCTCTAAATTATCTCATATCGTGTAGGGTGCGTTTGCGTGTGTGTGTGTCTGTGTACCAAGTGATAGATTGGCGCCCTATCCTGAATGTATCTGCCCAACGCCCAAAATGTTCTCCACTGGATGGGAATGGGGAACCCCCGTGACCCTAGTAGAGGATTAAGCAGAAGATTGTGAATGAATGAATGATTACACAAACAGCACAAACATGACTACACACTCATTCATACTATCCACACAATATAAGATTTAATAATTCTGTATAATACACGTTTACATTTGAAACACACACACACACACACACACACACACACACACACACACACACACACACACACACACATACACATACAAACATACAATGTACTGACCCACAGAGCACTCCCAACACCATGTTTAATATGAAGAATGAGCCAAGAAGAATCAAAGTCACAAAGTAGAGCCATGGCCACTCCATTCCAATCGCATCGTTAACCTACACACACACATACACATAATTACAAAAGTCCACTGCAAAAACGCAACAAGTGCTATTATTAAATATAGGTTTGTGAAATAGCTGTTTAAAGACCATCCACCAATTGTAGTGATGCCATCATTTTCTGCCAGGGATTGTTAAATCAGAATTAAAAAGATAATTTTATTGGTTAGGGAGTTTAGCTATCAAGCTGATGGTTGTGGGTTCAAATCCCAGTTCCACTGAAGTTACCAATGTGAGTCCTTGAGCAAGGTCCTTAACCCTGATTGTTCCAGAGATGCTGTGGTTAACCCTGTGCAGAGGTAGCAGGAGTATTGGAGTCTGTTACTTAAGTACGTGTATGTTGTAAAATAATTACTTAAGCAGAAGTATGATTTTTTTTTTACTGAAGTAGAAGCATAAAAGTGCATGCACCTACATACATTATACTTAAAGTAAAAAAGTAAAAGTATTTATTTAAAAATCACTTCTAATTATTCATTCATTCATTATCTCCTGCTTTATCCTCTATTAGGGTCGCGGGGGGGGTTCTCCATGCCCATGCAGGGGAGAACGTTTCGGGCGCTGGGCAGATACACCCACGACAGGGCGCCAATCCATCGCTGGGCACACACTCACTCACACAGACACACTCTATATGGGGCAATTTTGAGAATTCAATTGACTTGATCCATGTTTTTGGACTGTGGGAGGAAACCGGAGAACCCGGAGGAAACCCACGCGGACACGGGGAGAACATGGAACCTCCGCCCAGATGGGGATTCGAACCGGGAATCCCTAGCGCTGAGAGGCGAACGTGCTAACCACTAAGCCACCGTGCCGCCCACTTCTAATTATGTTTTATTTATTTATTCATTTTTTTTGTTTTTATTCAATTTAAAGTTGCACAAGCACTATCATTTGAAAATATGCAGCAAACTGCTTTAATTTAATATTGTCCATTTAACAAGAATCCTATCCACAACCATGTGAATATCAGACACATCGGCTATTCCTGACATATGAATTAAATTTTCTAATGTGCAAAACAATTAACCAAAGCAGTGACTAAATAATAATATTGTCAGTGTATTGATTATGAATATTGAACAATACAGGGCGGCACGGTGGCTTAGTGAACGTGCTAACCACTAAGCCACCGTGCCCAGTGGTCAACCATGTCCATAATATTTAATCTGAGGCTTGAAAATGAAAGTACTGACCCAGTACAGGACATCGGTCCAGCCCTGCGTGGTGATGCACTGATACACAGTCAGCATAGAAAAACCCAGGTTATCAAAATGAGTGATGCCGTTGTTGGGACCAGGCCATCCTGATTTGCAAACGGTTCCATTCAGGGTACAACGCCGGCCGTTCCCCGCTTCGGCACATGGGGATGGCTTCTCGTTTTCCACTGTAGCTATGATATCTGAGAAAGAGATGTGCATCATAAACCAGTGAATGCTTGAAGCCAGGTTGGATAATGTTCAGGGTTAATTATACTACAGTGTAGCTGGTTTCTCCTTAACTACTGACTTGTGTTGTTCTTACAATTGTGAGTCTCTTTGGATAAAAGTGTCTGCTAAATGACCAAATGTAATGTAAATGTAAAATGTAAATCAAACAGCTTTTCAACGTAAATCATCAGCTTACTCAGTTCTCGATCTCGCTTTTTAATAGTTGAATGGCGTGTTTAAAGGGATTTGGATGGCATTGGAAAATAATATTTTTAAAATGAAAAAACTGTTCTGGAATTGAATGTTGAGGAAATGTTTTGAGAGACTAGTTGGGAGCCTTTTGATGCTTAGGAGGTTTCCTCCCACAGTCCAAAAACATATCATTGGGATGATCTTGGGTGGGGGGGGATGTCAGCTACAATACATTGTGTTATCCCACTATCCCACTGTGGTAGCCCACTAACCTGTGCCGTCATAGTTGCAGGTTTTGTGCATCTTGCACTTGAAGAGTTCCAGGCCAATGATGGCATAGATGGTAACCATAAAAAAGACAAGGAGTGAGATGTGGAACAGCGGCAACATGGACTTCAGAATGGAACTCATCACCACCTGCAAACCTGGAGGAAATTAGGATTCGAGCGGAAAACATTGATTTCACATCTGAGACATTTTAGCAGGATGAGTTCTGCATTTAATAGTGTATGTGGATGTGGATGTTGTGAGTAGGGTTGCCACCCGTCCTGTAAAATATGGAATTGTCCCGTATTTGGCAAATAAATGTTGCGTCCCATACTGAGCCAATACAGAGTGCAATTTGTTCTGTATTTCCATAAATGTTTAATAAACACTCCTCCTTGGATCACCACCTTATCGTGGTGGAGGGGTTTGCATGCTTGAATGATCCTAGGAACAATGTTATCAGGGGCAAAAGCCCCTGGTAGGGTCTCTCAAGGCAAATTGGCCCGAGATGATGGGCCAGACAAAGAATGGTCCAAACAAATCCTTAGGAATAGGAAAATCAGGAATACGTGTACCCTGCCCGAGTTAGGGTTGTCAGGGCCCCACCCTGAAGAAAGGCCTGGGAATGGGGTTCGTTAGGGAGCGTGTGGTGGTAGGGCACTTTCCCATGGTGCCCAACCGGGCCCAGCTTGAAAAAGTTACATGGGACCCCCCTCAAACATGGGACTCACAACCTGTGGGAGGGGTATTAAGAGGGGTTTGGTGCGTTGTGGATTGGGCTGTGACCGTAGGTGGGGGCCAGGGCATCACAATCCTCAGTTGCTGAAATTGGCTTTAGGAAGATTACTTCACTAGCGGGGAAGGAGCCTGAGCTAGTGCAGGAGGTTTAGAGATACCGGCTAGATATAGTCAGGCTCACCTCAACACACAGCTCGGGATCCAATCTCCTTGAGAGGGGCTGGACTCTGTTCTTTTCTAAAGTTGCCCATGGCTAGAGGCATCGGGCAGGTGTGGGCTTTCTCATGGCCCCCAAGCTTGACGCGTGTATGTTGAGGTTTTCTCCAGTGGACGAGAGGGTAGCTTCCCTAGGTCTTCAGGTTGGAGAACGGGTTCTGACTGTTGTCTGCGCTTATGAGCCGAATGGCAGTTCAGAATACCCAGCCTTCTTAGAGTGCATCCCCCGGAGTCTCTGTTGTCCTACTGGGGGAATTCAACGCTCATGTGGGCAATGACAGTGAGACCTGGAGAGGTGTGATTGGGAGGAACGGCCTCTTTGATCAAGACCCGGGAGGTGTTCGGTTGTTGGACTTCTGTGCAAATCACGGTTTGTCCATCACGAACACCGAACACGAAGACCCAGGACATGTTGGAGGGATTATATTCCCAGTCTGGGAACACCTCGGGGTTCCCCAGTTGAGCTGGTGGAGTTGTCTGGGACGAGGGAGGTCTGGGTCTCGCTACTTTGGTTGTTATCAACCAAATTTGTCATCTCATTCTTCTCCTCAAGGTTACCTCAGCTAGTTATGCACTTTAATTTCGTAAGTTCATTGTTGCACACTCCACAGAAACAGATTTTATTTATGATTTTATTAACTGGACATTATAAGGGAATGTGCTCATTCAGGAGTTGGGCCTGTGGTGGTCATGGTCCATAATTTATGTAAAATCACTGTACTCGTCACAAATATAAACATAAGGGCATCCCTTATTTTCATTTGTAAAAGTGGCAACCCTAACTGTGAGGAATTAAACTGTAAGACTCACTTGGGACTCCTGAGACGAGACGCAGTGGCCTGAGCACTCTGAAACATCACATGTCATTAGTTTTGACTTTAAATTCTGACTTATAACGCTAATACTAATGTTCATTTCAATCTGAATTTAGAAAAGACAATAACCTGAAGGCTCGGAGTGCTTTCATATCAAATCCTCCACCTTTTTGTTCCACTGGTGCCTCCACACCACTGATATTATTCACAAAATCTACTACAATGGTAAACAAACTGAAAGACATGAAAAAATAGACTTATGAATAAGAGAGCAGGTTTATATGTTGTGATTTTTCTAGTATGTAGTTCAGTGATGCGTAAAAGTTTGTGAACCCTTTGGAATTTAGATTATTCTGCATAAATTTGACCTAAAATGTTATCAATATTATGTATAACATCTCATCTCATTATCTTGACCACTTAGTCCTTTGCTGGGGTTGTGGTGGGCTTCCATATGCCCATCCAGGGCAGGAAGTTTTGGGCGCTGGGCAGATCAAACACTCAGGACAGGATGCCAACCCATCTACTGGGCACACTTACTTGCACACACACACACACACACACACACACACACACACACACACACACACACACAAACACACACAAACACACGACATGGAGGCAATTCAGATAGGGGCCATATAGAGCAGCAAATTTACCTGGAATCCATGTTTTAGGGCTTTGGGAGGAAATCCACATGGACAGAGTGAGAACAGTGCACCATGCTAACCGCTGCACCATTGTGCCTTACCTTTAATAAACCACCATAGTGGTTTATTGTTTTATTGTTTTTCAAGGCGACTTACAAATGAGAGAACAAAACAAGTCAGTAGTTACAGAGAAACCAGCTACACTGCAAAATTATCCTGTTTATTTATTATTCATTCATTCATTATCTTCCGCTTTGTCCTATATTAGGGTCGTGGGGGGGTTCTTCATGCCCATTCAGGGGAGAATGTTTCAGGCGCTGGGCAGATACACCCAGGACAGGGCACCAATCTATCGCTGGGCACACACTCACACAAACACGCATACACACACACACTATATGGGGCAATTTTTAGAACTCAATTGACTTGATCCATGTTTTTGGACTGTGGGAGGAAACCGGAGAACCCGGAGGAAACCCAGACGGACACGTGGAGAACATGGAAACTCCACCCAGATGGCGATTCGAACCGGGAATCACTAGTGCTGAGAGGCGAACGTCCTAACGACTAAGCCACCGTGCCGCCTTATTTATTATTAACCTTTATTATTATTAGTATTAATGTTTATTATCCTATCCCACTTTTCATATTATATTTCAAGTGTTTGTGGATGAGATGTGTTGCAAGTTGTTTCCTGCAGCTAAATGCTAAGTGACACAGCGTTACGGACGGAATTGGGAAGATGGTTCCATGATTTAGCAGTGGTGAACGATATGGAGTGAAAGTTATCACCTGTCGGAATTTATTTAACATGAAAAGACATCCTAACTGATTGAAAGTATGTAATCTATGTGTTGTAATGGTTCAACTGAACATGTAAAATAGGAACAATGGTTTAAGACACAACTGTTTTGGTTTGACAAGATAAATGACTGTTACCTGGTGGGTTCAATTTTATGCAAACACACCCAAAAGAAGGCTAGCCCACCTAAGCTTATATACAGAGACAGAGCCACTGAGAACTCAGAGCTCTCTCATCAATCATGGTTCCCCGCCATTGACGATTTTTTCTGTACACTTGGTTGTTTATTCAGTAAACGCATTAAATTCTTTTGGAACGAAACCTCCAACTTCTGATCATTTTATTGGAACATAACACACCACGGTGCGGTTAAATCACCAGGTGACACACACTAACACACCACCACCATGTCAGTATCACTGCAGCACTGAGAAACATACACCACACTACAAACTCCAATGTGGGGGTGTAGAAATGAGAAGGTGAACATAATAAAATGGCCGATGAGTGTGTATGCAGCAATCTAAAAAATTCTGAAGGGTTAACACACTTTCAGCAGTTTGTTAAAAAGCTAAACGGCACACTAAGTCTTTTTAAAAACCATGTTATTCTTTGCCAGTGGCTCATGTTTAACTCTAATTCGATATGTGTAGTATGAATGTTTTTGGCAACTCTTACCCCATTGTAACGATAACAAAGTCTAGTATGTTCCAGCAGTTCCGTAGGTATGCATCAGCATGGAACAGCAAGCCATACGCTATGATCTTCAGAAAACACTCCAGAGTGAATATAATTAGAAAGATGTACTCCAAACTCTCCTGTAAGAACATTCACCAGAATATCAACACATGATGCTTATACAAGATTTCATTTAAATATTTATTTAGTAAAACATTAGTCATTGGAACACATTCAGATGGTGAGCGGTAGCTTAATTCATTCATTCATTCATTCATTATCTCCCGCTTTATCCTCTATTAGGGTCGCGGTGGGGTTCCCCATGCCCATCCAGGGGAGAACGTCTCGGGCGCTGGGCAGATAGACCCAGGACGGGGCGCCAATCCATCGCTGGGCACACAATCACTCACACACACACTCTATATGGGGCAATTTTTGAGAATTCAATTGACTTGACCCATGTTTTTGGACTGTGGGAGGAAACCGGAGAACCCGGAGGAAACCCACGCGGACACGGGGAGAACATGGAAACTCCACCCAGATGGGGATTCGAACCGGGAATCCCTAGCGCTGAGAGGCGAACGTGCTAACCACTAAGCCACCGTGCCCGGTAGCTTAATTATTACATTTATTCATTCTTTATCTTCTGCTTAATTCTCTATTATGGCTTTCGGCTGCAAACGAGGTTACAAACTTTAGAGACCAGACTGAGGGATTCACGTTAAAATTCTGTGAGCTTTCGTTGAAACATAAGTCATTTCTGCTTTTTTCAGTGCCGGTTTATCAGCACCTAGCCTTTAGGGGCCAGTTGATAGCGAAACCTCCCTCAAAAGAACCGGTGCTGTGGATTCCTGAATAACCCAAACTGTTCCAAGGATGTTTCTGT
The DNA here is from genome assembly GCA_019802505.1 of Corydoras sp. C115. Lineage (NCBI taxonomy): Eukaryota > Metazoa > Chordata > Actinopteri > Siluriformes > Callichthyidae > Corydoras > Corydoras sp. C115. The sequence continues at coordinate 997,849 of JAFMOC010000113.1, read as the reverse complement.
GTCGCTGTAACATTCTGCTTACTTACCTGGTCCAACAATATGGGCATGAGCGCTGCATTAAGCAGAAGCTGGTCCAAAAGCCGTGACCGTGTCTGCATCTCTGTCATATATGCGTTGTTCTAAAGGTGTTTTTTTTTTCGGGTTCCTTATCTGTACTCCTTATGGGATCATAGTGGGGGCTCTTTTTATCACCTTTTTCTTTCCTTCCCAATGCATTACATCTGATTTTTCTCACTTTATGAATTTCCCCATTGGGGTATTAATAAAGTATTATCATCATGCCCGTACATGGGAGAACATAGCAGGAGCTGGGCAAAAACACTGAGGACAAGGTGCTAATCTATCGCTGGCTCACTTACACATACAGATACAATGCCCATGCCCATCTAGGGGAGAACGTTTTAGGCGCTGGGTAGATACACCCAGGACAGGGCGCCAATCTACCATCACGGGTAGGGTTCCACATGCCCATCCAGGGAAGAACGTTTCGGGCACTGGGTATATATACCATGACAGGGCACCAATCTATTGCTGGGCACACTCACTCACACGGACACACACACAAACACACTATATGGGGCATCGCGAACAACGGTAGAACATAAAAACTCCACCCCAACCACGATTGGTATTCGTACCTGGATCCACAGCATGGAGAGTTGAACTGAGAGGCGAATGTGCTAACCACTAAGCCACCATGCCGCCTGGTAAATTAATCATTTAAAATAATTAAAAGTTATATTTTTGGCTGCATCATATCAGAGAAAAACATTCTTATTTAAAAAGCTTCCCACTTAGTACGAAATAATGAAAGTGTACGGCCAGAAATTTACTTCCTTACAGACATCAGCACAGAAATTCTGTAAATGAAGGATTTTAGGAAACACAGATTCGGTATGTACTTGAACACTGTGTAGTCAGCGACTGAGAGCTTTTCTAAATTTAAAGCTGTTTGCTTACAGACAAGGGAATGGTATGACCATCTGTTGTCTTTAGTTACCTTGGTCAAGGGCACGTAAACACTCAAACACACACACGTATGTATACATATACACACACACACACACAAGACAGTTACATAAAATAAAGACCAGCACCTGGTTTAAGCTGAATAAACTTGGGCTTATTTGGTATCCACATTATAACAGGCTGGATATAATGTACCTGAAAATTCATTCATTCATTATCTCCCGCTTTATCCTCTATTAGTGTTGCGGTGGGGTTCCCCATGCCCATCCAGGGGAGAACGTCTCGGGCGCTGGGCAGATAGACCCAGGACAGGGCGCCAATCCATCGCTGGGCCCACACTCACTCACACAGACACACTCTATATGGGGCAATTTTTGAGAATTCAATTGACTTGATCCATGTTTTTGGACTGTGGGAGGAAACCGGAGAACCCGGAGAAAACCCACGCAGACACGGGGAGAACATGGAAACTCCACCCAGATGGGGATTCGAACCAGGAATCTCTAGCGCTGAGAGGCAAACATGCTAACCACTAAGCCACCGTGCCGCCTACCTGAAAATTAATTAATACATTCATTATTCATTCATTATCCTCCACTTCATCCTCTATTAGGGTCACACACACACACACACACTTTCTGTATGGGGCAATTTAGAGCATTCAATTGACCTTGAATTCATATTTTTGGAATGTGAGGGGAAACCAGAGAACCCACAGAAAACCCCATGCAGACACGGGTAGAACACTGAAATTACCAAGATTAGGATTCGAAACTGAATTTTTAGCACTTAGAGGCGGATGTGCTAACCACTAAGCCACCGTGCCGCCCAACCTGAAAGTTCTTTAGAAGAATGACTTCATAATGATGAGGATGAGATGATTGAAAACACTGCATGCTAAATTCCATAAGGAACGTTACTGGCTTAACACTGTGACCACACGGAGTGTCCACATAGTTTAGACACCATGTGGTGGCTTAATCTTCTATAAGGGGATACGATTTGGCAGGTTGCCCTGCCAATAGAAATGAACCCTGCTGGTTTTTCCAGCATGCTTTACGTCATGGGGATATAAGGGTGAGCGCGGGCTGCGTTCGAGGGAGAAGAGTGTTATAGAGTGAATAGAGTGTGTTCTGACTTTGTTGATCAATAAATGTTCATATCTGCTAAAATGGCTAGCTGACTCATAGCCGATTCCTCGTCATAGCCACAATACAATGTTTGTGAAAGGTACTAAATACCCTCATTTACATTTCCATTACTTTTGGCCATTTAGCAGACCTTTTATCCAAAGCGACTTACAAAGCGAGCACAGGGTTAACCACAGCACCCTGGAGCAATGTGGGTTAAGGGTCTTGCTCAAGGACCCACATTGATACCTCAGTGGATCTGGGATTTAAACCCACAACCTTCAGATTGATAGCCCAACACCCTAACCATTGGGCTACCACACTTATAGTTATAAAAACACTACATTAAAATGGTATAACTTATAAATGTGTTAATTGAAAAAAAAATTTTTTAATAAACTTGGGCGGCATGGTGGCTTAGTGGTTGGCATGTTCATTTCTGGGTGCTGGGGATGTTCTCCTCATGTCCCATAGCTCAACACTCTTACCACTGAGCTACAACACCCTCATACCACAACTTATCAAGAAATGTTTTTTTCCCAGGTATCATGCTACTTAAATACTTTGACTTTTTAATTTTAGGTTGTTTTAAGCATTCTCAAGTTAATACACACTGCATGTGAGAAGTATAGCATGTACTGTGTGTGTGTGTGTGTGTGTGTGTGTGTGTGTGTGTGTGTGTGTGTGTGTGTGTGTGTGTGTGTGTGTGTGTGTGTGTGTGTGATAATCACCAGGTTGCTGTTTGTATTATTTGTATCCTCCTCTGGCATAGGCATGAACACAGCTAAAGCTACACAGTTAGCAAAGATGGTGAGCAAAATGATGATCTCAAAAGGTCTAGAGGGAATGAAGTCAAGGTAAAACTTAACCACAGTAATAAGCCTCATACCTTTGTTTACTCCACAAGCAAACAACAAACCTTAATAAAGCAATTATGCTTGAGAGGTTGTAAATAAATCACAGGAAAGAGGTGTTGTTTGGCCCGTTGCTATGATTTATTCACAATAATACACAACCTTTACATTAAATCTGGTCATTTATTGGACGCTTTTATCCAAAGCACATTACAAAGTGAGCACAGGGTTAATCACAACATCCCTGGAGCAATGAGGGTTAAGGGTCTTGCTCAAGGACCAACATTGGTAACTTCAGTGGACCTGGGATTTGAACCCTTTGAGGAGGTGAAGAATAAGAAGAGAGTTAACAAAAGAGACCCTGCAAACCTGGATTATCTAGAACCTAGATTCCTCTACAAAATCTCTCAAGATCATAGATTCTCTCTTGTTAACTGTCCTCCTTATCTTACCCTCACCCTTTGAATCAGAAGGCTGAGCTGGCCATTACACTCTTCTTTGACTTATGTCCATGTTCTCTTCGTGTCCACATGGGTTCTCCAGTTTCCTCCCACAGTCCAAAAACATGGAAGGTAAATTGAATGCTTTACATTGCGCCATTTAGTGTGTGTGTGTGTGTGTGTAAGAGAGTGTGCCCAGTAATAGATTGTGCCCTGTTGTGGGTGTATCTGCCCAGCGCCCGAAACGTTCTCCACTGGATAGGCATTAGAAAATTAAGTGGAAGATAATGAATAAACTAATGAATTATTATTAAACTGGTCTTCCACAATGTAATTTACGTAATCTTAGTAACAATATACCGCTGAGTCTATGAATCTCTCTTTCCATTTATGGTCTATTATTTAAAATAATGTATTGTATATCACGCATTGACACGATTGTAAAGCTGTCATTATTGTCTAATAATGTCACGGTTGGACAAACATCTCAGCCAATCAAATTTAAATTACCTATTTTATAATACTCATTATTACACACTGTACACACTAATATACATGGCAGTCAGATTTATATAATATAGAATCAAATTTGTTGTGGCTAGCTTTCCCAGATTATTACATAAATACTATATCTATTTCATAAAATTGTGAAATAGTATTTCGTATCATAAGGTTAATTGTTAGGTGCATGGCCTAATTTGTTGTCGTATTACGTGTGCACGTTCATTCAGTATCCGCATTGGTTTTCTTTAAAAGCTCTGGTTTCCTTTCAAGGTTTATCTGAAGTCAGGGGTATTAAACATTTTGCACTTCTTTATGTTATTGTGTGTGATTGAGTTTGATATATTATCTCATCTTATTATTTTGACCACTTAATACACTACTAGGTGTGTGTGTGTGTGTGTGTGTATGTGTGGGGGGACGGGTCCCCCATGCCCATTCAGAGGAGAACGTTTCAGGCACTGGTCAGATACAATGGTCAGTGTATCTGGTCAGCCAATACAGCTTGAATCCATGTTTTTGAACGGGTGAAACCCGGAAAACCGGCTGAGAAGCGGACGAGCAAAATATCTCTTAACAATGAGATATTTGTCTCACCTGTTCCTTCACCATCACTATTAACTTTTCCTAAATACTGCACCACTGCAATTCCTCATGCCCATCCAGGGGGGGAGAACGTTTCGGGCACTGGGCAGATACACCTAGGACAGGGCGCCAATCTATCGATGGGCACGGACCAAATTATTATGTAATTTGAATTTATTTTGTTTCTTAATTAAACTTATGGGGGCGGCATGGTGGCTTAGTGGTTAGCACGTTCGCCTCTCAGCACTAGGGATTCCCGTTTCGAATCCCCATCTGGGTGGAGTTTCCATGTTCTCCGCGTGTCCGCGTGGGTTTCCTCCGGGTTCTCAGGTTTCCTCCCACAGTCCAAAAACATGGATCAAGTCAATTAAGTTCTCCAAATTGCCCCATGTAGAGTGTGTTTGTGTGAGTGAGTGTGTGCGCAGCGATGGATTGGCACCCTGTCCTGGGTGTATCTGCCCAGCGCCCGAAACATTCTCCCCTGGATGGGCATGGGGAACCCCACCGCGACCCTAATATAGGATAAAGCGGCAGATAATGAATGAATGAATTAATTACATTTATGGATGGTATTTTGGTATTGTGTGCTTACAATTGCACACTGGGGGTATGTTTATCCGACTCTTGCACCAGACTTGGATGCGTTCATGTGTGTGTTTGGTCTGTTAGATGAAGGGTAGAACTTTCCACCTAGATTGGGATTTGAACCTGCTGAGAGGAAAACAGGCTAAGCCACCGTCACCCCCTTGACAATACTACATTACATTGTGTTTGAATGTGTGTGTGTGTGTGTGTGTGTGTGTGTGTGTGTGTGTGTTTGTGTGTGCATGTGCATAAATGCATGATATTGGCAATGCTATAATAACCCAATGCCACTCGAGATAAGTGCAAATACATAATCCTTGTATAATTTGGTTGGAAAATAACTGACTTTTGACAGTTGATTCATACTGACTTGCCTTGGTATCTCTGAATACGGATTTTGATTCGGTGAGCGATTGTAAAGTCCCCTCTGTGAATAAAGCAAGGGTGCATTTTTGATATTGCTTATGCATGTCTGGAAAGGATACTTCCACTCGACGATGCTGATGCATGCTTTGCGGAATGGATTTTTCAGCGTGAGGAAGAGGAGTGAGCGTGCAGGTCGAGGATTTCCCCCTGTCGCTTGCAGCTTCTTCAGTTTTTCTCGCTGCTTTCGCTTCAGAGTCTCCTCATCCATGATGAAGGAGGTCATTGGTATCTCACCTCCACCTTCCATTGCTAAAACGGAACGTGTGTTTATTCATACTGATATCACAGCATCTCAAATCATGCAATTAATAACATACACTCAATATACAATCATTAAAAAAAAATCAAACACATATTGCGTTTCATGTGGATGTGGCACTGAAATGATGCTGTTCCAGGAAGCCCTCTCATCTAAGTAGTCTGCAGTATCTGCCTCTTTTAGTTTTGCTGCTTTAGTCAGTGATGCCGGAGTCTCATGCTGCACTGTGTCGATCAAACTCTGGTTATTACTTAAATGCTACGCTTTATTAACTCTAACTGCATTTCTTGTCTGTTTTTTTTTCTGCCAGAGCACTGACGATTACTGGATGGAACTATTGGTCTTTCAAGATGCCCTCAATGAAATTACTGTATATAGTTTTCCAATTGTTATAGCTTTCCAATTGTTAAATACAGGTCACCTGATCATCACACAACATTTATATGTCTGTCCTACACTGTTGATGCTGCTCATGGAGGATGAGTCCCCCACTGAACCTTAGTCCTCCCAATGTTTCTTCCTAATAATAACAAAATAACAGGGAGATTTTTTCTTGCCACTGTTGCTTTGGCATGCACTTTGGGAGTTTAAAGGTTTATAACACTGTAAAGCTGCTTTGTGACAATGTACTATTGTAAAACGTGTTATATAAATAAACTACTTCATATTGAACTTGAACACATATACAAACTGTTATCACAACTCTAGTACACTGCAAAAAGGAAATCTTCACAAGTCACAAAAGCTTAAAAATGTGTAAGAAATCTTGTTTTTAGCTTGGATACATTCCTAAGTAAACAAATGAATCTAGTTTTTGGAAACATTTTTTTTGTTTCAAGAAATCTTAACAAGATAAATTTGATTCATGGACAATTTTTCTGGATTTGCTCATTTTTCTTATTTTTTTTATTGATTGTTGCAGTATTCACAAACTTGTCAATGTGATCTTGACAATACTACAACATTATATCATTTATTTTAATTAGTGTGTTATTTTTTGACAGATTTTTTGCAGTGTAGTGCTCACTAGTTTACCTTCTTAAAGCATTACATTATAACAGATCTATTTTCAAAAGAAAATAATGTATTAGTATTCCCATTTGACAAATTGTTTTGAATTTTTCCATTGTGGGACCAATAAAGGATTATCTTCTTTTATTTCTAGAGGCATATGAGAAGAGATTCCCATTTACATTCATTTTAAGCTAAACAAATAATTTACAATCAAGTGAATTTAAACTTATTTAAACAATTTGAACAACAACATAACATCTTACAAACCTACAGTGCACTAACAAAACACAACTTTAAAACACGTATACAACTATTAAAAAACAAAAATGTAACATATACTATTAGAACTCCAACTCCATCTGAAACACACCTGCTGCAGGTTTGCTTCTTAACTTTATCTTCTCGACTGGTTTCTCTGTTTTCTGTGTAGTGCTGGTTGTCCTTCACCAACCTACATTCTCTCTCTCTCTCTTTCTTTTTCTTGTTCTCTTTTTTGTGTGGGTTCTCTCTCTCTCTCTCTCTCTCTCTCTCTCTCTCTCTCTCTCACACACACTCTGTCTATCTCTGTCTGTCTCTCTCTCTCTCTTCTCTCTCTCTCTCTCGTGCCTTAGAAAGAACAGCTGTCATTTCAGCTGTCATATTTCAGAACAAATATAGACAATGGCTGTCACTTTGTATTTTAGTTATAGACCTTCAAACCTAATCAAGCTGCTGGATCGCCACTAAATTTGCCAAGTTAAACAGTAATTATAACAATTTAAAACATTGTAACAAGGTTTTTAGGGACACATATATCGTTAAAATAAAAATATAAAACATCAACTGTAGTGTATATTTATTCATTCATTATCTTCCGCCAGCGATAGATTGTTGCTCTGTACTAGGTGTATCTGCCCAGTTCCTTGGATGGGTATGGGGAACCCCCCTAGTACAGGATAAAGTGGAAATGATGGATGGATGGATAGATTATCTTCTGCTTAATGAGAATGTGAATTTCCCCATTGTGGGACAAATATATTATAAATATTAGGTGTAGGGTGGCACGGTGGCTTAGTGGTTAGCACATTCGTCTCTCAGCGCTAGGGATTCCCGGTTCGAATCCCCATCTGGGTGGAGTTTCCATGTTCTCCCCGTGTCTGCGTGGGTTCTCCGGTTTCCTCCCACAGTCCAAAAACATGGATCAAGTTAATTGAGTTCTCAAAATTGCCCCATATAGTGTGTGTCTGTCTGAGTGAGTGTGTGCCCAGCGATGGATTGGCGCCCTGTCCTGGGTATATCTGCCCAGCGCCCGAGATGTTCTCCCCTGGATGGGCATGGGGAACCTCACCGCGACCCTAATAGAGGATAAAGCGGGAGATAATGAATGAATGAATATTAGGTGTAAATATATTTATATTAAATTTTTTTTATATTTAAAATTTATTTCAAATTTATTGTATATTTTCTTTCTTATATTTGTAAATATCGCTTTTTTGCATAGTTGTGGGCGCTTGCTCATCAGTTTTTCACTCATCAGTACCCCAGTAATAGGTGATGTGACAATAAAAAACCTTGAATCCTTGAATAAAGGTTTATCTTATGTTATCTTATCTTATCTTATTCCCCATGCCCAAGCCAACGTTTCGGGCGCTGCTACACCCAGGACAGTGTATCGCGAGGCACGTTCACTGACACACACACACACACACACACACACACACACACACACACACACACACACACACATTCTATATGGGACAATTTAGAGCATTTATTTTACCTTGAATCCATGTTTTTGGACTGTGGGAGGAAACCAGCAAACCCGGAGGAAACCCACGCGGACACGCGGAGAACATGGAAAATCCACCCAGTTTGGGATTCGAACCTTAATCCCCAGTGCTGAGAGGAGAACATGCTAATCAATAAGCCACCGTGCCACCCCGGTATATATATATATATATATTTTTTTTTTAATAAATTCCTGCTACTTGATTTTAAGTCATTATCTTGACTAGGGTTGGGCTGTGTGGGTGTGTAACAGGTGCCTAGGTGTAACAGGTCCTAGGGCACCTGTTCCTTATTTTAGTTAATTAACTGTAGTTCAGTTCGGTATTTAAGTTAATTAACTCTTTCTGTTCACTGGTTTGCTTTGTGCAGGTGGTCGGGTGTCTGTCTGTATTTATCTCCAGTGTTCCCCTTCCTCCGTGCACGTCGTAGTTTTATGTCACCTTGTTTGTTTGTAGCTCCTGTGTCTATGGTGTCCTTACACCTTTAAATAAAATTCTGTTGTTCCGCTACCTGTTGTGCCTGGCTCCCTTCAGCGTGTTATAGCGCTTCGGCTCTGCGCTTCTGCTCGGTTTGAGGTAGGCGAGCGTGACAGTGTGGGGGGAAAGAAACTTTTCATTCATTATCTTCCGCTTTATCCTCTATTAGGGTCGCGGTGAGGTTCTCCATGCCCATCAAGGGGAGAACATCTCAGGCGCTGGGCAGATAGACCCAGGAGAGGGCGCCAATCCATCGCTGGGTACACACTCACTCAGACAGACACACACTATATGGGGCAATTTTGAGAATTCAATTGACTTGATCCATGTTTTTGGACTGTGGGAGGAAACCGGAGAACCCGGAGGAAACCCACGCAGGACACGGGGTGAACATGGAAACTCCACCCAGATGGGGATTCGAACCGGGAATCCCTAACGTGCTAACCACTAAGCCACCGTGCCGCCGGAAAGAAACTTAATTTTACTTAAATATAAGAAAAGTGAAGTTTTTAAAAATGTGTTTCTGGCATCTCATCTCATTATCTTTAGGGATGTTGATTTGAAAATGTTGAATGTTGCTGACAACGTAATAAATACAAATGCAGATTCCACTGTTCTGATGAAATGAAAAAAGAAAAATTACTTGAATTTTTTAATGCACATAATATGTATTTATCTTGTTACAACTTTCCAATAATTAGTATTTAAAAAGTAGTAACACATTGTCACAGGTGCCTGTGGCACCTGTCCCTCGTTTCCTCCTTAATTGTTTCAGTTGGGTGATTGGTTTGTTTTGTTCACGTGTTTAGTTCCTTTTGTATTTATTCTGAGTTTTCCTTCCCTTCGGCGCACGTCTTTGTTTTGTGGTTTATATACCCAATGTTACGTTGTTTGTTTGTTCCCCCTTTTCGTTGGTGTCCCGTCACCAATTTTTATTAAATTCGATGTTTGGTTTTTATCCCGGTGTCTCTTTTCTCTCCTTCCGCGTTCAACCACGTTGCGGCGCTGCGCACCTTCTCCGCGTGGGTCGTATACCGTGGGAGCGTTTTCCGTGGACCGATGCACGCATTTTTCCCCGCGTGGTCGGTACCCGGGAGCGCTCACTAGGCGCGAGCGGCTGAACGCAGCAACTCCGCGTTAGCCGCCCTCCTCCGGGGAAAGACGGACAATTGGTAACACACATCATCTTGCTTACAATTTTTAATATATAATCCGGTGGCGGGCCGTCAGGGTTGTTGAAGTCTTCTCTGAACGACCAAAATGTCTGAATCACAGACTGAGGTTAATTTTTTTTGTCCATAAATACTTAGTAAATAATTCCAAATGTTCTGTCCACTTCCTTTCATAGCGTTTCCCTCGGTTGCGCTGCTTCAAGACATGTATTTCCTCATTAAAGCATTTAGCCAATCACATTTCAGCATTATTGGTTGCCAGGTTTAAAAGTTTTTTCAGAAAGAATTTTGCTGCCCCAGTAGCATTAAATAAGTATGGAACCACCTGTGGATCAGATTTGAAGTTCTCCATACTTAAGCCTTGAGGTATTAGTTATGTCAGAGTATTCACGCTCTCTGATTGGAGAGTACTTTTGATGAGCTGTTATTTTTAGCCAATTAAAACTTATTACAGGGCGGCATGGTGGCTTAGTGGTTTGCACGTTCTCTAGGACTCAGTGCTAGGGATTCCCGGTTCGAATCCCCATCTGGGTGGAGTTTCCATGTTCTCCCCATGTCTGCGTGGGTTTCCTCCGGGTTCTCCGGTTTCCTCCCACAGTCCAAAAACATGGATCAAGTCAATTAAGTTCTCCAAATTGCCCCATATAGAGTGTGTATGCGTGCGTGTCTGTGTGAGTGAGTGTGTGCCCAGTGATAGATTGGCGCCATCTGCCCAGCGCCTGAAACGTTCTCCCCTGGATGGGCATGGGGAACCCCACCGCGACCCTAATATAGGATAAAGTGGAAGATAATGAATGAGTGAATGAAAACTTATTACAGAAATACAGTTTTCAGCATCAGCGTTGATGGCAATCGAAAATGACTTCTTAATAAAACTAATTAAACTCTTTTTAAGGAAAAAAGGAGGATGGATTTAATCAGGATTTAATCAGGATATTTCGTATTATTTTCCTCAATATTATTGCAGTTTTAGGAGGTTATTGTTGGTGATTCTAATGTGTGGCTAAATGAGTGTAACTGAAAGAAGGGGGGGGTGGGGGGGTTCAAATGAGGATTGGCGACAGGATTTCACAGGCTCATACTGTATGTAAAGACTTTATTTCCACATTATTTTTAATTCATCAAAACTCAGTTTTTGGCCGAGGGTGTCTGCCTAGGCCGGCACGGTGGCTTAGTGGTTACCATGTTCGCCTCTCAGTGCTAGGGATGCCCAGTTCGAATCCCAATCTCAATGGAGTTTCCATGTTCTCCCTGTGTCCATGTGGGTTTCCTCCGGGTTCTCCGGTTTCCTCCCACAGTCCAAAATTCTCCAAAGATTCTCCAAATTGCCCCATATAGAGTGTGGCTCTATGTGCGGCTACAAGTGTCTGTGTGAGTGAGTGTGGGCACAGTGATGGATTGGCACCGTGTCCTGGGTGTATCTGCCCAGCGCCCAAAACATTCTCCCCTGGATTCTTATGGGACACCCCCCCCCCCCCGCGACCCTAATACAGGATAAAGTGGAAGATAATGGATGCATGGTATCTGCTTATTGCTGGCGTTTCTGCAGGTGACTTCAGCTACTTCTGACCCCGCCACCCACACCACAGTGCTACAGTCACTACGAGTTATCTATCTGTAATGCAGTGGCAGTGGCTCTTTACTGCATAATTTCATAATAAATGGTCAAATGTAAATGTAATTGTAATGCGCATTTGCGTATGCTCTTGGCCACTCGTTCTAGACTTGTGGGCATCAGGGAGCTGCTATCTAAATGCGGGAGACACTTTGAACTTCCAGGAGACCTGGAATGCCTGTATTTGCTTTGATGGAAAATGGAGATGCCTTTACCATAGACTTTAGGTAGATATGTTTTAGTGCAAACAATGTTTAAAACCATGTATGTTATGCAGGTTCTAGATTTCAGCAGTGCGAGTAACTCCTCAACTAATTTTTAACAGTCGCTTTTAGATTGCCCAGAAGCGTCTGAAGGCGTGGTTTGAGGGTAGAGTTCAGATGTAGTTGATGGAGAACATAGATTTTTGTCTTTAGCACTTTCGGAGTCTTTGGGTGCTTCACATTCCTCCACGAGCCGCTGCAGATGTTTGATGTAGCGTATGGCGGCACGAAGCGTCTCCACTTTGCTCATGCGCTTGTCTGAGTCCACGCCCGGGAGATGGTCACGCAGCTTGGCATAACCCTGATTCACACACTTCACCCTCTGTCGTTCTCGTTCATTACGCTTCTGAATGAAGGCGGGCTCAAGAGCACACTCGTACATACTGAAACAGCTGTGGAACGGACCCAGGTACGACATCAGTGGAGCGCCACCTGGATAAGGCCCTTCGTACAGACGCGACTCTGTTGCATGTGGATAGAGGAGCAGAGGGAAAGCGTTACGGAGATGGGCCGGGTGAAGTTGTGAGCCAGTGTGCTTCTCAGAGTGACCAGCAGAGGGAGAAACCATACTGTAGTGGCAATGACGCTCCGAGAAATGGCGGGAAAAGGCTGAGTCCATACTGTAAGAATCCTAATGAATCTTCCTTAAAGTGGAACAATACAGTGCTGTGTTTATACGCAGGAAATGGTCACATTGTTACATCTCTGGTTCCAAAACTGTTCGAAAACAGCATCTTCATGATCCCTTTTCGTAGCATGGTTTTAAAGTTGTCGAGATGAAATGGGTTTAGAAATGTTGAGCTTTCTGTAAATCAAAACAGAACAGTTTTTTTTTATTAATAACAGTATTCAAGTATTTTATTTGTCATTCCAACAATATAAAGTGGTGTACATCATTGGATCTCAAACAGTGGTATGCATAACACTGGTGATATGCAAAGTAGCTTGAGGTGGTATGCCAGATAATGGTATGGATATACAATACATTATCCATCCATCCATTATCTTCAGCTTAATCCTCCACTAGGGTCACGGAGGGTTCTCCATGCCCATCCAGGGAAGAACATTTCAGGTGCTGGGCAGATATACCCAGTACAGGGAACCAATCGATTGCTGGGCTACAAAATATTATATATGCATATATATCCATCCATCCAGCCATTATCTTCTGCTTTATCCTATATTAGGGTTGCGGGGGGTTCCCCATGCCCATCCAGTGGAGAACATTTCGGGCGCTGGGCAGATACACCAAGGACAGGGCGCCAATCTATCACTGGGCACACACTCACTCACACACACACACTCTATATGGGGCAATTTAGAGAACTCAGTTGACTTGATCCATGTTTTTGGACTGTGGGAGGAAACCGGAGAACACGGAGGAAACCCACGTGGACACGGGGAGAACATGGAAACTCCACCCAGATGGGGATTCGAACCGGGAATCCCTAGTACTGAGAGGAGAACGTGCTAACCACTAAACCACCGTGCCGCCCATTTTTCTTATCAAATCTGTAAAATAAAACATATTACAGTAATATAATTGATCATATTAGATTGTTCACAGTAACAAGACAGTTTTGTTTAACAGTTGCATTTGCATTTGATTATCTAGACACCATTATACAAAGCAACTTAGATGAAGCCCAACTTCTTGGCTGGGGTCAGAACACAGGGTTGACACAACACCCTGAGTAACGAGGGTTAAGGGTCTTGCTCAAGGACCCACATTGGTAACATTGTCTTGGACTGGCGGTCCTGCAGGACCCCCTTAATGGACTTACATATAGTTTTCCAGTTGTTAAGAGTTTTTCCATTTGTTAAATATATTCACCCAATCTCAACACTATCTGTACATGGCTGTCCTACACTGTTGTTGCTGCCTGACCGCTCAAGGAGGAGGAGTCCCCCACTGAGTCTTGGTCCTCCCAAGGTTTCTTCCTTAACATAACAACATAACAGGGAGTTTTTTGTTTGTTGTTGTAAAAAGCGCTATATAAATTGTAGCTCCCTCCGATTTAAAGTCGACAGCACAAATATTCTTGCCAATACTGATTAGGTTTATTCTTGAGTTTGTACCTTAACTTTGTACATAACCTTACACCCAACCGTAAGAACAACTAGAACGTTCCATACAGCCATAAAATACAATTTTACAAACTTTAAACCAATTAAAATATAAACTGACATATATAACTTAAACTGACATATATGACATAAACTGACATTTTACTAACTGACTAACTTGAACTTAAATAACTTCATTAGTGGACCTGGGATTTACCACTGAGCCATCATTCCAACAATAAAACCAAACATTTATTCATTCATCTATTATCTTCTGCTCACTCCTCTTCTAGGGTCGTGGGGGGTTCCACAATCCCATCCAGGGGAGAACGTTTCAGGTGCTGGGCAGATACACCCAGGACAGGGCACCAATTCATCGCTGGGCACACTCACTCACACGCACACACACACACACACACACACACACACACACACACACACACACACACACACACTCTAGATGGGGCAATTTAGAGCATTCAAGACTACATTCCATAAATGCAGAAATAAAAAGTACGTATGGTAACACTTTCTATGAATCCGGTTTTCTTAATGCATTATATCTGGATTTATAAAGCAATATTAAGTATTTATAACACTTTATAACGTGTCATAAGCCTTTGTTAATGTACATATATCGTATATCATTTTAGCAACTTGACATAAGGCTACTTAAAGTTTGTAAAGGGCATTTATAAGCTTTTATAAGTCATTATGTACTAATATGTATGCAGTCTCTTTCAAAGAGGTAATTAATGACAACACTTTACTTTATGCCTGTAAAGAAAGATTATAAGCATTTATAACTGTTATGAACACTTGTCATTTTCCGGAAAAGCATTCGTTACACACAAACGTTATAAGGCTTTATGTCACTGATCTCTATAATAAGTTGATGAACTGTTCAAATTTATATTTTATAATGCATTATGCCACTTTGTATTATAAAGCCTTATGGCATGTTCTTATAACACATTATGAGTGTGGTTATCTACATCTAGGGATATTAACAAAGGCTTATGACAAATATTATAAAGCATTATAAATACTTTATAAAGCTTTGTAAGTGTGTTAATAATGCATTATGAATACCAGATTTAGGTAAAGTGTTACTGTACATATATGAAAAGGTGTGCGTTTGGTAGTTCAATGGTTCGGATGCAATCCGAAACTTGTGGGTTCAAATCCCAGGTCCACTGAATTTGCCAATGTGGGTCCTTGATTAAGACCTTTAACCCTAAATGCTCCAGGGGGCAGTTTCAGTTGAGGACTTTTAAGTCACTGTGGATAAAGGCTTCTGCTAAATAATCCAATGTAAAAAAAATCCAATGTAAGGGTTAAGGTTTCGAATTGTGCTTAAGGAACCAGCCTTGTGACCGGAACTTCCCCGGTTTGATCCCAGATCCCACAAAGTATTATGACTGAAGTGCCCTTGGGCAAGGAACCTAACCCCAACTGCTCCCCGGGCACCATGTACAGTACAACGCTGTCCACCGCTTGAGCCACATGTGCTCACTTCACCAGTGTGTGTATATGTCTGTGTATCACTGCATGGATTGGTTAAATGGGGTGGATAAATTTCTCTAAGTAAAGTGTGTAAGTAATGTACACATAAATATTAGAAATGAGGTCATAAAAAAATATTACACCACCTTTAATGAAGTAAATACAACTTTTGGTGGTATATCTCCATCGTGGCATGTGTGTTGCTTACCTCTGTTATGCTCTGATGAGCAACAAGCTGCTGAAGTCCATTAAAGATCACAAACTTGTTTCCATCTCCATCCATCTCTGAACCATTAACCATCATCACACACCTGAACAATCCTGCCGATTAACAAGTGATGTTAAACTGCCACAGGTGAGCTGTTTCTCTTCTCTTTACTCTCTCAGAGGCTCCACCCCAGACAGCGGGGCACGGAGTTCAGACGAAGAAGAATCACTGCGTGTGTGTGTGTGTGTGTGTGTGTGCGCGCGCGTGTGTATGTGTGTGTGTGTGTGTGTGCTTGAAGGCCTTTGAATTTCAAAGTGAAGATGAAGCACAGGAAGTGGAGGTGGATGGAATGTTTTGGGTTGAGGGATAAAATTATGGATAAGTGTTGACTGGCTGAAGAGCCAAAGATGCAAACACTCATTAGCACAAATCACCGAAACTAACCTCAAACCAACGTTTTATGTTTATATACAAATTTATTATACAAATTTACAAGTGCCCGGGAATTCTATTAGGCACCCTAAAGTTCTATAAGTTCTATATAATATTTCTTCACACAATATCGCACATTCTATCCTGGGCACACACTCACTCACACAGACATACAAACACACTCTATATGGGGCAATTTGGAGCATTCAACTTACCTTGGATCCATGTTTTTGGACTGTGGGAGAAAACCGGAAACATGGAAACTCCACCCAGATTGGGATTCAAACTTGAATCCTTAGCGCTGAGAGAGGAAACTACTGACCACTTAGCCACTGATTACAGTAAAAATAAAGAACATTAAAATGATTTACATATATTTTCAGCACCACTCCAAATGTAATGGTTTGTTACATCACAGATACCGTTTCAGTTATAAATAGTGCCAATTATAATGAGACTAGTACGATTATAAAAGCTGCATGCGTTTGACAGAGTGAATAAAGCTGGAGAACTATATCAGTTACTCTGAAATTACTATAATTTTAACATTATTGTTATAATGATGGCACTATTGTATTTATTGCATCCATCATTGCAGTGTGGTTTATTACAGGAAGCGGATGAAAGACAATTGTACTGATACAGCTCCACTTCAGCGTGTGCATGTGTGTGTGTGTGTGTGTGTGTGTGTGTGTGTGTGTGTGTGTGTGTGTGTCTTTGATGATGGTAATGTACGTTTGTGAAGATCAGGATCAAACCTTTTTTTGATTAGAGTAAAGACAGAGGATTTAGATCAGTTGGAGCTCCACCTTTACCAAACGCTCATTAAACCATTCAGATCCTGGACTAATCACAGTGTGTGTGTTCTGTACCTTTATTCCTCTCTTTCTCTCTCTGTCTCTTGCTTCTTGCTCTCTCTTACTTTGTGTGTGTGTGTGTGTGTGTGTGTGTGTGTGTGTGAGTGTGTGTGTGTGTGTGTGTGTGTGTGTGTGTGTATATGTGTGATTTCCGGATTACTGACTGTCGGAGTTTTAACTGAGAGGAAGCGACATGACAGACAGGGGCAGGTATTTTGTGGGATTAGTGATGTCTGTCGGTTTGTCTCTGTATTTTACGTACAGTGGATATAGTTGAGCAATCATATACTTAACTTATATTATTCCAATTGCTTAAATTATCGTACAAATTGTAGAAAAAACAAAGAAGATGTTTTAAAATTTATCTGAAATTAAATTATTCCAAAAGCACATTCTGGAAAGCGTGATAGTTTAGTGGTAAACACGTTCATCTCTCAGCGCTGGGGATTCAGGTTCAAATTTCCATTTTGGGTTGAGGTTCCACATTCTCCCTATGTTTGCATGGCTTTTTTCTGGGTTCTCTGGTTTCATCCCACAGTCCAGAAACATGGACTCAATGTGATTTGGCTGTTTTAAATTGCCTTTATCTAAATTGCCTAAATTCCTATATAGTGTGTGTGCATCTGTGTGAGTTAGTGTGCATCCAGTGATGAACAAGCGGCCTGTCCTGCATGTATTTTTTTCTGTGCCCGAAATGTAGGGTGGGGGGTACGATTCCCATGCCCATCCAGGCCAAGTTTCAGGTGCTTGGTGGATACACCCAGGACACGGTGCTGGGTTCACTCACTTACACAGACACACACTATATAGGGCAATATCATTTATTTATTATCATCGGCTTCCTCTACTAGGGTTGCAGGTGGTGGGGGAAGGGTTTCTCATACCCATTCAGGGGGGAACTTTTCGGGCACTGGGTAGATACACCCAGGACAGGGCGCCAATCTATCACTGGACACACACTCACACAGACACACACACCCACACACGATATGGCACAATTTAGAGCATTTAAATTACTTTGAATCCATGTTTTTGGACTGTTGGACGAAACTGGAGAACCCGGAGGAAACCCACACGGACACCGGGAGAACATAAAAACTCCACCTAGATTGGGATTCAAACATGAATACTCATCACTGAGAGGAGAATATGCTAACCACTCACACACAAAGATTTTTTGCTAGTCTGAATTCATTCATTCATTCATTATCTTCTGCTTTATTCTCTGCTAGGGTCACAGAGGGGGTTCCCCATGCCCATCCAGGGGAGAACTATCAGGCACTGGGCAGATACACCCAGGACAGGGCACCAACCTATTGCTGGGCACACACTTACACACACACAAGCACACAGACTTAATATGGGGCAATTTTGAGCATTCAGTTTACCTTGAATTCATGGTTTTGGACTGTGGGAGGAAACCAGAGAACCCGGATGAAACCTACACGGAAATGGGAAGAACATGGAGACTGCACCCAGATTGGGATTGGAACCTGGATCCCCAGCGCTGAGAGGAGAACATGCTAACCACTAAACCACCGTGCCACTGGCTCTCACATTTACATTGTTAATTAGACTCTTTTATCCAAAGTGACATACAAATGAGAGAACAATCAAGTGTCAAACTCTTGATTTTGTAGTGTATGAATGTAAGATGGATGACCATTCATGATTAATTAATTATTAAATAAAGATAATTTTATTTAAATAATAATAAAAATAATAACAATAATAATAATAATAATAATAATTACGGGCGGCACGGTGGCTTAGTGGTTAGCATGTTCTCCTCTCAGCACTAGGGATTACCGGTTCGAATCCCCATCTGGGTGGAGTTTCCATGTTCTCTCCGTGTCTGCGTGGGTTTCCTCCGGGTTCTCCGGTTTCCTCCCACAGTCCAAAAACATGGATCAAGTCAATTGAATTCTCAAAATTGCCCCATATAGAGTGTGTCTGTGTGAGTGAGTGTGTGTCCAGTGATGGATTGGCGCCCTGTCCTGGGTGTGTCTGCCCGGCGCCCGAGACGTTCTCCCCTGGATGGTCATGGGGAACCCCACCGCGACCCTAATAGAGGATAAAGCGGGAGATAATGAATGAATGAATAATAATTACTCATGTAAATGTAATCTCATTTCTATATATGCCTAATCATATTTTTTTGCAATTTTTTTTTATGGCTTTAGGGCCACTGAATCACCCATTTCTTTTAATTTTATTATTTGAATGTTGAATTGAATGTTTTAAAAATTAACAAGCAGTAAATGTTTATGTTTAAAATATTTAGGTTAACAACAACAAAAAAAAGAAGACATATTCTTTCTTTTTATTATTTGTTTATAATATTTTGTCGTGATGTTCAATAATGGCAGCCATTTCTGTACACGTGCGTCAGACCAGGTGTATGCTTAGGATGATGTGATGATTTCATCTGTCACACAAACACACACCCACACACACACACATTCACAAATACACACATTCACAAATACACACAAGTACAAACCTGAATGTTTGGGTACGTTTTGTGCCGGACATGCCTTCTGACTGGCTTATGTGCTGATAGATCTACGCTTGATGTGTGTGTGTGTGTGTGTGTGTGTGTGTGTGTGTGTGTGTGTGTGTGTGTGTGTGTGTGTGTGCACAAATGCATGGCTATTGTACTTGCATACTTCAATATTATCACTGAAAATCTATGTATGTTAAAATATGTTACAATTGTATTTCTCATGGCGGCACTGTGGCTTAGTGGTTAGCATGTTCGCCTCTCAGCACTAGGGATTCCCGGTTCGATTCCCCATCTGGGTGGAGTTTCCATGTTCTCCCCGTGTCCACGTGGGTTTCCTCCGGGTTCTCCGGTTTCCTCCCACAGTCCAAAAACATGGATCAAGTCAATTGAGTTCTCCAAATTGCCCCATATAGAGTGTGTCTGTGTGAGTGAGTGTGTGCCCAGCGATAGATTGGCGCCCTGTCCTGGGTCTATCAGCCCAGCGCTCGAGACGTTCTCCCCTGGATGGGCTTGTGGAACCCCACCGCGACGCTAATAGAGGATAAAGCGGGAGATAATGAATGAATGAATTTAGTTTTTTCTGTTTTAAAAATATGTGATGATGGATGTTAGTTCTACACTTTGATTAAATTTATTGATTCTATAATTGTTTTCACCCATCTGGGTAGAGTTTCCATGTTCTCCCCATGTCCGCGTGGGTTTCCTCCGGGTTCTCCGGTTTCCTCCCACAGTCCAAAAACATGGATCAAGTCAATTGAGTTCTCCAAAAATTGCCCCATATAGAGTGTGTTTGTGTGAGTAAGTGTGCCCAGCGATAGATTGGCGCCCTGTCCTGGGTGTATCTGCCCAGTGCCCATGACGTTCTCCGCTGGATGGGCATGGGGAACCCCACCGTGACCCTAATAGAGGATGAAGCGGAAGATAATGGATGGATAATGTCTTACTTTATCCTCTACTATGGTAGCGCAGAGGTTTTTTCGGGCACTGGGCAGACACACCCAGGACAGGGCAACAAACCATTGCTGGCCACACACTCACTCACACAGACACACTATTCATTCATTAATTCATTATCTCCTGCTTTATTAGGGTCTCTCTCCTCTATTAGGGTCGCGGTGGGGTTCCCCATGCCCATCCAGGGGAGAACATCTCGGGCGCTGGGCAGATAGACCCAGGACAGGGCGCCAATCCATCGCTGGGTAACAGACACACTATACAGGGTCAATTTAGAGCCTCAAATTTACCATGCATTAAATCCATGTTTTTGGACAGTGGGAGGAAAGGGCAGTACCTGGAAAAAACTCAATGCAGACAATGGAGAACATGGAAATTACACCCAGATTGAGATTTGAACCTGGATCCTCAGCGCTGAGAGGCGAACGTGTCAAAAACTAAGGCATGGTGCCACCCAAAAGTGTTAATGTTAATGTAAATGCTAATTATAAGGTACTGAACATATTATAAATGTGATGGCATAAACTTTCACGTTGTTCTCCTGCTGTGTTCCATTTCTTTCAGTAGCCATTTGTCTCTTCCTGGTAATGCTCTGTCATGGTCCCCCCTTCCTGTGGTGGGTAATTAACAGAACTAGGTCTTGTTTGTTTATAAGATATTGTAAGTTATATAAGCCTTAATTGTTTTTTTTTTTGTAGGACCGACACCTCTAGCTAGCTGCTGTTTTGAGACTGTTTTAAGATTATTTTGGTTTGTTAATTCTTTTTTGGATTTAGATTTTTTTATTACTTTTCTTTTTTGGGTTTTGCTTAGTTGAGTGAATTTATGAGGTTAATGTGATTTTTATTAATAAATAATTCATTCATTATCTCCCGCTTTATCCTCTATTAGGGTCGCGGTGAGGTTCCCCATGCCCATCCAGGGGAGAACATCTTGGGCGCTGGGCAGATACACCCAGGACAGGGTGCCAATCAATTTTTATTAATAAATAATAGTATATAAATCATTGCAGTCTTTACGGTTGCTCTAGTGATTCTGGGAGGCCTGACTGGGTAAAGCAATAAATATTAGGCAACTTGTTTTGTCACTTTTTTTAAGTTTGAGGTATATACAGTCATGGCCAAAAGTTTTGAGAATGACACAAATATTATATTTTCACATGATCTGCTGCCCTCTGGTTTTTATGTGTGTTTGTCAGATGGTTTTATCACATACAGAAATATAATTGCAATCATATTATGAGTAACAAAAGCTTTTATTGACAGTTAGAATGAGTTAATGCATCAAGTCAATATTTGCAGTGTTGACCCTTCTTCTTCAGGACCTCTGCAATTCTCCCTGGCATGCTCTCAATCAACTTCTGGACCAAATCCTGACGGATAGCAGTCCATTCTTACACAATCATGCATTTTGTCAGAATGTGTAGGTTTTTGTTTGTCCACCCGTCTCTTGATGATTGACCACAAGTTCTCAATGGGATTAAGATCTGGGGAGTTTCCAGGCCATGGACCCAAAATCTCTATGTTTTGTTGCCTGAGCCATGTAGTTATCACCTTTGCTTTATGGCAAGGTGCTCCATCATGCTGGAAAAGGCATTGTTGATCACCAAACTGCTCTTGGATGGTAAAGGGAAATTGGCTTCTCCAAATTGCCCCTATACTGTATACTGTGTGTGCTCAGTGAACACAGTGCTGTGCTGGGTGACAATAAATTTATTTTCCACACAAGATGTCAAAATCTCATTCACTTTTCTTTTACTGCAATTAAAAGTTTGGCACCAACAATCAAAAATACTAATTTTCAATTACAACACATTCGTTCTGAATCAAAGCATCACTGCTCACTCCACACATCCAAGAGGCCTGGGGAAACAAACAGATAAACCAAAGGGAAGAAGAAAAAGGATAAAAAAAAAAGATCTAATAGACAAGAATTGAGATATTAATCACACGTGTTTAAAAATACCAACAAAAAAAAAAAAAATAAAATCACACAGCTTACTGTAGACGAATAAAAAGAGCTCAACGCATTCTCGCCTAAAATGTATACGATGGTAATGTTGTTCTGAGTTAATTAGAAAGAATAGAATATCTCGTCCGAACAAAATAATTAAAGAAATGTTGATGTTTGTTCATGACAGAACTCTGAGTGCTAGAACTGTGCGGATCGATACAAATATCGATAATATCGATACCAACGCTGGTATTGGTATTGAAAAATACTTGCGTAAAAAGATCGATACTCAAGTTTTTTGTGTGTGAAAAGAAACAAAGAAAGAAAAAACTGTCTAGTGAGGGGAGCATTTTTACTTTATATTCGTATTGTCGTTTCTCCTTTTGTACCTCAAAAATATATATTTTCCTCACGTTAAAGCAATCTTTGTTTTATTACTGTTCCATTGTTTCTAAACAGCAGCACGGTGGCTTAGTGGTTAGCACGTTCGCCTCTCAGCGCTAGGGATTCCCGGTTCGAATCCCCATCTGGGTGGAGTTTCCATGTTCTCCCCGTGTCTGCGTGGGTTTTCTCCGGGTTCTCCGGTTTCCTCCCACAGTCCAAAAACATGGATCAAGTCAATTGAATTCTCAAAATTGTCCCATATAGAGTGTGTCTGTGTGAGTGAGTGTGTGCCCAGCGATGGATTGGCGCCCTGTCCTGGGTGTATCTGCCCAGCGCCCGAGATGTTCACCCCTGGATGGGCATGGAGAACCCCACCGCGACCCTAATAGAGGATAATGCGGGAGAAAATGAATGAATGAATGTTTCTAAACAAAGATGTTGATTGGGATACATTATTTTGTTGTCACCTACAATGTTTGGCGAAATTCTATACTAGGTCTTTTGGATCAATGAATCTTAAATATTAAAAAGTATCGGTATCGGTATCGAATATCGCGATATCGGCCCTGTATTTACTTGGTATCGGATCGATACCAAAATGTTTGGTATCGCACAGCTCTACTGAGCGCGCGCACGTCACCGCCCACAAAGCGCGCGCTTCCTGTGACGTCATTCCAGACCGCGAGTATGCAGTCGCGTGACCCAAACAGAGGATCGAGTTTAGCTCAGACAGCGGGACAGTTCAGTTTATTAACTTTAAACTCTAATTTCATCAGATTAACACTCTGAAACGCCTTTATGAGCTCGCACACAAAAGAGGGCCACTTAAACATTCGTGTGGATTATTTTCGCCGGAAGAATTTAAAGTTAAACCAGCGGGTGAAGGCAAAACAAAGCTGCGGTTCTTCTGGGAAAGTTACTGCCATTTGATTTAATAACAGACAACATGATTCATCTACTCTTCATTCAGAAGGTAAGCTTAAATGATGATTTGTATTCTAATAATTATTACATTAATAATAACAAAACATTTATTGTGGAATTATTATCATACTTTACATATTGTTTGTTTTATTCATTCATTCGTTATGTTCCTCTTCATTCTCTACTACTGTCGGGGGGGGGGGGGGTTCTTCATGCACACCCAGGGGAGAACATTTTGGGCACTGGGCAGATACACCCAGGACAGGGCTCCAATCTATTACTGGGCACACACTCACTCACACAGACACACATACAAACACGCTCTATATGGGACCGGAGAACCCGGAGGAAACCCATGCAGACACGGGGAGAACACCCAGATCGGGATTCCAACAAGTTCAAGTTCAAGTTATTTATTTATAGAGCGCTTTTTGCAACAGTACGTTGTCACAAAGCAGCTTTACAGAATGAAACCCCCAAAGAGCAAGCCGAAGCGACAGTGGCAAGAAAAAAACTCCCTTTTATGTTGTTATTCAACATAAAAGGAGGGGGGGGGGGGTTCCTAATGCACATCCAGGGGAGAACATTTTGGGCGCTGGGCAGATACACCCAGGACAGGGCTCCAATCTATCACTGGGCACACACTCACTCACACAGACACACATACAAACACGCTCTATATGGGACCGGAGAACCCAGAGGAAACCCATGCAGACACAGGGAGAACACCCAGATCGGGATTCCAACAATTTCAAGTTCAAGTTATTTATTTATATAGCGCTTTTTGCAACAGTACATTATCACAAAGCAGCTTTACAGAATGAAACCCCCAAAGAGCAAGCCGAAGCGACAGTGGCAAGAAAAAACTCCCTTTTATGTTGTTATTCAACATAAAAGGGGGGGGGGGGGTTCCTCATGAACATCCAGGGGAGAACATTTTGGGCATTGGGCAGATACACCCAGGACAGGGCTCCAATCTATCACTGGGCACACACTCACTCACACAGAAACACATACAAACACGCTCTATATGGGACCGGAGAACCCGGAGGAAACCCATGCAGACACAGGGAGAACACCCAGATCGGGATTCCAACAAGTTCAAGTTCAAGTTATTTATTTATATAGCGCTTTTTGCAACAGTACATTGTCACAAAGCAGCTTTACAGAATGAAACCCCCAAAGAGCAAGCCGAAGCGACAGTGGCAAGAAAAAACTCCCTGTTATGTTGTTATTCAACATAAAAGGGGGGGGGGGGTCCTAATGCACATCCAGGGGAGAACATTTCGGGTGCTGGGCAGATACACCCAGGACAGGGCTCCAATCTATTACTGGGCACACACTCACTCACACAGACACACATACAAACACGCTCTATATGGGACCGGAGAACCCGGAGGAAACCCATGCAGACACGGGGAGAACACCCAGATCGGGATTCCAACAAGTTCAAGTTATTTATTTATATAGCGCTTTTTGCAACAGTACATTTGTCACAAAGCAGCTTTACAGAATGAAACCCCCAAAGAGCAAGCCGAAGCGACAGTGGCAAGAAAAAACTCCCTTTTATTTTGTTATTCAACATAAAAGGGGGGGGGGGGGTTCCTCATGCACATCCAGGGGAGAACATTTTGGGCACTGGGCAGATACACCCAGGACAGGGCTCCAATCTATCACTGGGCACACACTCACTCACACAGACACACATACAAACACGCTCTATATGGGACCGGAGAACCCAGAGGAAACCCATGCAGACACAGGGAGAACACCCAGATCGGGATTCCAACAAGTTCAAGTTATTTATTTATATAGCGCTTTTTGCAACAGTACATTTGTCACAAAGCAGCTTTACAGAATGAAACCCCCAAAGAGCAAGCCGAAGCGACAGTGGCAAGAAAAAACTCCCTTTTATTTTGTTATTCAACATAAAAGGGGGGGGGGGGGGTTCCTCATGCACATCCAGGGGAGAACATTTTGGGCACTGGGCAGATACACCCAGGACAGGGCTCCAATCTATCACTGGGCACACACTCACTCACACAGACACACATACAAACACGCTCTATATGGGACTGGAGAACCCGGAGGAAACCCATGCAGACACAGGGAGAACACCCAGATCGGGATTCCAACAAGTTCAAGTTTTTTATTTATATAGCGCTTTTTGCAACAGTACATTGTCACAAAGCAGCTTTACAGAATGAAACCCCCAAAGAGCAAGCCGAAGCGACAGTGGCAAGAAAAAACTCCCTTTTATTTTGTTATTCAACATAAAGGGGGGGGGGGTTCCTCATGAACATCCAGGGGAGAACATTTTGGGCACTGGGCAGATACACCCAGGACAGGGCTCCAATCTATCACTGGGCACACACTCACTCACACAGACACATACAAACACGCTCTATATGGGACCGGAGAACCCGGAGGAAACCCATGCAGACACGGGGAGAACACCCAGATCGGGATTCCAACAAGTTCAAGTTTTTTATTTATATAGCGCTTTTTACAACAGTACATTATCACAAAGCAGCTTTACAGAATGAAACCCCCAAAGAGCAAGCCGAAGCGACAGTGGCAAGAAAAAACTCCCTTTTATGTTGTTATTCAACATAAAAGGGGTGGGGGGGGGGGGTTCCTCATGCACATCCAGGGGAGAACATTTTGGGCACTGGGCAGATACACCCAGGACAGGGCTCCAATCTATCACTGGGCACACACTCACACACACAGATACACATACAAACACGCTCTATATGGGACCGGAGAACCTGGAGGAAACCCATGCAGACACAGGGAGAACACCCAGATCGGGATTCCAACAAGTTCAAGTTATTTATTTATATAGCGCTTTTTGCAACAGTACATTATCACAAAGCAGCTTTACAGAATGAAACCCCCAAAGAGCAAGCCGAAGCGACAGTGGCAAGAAAAAACTCCCTTTTATGTTGTTATTCAACATAAAAGGGGGGGGGGTTCCTCATGAACATCCAGGGGAGAACATTTTGGGCATTGGGCAGATACACCCAGGACAGGGCTCCAATCTATCACTGGGCACACACTCACTCACACAGAAACACATACAAACACGCTCTATATGGGACCGGAGAACCCGGAGGAAACCCATGCAGACACAGGGAGAACACCCAGATCGGGATTCCAACAAGTTCAAGTTCAAGTTATTTATTTATATAGCGCTTTTTGCAACAGTACATTGTCACAAAGCAGCTTTACAGAATGAAAAGCCTTTAAACCCCCAAAGAGCAAGCCGAAGCGACAGTGGCAAGAAAAAACTCCCTTTTATGTTGTTATTCAAGGAAGAAACCTTGGGAGGACCAAGGCTCAGTGGGGGACTCATCCTCCTTGGGCGGACCTGATCCAACCTGGATCCCCGGTGCTCAAAGGAGCACATGCTAACCATTAAGCCACCGTGCTCATCTTATTATCTCATTATCTTCTGCTTAAACTTCTACTAGGGTCTTGGAGGGAAGGGGGCATCCAGGTGAGAACATTTTCGGCGCTGGGCAAATACACCCAGCACAGGGCACCAATCCATCGCTGGGGCTGGACACACACACTAGCACACTCTATATGGGACAATTTAGAACATTTACTTAACCTTAAATCCATGTTTTTGGACTGTGGGAGGAAACTGGAGAACCTGAGAGAAACCCACATGGACACAGGTTGAACATGGAAACTCCACCTAAAATGGGATTCGAACCTGGATCCCCAGCACTGAGAGGAGAACACCAAGCCACTGTGGGGGCAGCCCTTGTTTGTTTTAGCATCACTGAAAACGTCATCATATGTTTGTAATAAACCATCTAGTTCAGGGGTGTCAAACTCAATTACACCGGGGGCCAAAACTCAAAGCACACTTTAAAGCCTCATTTATACTCCCTCTGCGTACGGAAATGTGTGCGTGCGCTTCATGCGTTATAACAGTTACTGCCCACATACTTCCTTGCGTCAGCTCCGTTGATATGGTTGTTTTACATTACATCCATTAGAGGGCAGTTTAGAGTAAAAATCAAACATGGCGATGGCGGAGGAACTTCTGATTTTGTACAAACTGCAAAAACGACAAAAAAGGCAGCGTTCTAGAGGCGGTGGTCTGTGAGGCCACTGAACAGGTCGCGACATTTGGATGGAGGATTTTATTCACTTGTCCGCCCAATGAGGGAAATTGATGACGAACGTCATTTCCAATACTTTCGGATGTCTGCCAGGGCATTCGATAACTTGCTTTGCTTTGTAACAACTGTTTGTCCCTGTGCCCCGGCGAAGTAACATCATATAAATGATTAAAATTGCGCACCAACTCCCACAACCGGTCTTCAAAAAGTTCCACCATGTTTTTCTTCTTCTTCATGTACATATGGAAGTGGTCGCATCATGCACTGCCCCCACGGTTTCCAGTGGTATTGCTCCGTCCTGTCCGCATCCGCAAGCTTTCAGAAAACGTGCAAATTACGTACGAAATGAACGCAGAGTACGGACAAAAAGCTCCGTCCGTATCCGTCTCCTTATTTAACGTTGAGCATAAATGAGCCTTAAGTCGCAGGCCGAACAGGAGAAACATTTCTTGAACATTTTGTTTTCTTTGCTCTTGGGCCATTTAAAAACATCAATTTAAACTTTAAATATCTTTAAATATTTCTGCTATCCTCCAAAGATTTTCTATAGGGTTTAGGTCTGGAGACTGGCTAGGCCACTCAAGAACCATGATAGGCTTCTTACGGAGCCACTCCTTGGTTGTCCTGGCTGTGTGCTTTGGATCATTGTCATGTTGGAAGACCCAGCCACGACCCATCTTCATTGCTTTAACTGAGGGAAGGAGGTTGTTCCTCAAAATCTCCCAATCCATGGCCCCGGTCATGCTCCTCTTAATACAGTGTAGTTGCCCCATGTGCAGAAAACACCCCCAAAGCGTGATCCTTCACCCCCATGCTTCACAATAGGGATGGGGTTTTGGGGATAATACTCGTCATTCTTCGTCCTTCAAACACGGCGGGTGGAATTAAGACCAAAAAGTTCTATTTTGGTCTCATCTGACCACAGAACTTTCTCCCATAACTCATCCCATAATCATCCAAATGGTCATCGGCAAACTTTAGACGGGCCTGGACATGATTTAGGCAGGGGAACCTTTCGTACCATGTGATGCCAACAGTGGTGCCAGCTCTCTTCAGCTTCTCCTGTGTAGTTCTGGGCTGATTCCTCAACTTTTTTAGGCTACACCACGAGGTGAGATCTTGCGTGGAGCCCCAGTCCGAGGGAGTTTTGCTTCATCCATTTTCTAATAATTGGTAATTGCCCCGTAGCCCTTTAATTGGTAATTGCCCCAGCCTTGTGGAGTTTAACAATTTATTCTCTGGTGTGTTTGGACAGCTCTTTGGTCTTAGCCGGCTATGGCCCTCGGGCCTTCAGTTTGATACCCATGATCTAGTTAGTCAATATTTGGAATGCTGTTTTATATTAATGTTGATACAGGCATTATTTTCATTACTTATCTATTTAGGTGTACAGCATAACCTCTGTTTATTGGTCTTTGGGACATGTTTTTGTTTTTTGTGATGCTGCTGAATGCATTAAAAAAACTTGTTACACACATTCGTTTATAAATAAGAATAGGCAATGGGCATAGTTCTCAGCAGTGAGACTGGTCAATGATGTCTACCAAATTATTAACCCCACTTATAATCTTATAATATTTTAGAGCACCTGCTGCTGCTGTTTTGCATTTGAGTTCTAATGCCATTGTGCTCAAGTTTGGAGGTAAGTCACTTGGGTTTGCAGTCAGCACCAGGCGGGATCTTGGTAGCCACCTGTTGTGTTGGTTGAGAACCAAATATAACCAAATATATAAAGCAAATATTAGTGGTTAGCATGTTTGCCTCTCAGCTCTATGGATCCAGGTTTGAATTCTGTTCTTGGTGGAGTTTCCCCGTTCTCCCCGTGTCCTGTGTGGATCTCCTCCAGGTTCTCCGGTTTCCTTCCACAGTGAAAAAACGTAGATATATTGAAAGCTCTAAATCGCCTCATATAGAGTGTGTGTATGTGAGTAAGTGTGAACAGCTATATTTTGTGCCCTGTTCTAAGTTTATCTGCCCAGCACCCAAAACGGTGCTGGATGGGCATAGGGAACCCCTCCCCACCCTAGTAGAGGATAAAGTGGAAGATGATGAATGAATAAAGCAAATAAAATGTTTAGGTACTAGCTCAAATTTTAATAATATTTATATAATATATATTGTGGCATCAGGGCGGCACGGTGGCTTAGTGGTTAGCACGTTCGCCTCTCAGCGCTAGGGTGGAATCCCCATCTGGGTGGAGTTTCCATGTTCTCCCCGTGTCCGCGTGGGTTTCCTCCGGGTTCTCCGGTTTCCTCCCACAGTCCAAAAACATGGATCAAGCGAATTGAATTCTCAAAATTGCCCCATATAGAGTGTGTTTGCGTGAGTGAGTGTGTGCCCAGCGATGGATTGGCGCCCTGTCCTGGGTCTATCTGCCCAGCGCCCGAGATGTTCTCCCCTGGATGGGCATGGGGAACCCCACCGCGACCCTAATAGAGGATAAAGCGGGAGATAATGAATGAATGAATATTGTGGCATCAGTTAACACAATTATATAAATCAGTAATTGTGTAAATTACATTCATTTTAAAATATGGAATTTTATTAATTTTATACTAGGTATAATAATAATGATTATAGAGGCTTGTTATATGTCACACAATTTCTGAAGCAAAACAGTACAACTCAGATTGAACTTTGTAATATGTGTGTTGTTCCTCACTGTGGTTCATTCACCCTCACTGTTTACACTCTCAGCGTTTAACCTTTTTTTGGGTCTGGTATTCATCAGTTTACTCATGTGGTGTTTGTAACTGTGCTGTTACCACAGTGTGCGCTTCACAACACATTACGTTCAAACTTATAGAACCGTAATTTTAAATAAAGAACCATCTTTAGTCAACTAACAAATACTAGAAGAAAAATGCAGTGTCATTTAGCCAATTACCTTAATACAAATACCGTATTTTCCGGACTATAAGGCGCACCTAAAAGCCTAAAATTTTCCCAGAAATCGGACGTGCGCCTTATAATCCGGTGCCTTATACGTGTACTGAGTTCCAAAACCTATAAAAGTATTGTTGTGCGACCGGGTGGTTTTTTCCACACATCACCGCCCTGCTGATCTGTGACTCCATGCGCGCTCATCTCACAGAAAAGCCGAGTGAAGAAAATGAATTGGGAGCTCGCCGTCATTCCGGGAGGATTAAATAAAGAACTCCGACCGCTGGACATTGGTGTAAACGGGTCGTTTAAAGTAAAGTTGCGGGCGGCGTGGGAGCGATGGATGAGAGACGGTGAACACACGTTTACTAAAACTCAGAGGCAGCGGCGGGCGAGTTACGTCACCATCTGTGAATGGATTGTGGAGCCTGGGCTGAGGTTTCTGCTGTTACCGTCGTCCGAGCTTTCGCGAAAGCCGGCATCGTCGCCGAACGGCCGCCCGGTGACGAGACGGACTCGGACATTGATGAGAGGGAACACCGGAGTGCTCGATAGTGAAACAGCTTTTTAATTCAGACACAGAAGATGAGGACTTTGATGGATTTGTGGGAGAAGAGTGATTCAAAATAATGTGTGTTTTGTCAAGTAGTAGAATAAACTTCAATTATAAATCAGCGTTTTGCATCCTTTACTTTTCTTGTAGATCGTATGTTTTAGCAAGTGCCTTATAATACGGTGCCGTACAGAATAAGTACCGTACAGAAATAGAGTCCGTAATTCAGACTGCGCCTTATAGTACGGTGCGCCTTATACGTGGAACAAATACAGAAATAGACCCCGTAATTCAGACTGCGCCTTATAATACGGTGCGCCTCATGGTCCGGAAAATACGGTACCTTAATACATTTAAAATCTGCTGAACATTATTTTCTACAATTTCCCACCTTTTGAGTAGCATGTTTGCCTCTCAGTGCTAGGGATCCAGGTTTGAATCCCAATCTGGGTGGGTTTCCTCCCATAGTAAAAAAAAAAACATTGAAAATGTAATGCTCTAAATTGCTCCATATAGTGTGTGTTTGTGTCTGTGTGAGTGAATGAGTATAACATCGGCGATAGATTGGCACCCTGTCCTGGGTGTGTCCCCTAGTAGAGGATTAAGTGGAATAAAATGAATGAATAAATGAATACACCAAGTGACCAATCCCTGATTTTTTTTCTTTTGGAATTAGTAAATTATCTTTCTGTCTATTAATTATTATAATTTAATCTATTAAATAATCTATTGTTAATTATGTAAATTAACGTTCACACAGTTTGCAGGAAACATCATCACAAGTGCCGGCAAAGCTGGCAGAGAACAGGCTAAAAGATAAAAGAGATAAAAGCATTACATTTCATAATGAAGAGTATACAGGGTGTATATATATATATATATATATAGTATTAGAGTGTTTCAGCAACACCTGTAAAGAACACACACCTGGAACTTTTGTTACTCTCATGTTCAAAACCCCCAGCAATAGATTGGCGTATAGAGTATAGAGTGTGTGTGTGTCTATGTGAGTGAGTGTGTTCACAGTGATAGATTGGCGCCCTGTCCTGGGTGTATCTGCCCAGCGCCCGAAACGTTCTCCCCTGGATGGGCATGGGGAACCCCCCACGACCCTAATATAGGATAAAGCGGAAGATAATGAATGAATGAATGTTCAAAACCTCTTTTACATTGTACTGTAAAATTTTGTGTTTAGCTAGAATGTGCTTCAGCTCCTGAAAATCAGTAATGATATTTACAGCTTGTGGTTTAAATTATAACAAATAGTTTTAATGTTGGCACATGAGTAGTCGACACTCTCATAGGAGTTATTCAGCAACCTTTCACACAGCAGATGTACATATAACATAGAACAGAACATAGGAAGGAAGGAACACACACAGACACACACACACACACACACACACACACACACACACACAGAGAGAGACACAAAAGAACACATTCACAAAGAAAACAGTGTTAACTCCACGCAGGGAGAGCGAGTGATAAAGAATTATTGTGTGAATAATTAATCATATAATACAATAAAAAAGATACCTTTTATTTATAATCCACCCACAAGTATTATACCTGAAGTTATATGAGAATCAAACAAGGTTTGATTTATAAAAACGCTAATAAACTGGACTTGCGACGTAAAAAATCGGGAAATATAATGTACTGTATATCCATACCATGATCACATTGTGCTACTTTGCATACCACAGTTTAATAACCACTGATTTAAATCAAATTGACACAATGATCTTCTCATTTGTTTAAACTACCAGATCACACATCCTGTCGTCGTGGAAAAGAAAAAGAGAATCTAAGTAGACTACTAAAATCAGGTTAAAAACTGTTCAACGTGTTATTATAAAGCTGTCAGGGAAACATATTCGAGAAAAGAATGTGATCAGTGTTTACTTTAACCTTTAATAAAATCTAATTGTCAAAAAACAACATTAGAACTCAACATTAGTAAGAACATTTTCACATGCACAGTGTAAAGGGGAAAATGTTGTGAGTAAGATCACTCTAAAAATATTTGTACAAAATTATGTTGCAATCATTAATAGGAATTTGTACATGACTACATCTTAAAAATGTACGATAATAAGGATTTATGCATGCACATCTTGAAGTATAAGAAGAATAAATACTATTTTTATAAAGCTGGTCTCTAAGCCCAACCCCTATTTACAGGGTTTTACTATTATTACCATCACACAATGTTTTTGGGGCTGTGGAAGTAAAGCGGAGAACTTTGAATAAAAACATTTCATTCATTCATTCATTATATTCTGCTTCTCTATTAGGGTCGCGGGGGGTTCCCCATGCCCATCCAGGGGAGAACATTTCAGGCGCTGGGCAGATACACCCAGGACAGGGCACCAATCTATCGCTGGGCTCGTTCACTCACACAGACGCACACAAATACACAGTATATGGGCAATGCAGATTATTCAAATTACCTTGAATCCATGTTTTTGTACTGTGGGAAGTAACCGGAGAACCCGGAGGAAACCCACGTGAACACAGGGAGAGCATGGAAACTCCATCAGATTGGGATTCGAACCTAAATCCCCAGCGCTAAGCGGCAAATGCCGCTAACCACGATGCCAATATGCCGCCCATAAAAGCTATTGCTGGGTTTCCAAATGTAAATGTAGTCCAAAATGTTTACACAAGTTTCTTATATAAGCTAATGTTAATGTCCAGAACTCTACCGCTGGAGGGTTTTTTTAAACTTAATTTTACTGAAGATCACATGGACAAGCCGGAAATTTACTAAGTTAAGGAGTATTATTATGTTTGGGAAAAATAGAAACGCTATATTTCAGCATAAAAATCACATTCACATGCATTGGTGCCCTGTCCTGGGTGTATTAGCCTTGCACCTTGGATGCACATGGGGAACCCCCCGCAACAGTAATACAGATCACACTTAAAATATTTCATAAATAATAATATATTTTCAGCGATGGATTGGCGCCCTGTCCTGGGTTTATCTGCCCAGCGCCCAAAACATTCTCCCCTGGATGGGCATGGGGAACCCCACCGTGACCCTAATATAGGATAAAGCGGGAGATAATGAATGAATGAATTAACTGAGATTTTATCTAATGTAATTCTGATTAATATACTTGTTTAAATCAGAGTTTTAATGGATTTATTTATTCATTCATTCATTCATTATCTTCCGCTTTATCCTCTATTAGGGTCACGTGGGGTTCCCCATGCCCATCCAGGGAAGAACGTCTCGGGCGCTGGGCAGATAGACCCAGGACAGGGTGCCAATCCATCGCTGGGCACACACTCACTCACACAGACACACTATATGGGGCAATTTTGAGAATTCAATTGACTTGATCCATGTTTTTGGACTGTGGGAGGAAACCGGAGAACCCGGAGGAAACCCACGCAGACACTGGGAGAACATGGAAACTCCACCCAGATGGGGATTCGAACCGGGAATCCCTAGCGCTGAGAGGCGAACGTGCCAACCACTAAGCCACCGTGCCGCCCTGGATTTATTTAATAGTTTTAAAATAGTTTTCTGAGTTTTAATGGATTAATTTATTTATTTAATAATAATTTTATTTACATCAAATCTACATGAAGTAAAAGGCACAGGAAATGCTCTGGTAGTTAACACTAATTTAATGTAATGTAATTTAAGCATCATCGGAATATAATGTAATTTTGTACCTTGCTTAGTTCACAATTTGACGACCTTTACCGTAGTGTTTCGATCCTATCTGAAAACAGCGTTTGGGAAATATTTCTTTTTCCAACTAAAAATAACCCTGTCTTACAGGTGTGTCCTGATCTTGCTGACATTTAGGACCATGGATGCCAATGAAACGGTAATTTTGAAGAATGGGAAGCCAGATGAGGTGGCCAGAGCCCGTAATCAACTGAATGTCCCTTCGCCTTGCAAAATCCACACCTACCAGACGAGCGATCCTGAAGAGAGTCTGGAGGAAGTGCTTTCCGAGTTAAATACAGCTGCTGATTTGAACATAGAGGCTGAGTTGGAGGCGGAGCTTGAGAATGAGAGGGGTACATTTGAAGAGGAGGAAAACAGCAGAAATATGATGGACTCTGAATGCTCTATTTCATCTGCAGGTGCGTCCTACTGGAACCTATGAATTCATTATGTTGTAGAAGTTTTTATTTGAGGGTTGATAAATGATATGTTAATCTTACAGTCTCAGGTGAATTCCACATAAACCTAGATTCCACTGATGCCTAAATTTCATTAGTGTGTATTAAAGCAATAAGGCACGAGAGGATGTGTGTTATTGTGAATAAATCACATAAGAGGTGTAGTTAGGCCAGATTAGCCGAGTGTCGTTACAACTCTTCCCTGTGATTTACTCACAATAATACACAATCTCGAGTACCATATTCATTCATTCATTCATTATCTCCCGCTTTATCCTCTATTAGGGTCGCGGGGGGGTTCCCCATGCCCATCCAGGGGAGAACATCTCGGGCGCTGGGCAGATACACCCAGGACAGGGCGCCAATCCATCGCTGGGCACACACTCACTCACACAGACACACTCTATATGGGGCAATTTGGAGAACTCAATTGACTTGATCCATGTTTTTGGACCGTGGGAGGAAACCGGAGAACCTGGAGGAAACCCACACAGACACGGGGAGAACATGGAAATTCCACCCAGATGGGGATTCGAACCGGGAATCCCTAGCGCTGAGAGGCGAACGTGCTAACCACTAAGCCACCTAGTACCATATTGCTGTAATAAAATGGTTAAAAACAAGGTTTGATTCATAAATGCATATTTTGAAAGCAAAATCGTTAATAATCAGGTTTTTACACTGAACACTGATAAAAGTAAAAGGTTTCCATTTTTTCTAACAACTAAATTACAGAATGCACTTAAGAAAATAATGTATTGTGTATCACACATTGATAAGAATGTGAAGCAGGCGTAGGTGTGTGTTATTGTCAATAATGTGACAAACGGCTCAGCCAATCAGATTTAGACTACCAGTTTTATAAAATAAAATATGGTGAAGTTTTTTTTTTTAATTTTTTTTTTTTTTATTTTTTTTTTTTAAATGTTACATTTTTGAAACCTGGGTTATCTTATCTCATTATCTTGAATGATTAATTCTCTGTTAAGTTCGTGAGGGGGAGAGGGGCATGCTCATGACCAAGCCCTCGCCCTTCCAGATGAAAGCGTTTCAGGCGCTGGGCAGATACACACAGGACAGGCGCCAATCTATCAATGGGCACACACTCACACACACACACAGACCCTAACACTTTTCAGATGGGGCAATTAAAGAGCCAATTCTCCTTGAATCCATGTTTTTTGACTGTGGAAGAAAACCCACACAGACATGGGGAAGAACATGGAAACTCCACTCAGATTGGGATTCAAACCTGGATCCCAACCCATATGGTAAGTAAAACTATATACAAAAATGTATAGAGAGTGTAGAAACAAGTAGCAAACTCCTTTTAACTTTTTTCAACTTACTTAGTTAAAGTTTAAGTTCATTAACTGAAATCAGTGCTTCTCAAATAGTGGGGCGCGCCCCCCTGGGGGGGCACTTGGGGGGGGGGGGGGGGGGGCATAACAAGAAATCACAGAGCATGTGATATTAAGTGAACTGAACAAATTCGACTCTGTTACAAACTAAAAAACAAAGTTAATAAAATGATTCTTTGTTCTAAGTTGATAAATACTTCTTTCTTTTTTGTTTTCTTTATTGTTAATAAGGATACATTGTTATAAAAGAGCTGTATTTATAACAAATTTATAGACAATTCATACTACAGCGGGCGTGTAAAAATACTTTTTCACCCCATTTTTGATAAATTTGGGGGAATAAATCATGTGTGGGGGGCGCAAAATGTTTTCTTCTTCCTAGGGGGGCTTAACAGAAAATATTTGAGAATCACTGACTTAAATAGATGGCCCCCGCAAATTTTTATTTAATGCTTTTTATAATAGTACATTGTCACAAAGCAGCTTTACAGTGTTATATGCCTAACCCTAACCCTAGAACCCCCAAAGAGCAAGCTGAAGCAACAGTGGCAAGAAAAAACTCCCAGTTATGTTGTTTTAAGGAAGAAACCCTGTGAGGACCAAGACTCAGTGGGGGGTTCATCCTCCTTGAGTGGCCAGGCAGCAAGAACATAATTGTGAATTGTTAAGGATTCTTTTTCACTCATTATGCATCGTCAGCTATAAATCCAGAAACAAGTGAGATGTTTCACAAGCTGCAGCTCATGAAAAACGAAAACAAAAAATGTATTTGCTTATTTAAACATGTTTGGTCACACAGTCCCAGCTTGTCAGTAAGTTAATGATGTAGCACTTTTGGTTTTACTGATCAATTCTTTTTTTTCGAATCATTAAATACATTTTTTTTAACGTTGTTAGTCAAAGCTTTGCTGTTTTTAGTCCTGTTTGAGTTTGTGCTTGTTTTGATTTTCTGATGTCAATATGTGGGCCATGTGTCAGTGGGTGGTAGTTCACGTGCACACACACACACAACACACACACACACACACACACACACACACAAACACAGTTTGGTGCCTTTTGATCCACATGCACGGATCCATAAGACTGCAGTGTTATAGAACACTCTGATTTGACTTTGTACATAACACCATGTTCCAAAAGTTCAAACTGAACTTTGATTTAAATACAAAAACGTAAAAGCAGTGTAAATAATTGTAACCGTTTACTTCACACCATGGTATGGATCTCACGATTGGGTATGAATTTGATAAAAGTGTGTGTGTGGGGGGGGGGGGTGTTTTTTTTTTTTATTGTCGAGCACATTTTATTAAATGCTCAAATGCAGGGTTCTCCACTTCAGCATAAGGAGCATATCACAGATTGCTCCATATCACACATTGCCTGCGGTTTCACTGTATTGTGGGTTTGTTTTTTGAATATATGCAATTCATTATAATTTTTTTTTTGTGTGTGTGTGTGTGTGTGTGTGTGTGTGTGTGGGGGGGGGGGGGGTTCCCCATGCCCATCCAGGGGTGAATGTTTCGGGCGCTGGGCTGATGCACTCAGGGCAGGGTGCCAATCTGTCGCTGGGCACACTCACTCACATACTTGTACACAAACACACTCTATATTGGGCAATTTAGAACATTCTGTTTACATTGAATTCATGTCTTTGGACTGTGGGAGTAAATCGGAGAACCCGG
The DNA here is from genome assembly GCA_019802505.1 of Corydoras sp. C115. Classification (NCBI taxonomy): domain Eukaryota; kingdom Metazoa; phylum Chordata; class Actinopteri; order Siluriformes; family Callichthyidae; genus Corydoras; species Corydoras sp. C115. The sequence continues at coordinate 959,229 of JAFMOC010000113.1, read as the reverse complement.
GGGAAACCCACGCAGACACAGGGAGAACATGGAAACTCCACCCAGATTGGTATTCGAACCTGGGGATGAATCATAGGTTTAGTCAAGATTAACAGAGATAAATCATTAGGTGGCGGCACGGTGCCTTAGTGGTTAGCACGTTCGCCTCTCAGCGCTAGGGATTCCCGGTTCGAATCCCCATCTGGGTGGAGTTTCCATGTTCTCCCCGTGTCCGCGTGGGTTTCCTCCGGGTTCTCCGGTTTCCTCCCACAGTCCAAAAACATGGATCAAGTTAATTGAGTTCTCCAAATTGCCCCATATAGAGTGTGTGAGTGAGTGTGTGCCCAGCGATGGATTGTCGCCCTGTCCTGGGTGTATCTGCCCAGCGCCCGAGACGTTCTCCCCTGGATGGGCATGGGGAACCCCACCGCGACCCTAATAGAGGATAAAGTGGGTGATGAATGAATGAAAATCATTAGGTTGCAGGTTTTTTTAGTAGCCCTGGTTATCAGTACATGTGGATGATTCTGCTGAATATGCGTTAGCACATTCAAAATGTTCGCGTGTGATCTACCACCCGCAGTTCAGTGCTGCTGTAAATCACATGAAACCCAAATGTTCCACAAGGTTGAATTGAATGAAGCAGTGTATGTAATTTCCATGTATGGTTTCCATTCGCGGACCTCCCTGGGATTACAAGACACCCGAAATCATACTAAAACTTTCTGAAAAGCAGAAGAAAAACACTCACCCAAACGAACACCACAGATTATTTCTCAATATCAGAGAATGTTTCCCACACCACATAACAATTTATACAGATAGATCCAAAACCGAGACAAAAGTCACAGCTGCTATAGTATCTACAAATCACCAACACAGCATCTGACTACCAGATCACAGCTCTATCTTCACTGCAGAAGCCCACACTTTATTACTAGCACTGGAATATATACAAAGATGCAATAACCAAAAATTCCTTATCTGTACAGACTCAATATCATGCTTAAAAACCTAGAACAGAAAAAAAACCTAGAACAGAGCACCCCATTATTTCTGAGATACTGAAAAAAGACAAAACCCTACGGGAAAAGCAATATAAAGTAATCTACTGCTGGATACCTAGCCACATTGGAATTCCTGGCAATGAAAGAGTAGACAGAGTCGCTAGAACATCAACGGAAGAGGAGATCACCACCCGACTCTGCCCCTCTACAGACGCATTCCCAAAAATCTCATCATACATTAAAAACAAATGGCAAAACGAATGGAACAACAACCCACAAAACAAACTGTTGAAGTTGAGCCAAAAGTAGGGAAATTCTACACTAGAATGGATTATCGTGCACATCAAACCACTATCACAAGATGCCGCATCGGACACTCCAAGCTAACACCCAAACATCTGCTTGCAGGGGAAGTCGCACCTACCTGCCATCTATGTAAAGCCACACTTACAATAAGACACATACTGATGGACTGCCCAACACTACAACCAGAAAGACAGAAATACTTCAGTCAACAATACCCAAAACCCACTCAAGACCACAGAACCAGGAAAAATACCAAACTACCTGACACATCTACATTTGAAGGACCAGATATAGCCCGTACTAAGAGTAAAAACACAGCCTATGTTCCGCCGTATAAATAGCCCCAGCGTGCTGATACGGCGCTAAACACAAACAAACAAACAAACAAACAAACAAATCCATTCGCGGTCCATGCTCCGCCTCTAAATTGAGCTACACTTAGCTTGACATGCTTACAGATGTTTAAGCTGCAACAACTAGGCTCGGATACGGCGCTAAACACAAACAAACAAACAAACAAATCCATTCGCGGTCCATGCTCCGCCTCTAAATTGAGCTACACTTAGCTTGACATGCTTACAGATGTTTAAGCTGCAACCCTCAACTAGGCTCGGATATAGACCTTGCCTCTTAGTTTCAGTTCCGCCAGTTGTGTTTTTGGACCTTTGTATTCCCAATGTGACTTCGCATACCAATCCATGTACCCCACACTGAACGGTTCGGGACGTACATCTAATACCCTGCAAACAGAACTTCAAATTAATGGACACATGTCTATAAAACCTTGTGTTTCTTCTCACTATATTAATTCTCACCAGAGAAAAAGGTTTCAATATTAATATACTTACCATATTATTAGCTGTGGCAGATAATTAAAAACAGTTTAAGACTAAACTAGAATTAAAATAATGGTTATATGGTTTTAAATATTTATTTACTATAATAAACCTATTAATGGATGTATTAATGTAATTTAGCCACATTAATTGTAAACTGCTTGACTACTAAAAGTTTTAAATGGCTAATGAAAGAACAGCAGCAACATTGTTATTACAAGTTCTTTCTCGCTCACTTGGTCAAAGTGTATGAAGAACATCTGGGTTCTTTCTGCACACACGTAAACATACTGTATGAACTTTGTCTCACCTGCTGTGGTTTCCTGAGCGTCTCACGGATCTCATCCTGCTCTGGAGTGTGTGTGTGTGTGTGTGTGTGTGTGTGTGTGTGTCCTCACTCAGTAAAAACAACTTTTCTGTGCAATATCGTTCATTCATTATCTTCCGCTTTATCCTCTATTAGGGTCGCGGGGGGGGGGGGTTCCCCATGCCCATCCAGGGGAGAACGTCTCGGGAGCTGGGCAGATACACCCAGGACAGGGCGTCAATCTATCACTGGGCACACACTCACTCACACAAACACACTCTATAGGGGCAATTTGGAGAACTCAATTGACTTGATCCATGTTTTTGGACTGTGGGAGGAAACCGGAGAACCCGGAGGAAACCCACGCAGACACAGGGAGAACATGGAAACTCCACCCGGATCGGGATTCGAACCGGGAATCCCTATCGCTGAGAGGCGAACGTGCTAACCACTAAACCACCGTGCCGCCTGTGCAATATCGTTCATTCATTCATTATCTTCTGCTTTATCCTCTACTAGGGTCGGGGGGGTTCCCCATGCCCATCCAGGGGAGAACGTCTCGGGCGCTGGGCAGATACACCTAGGACAGGGCGCCAATCTATTGCTGGGCACACACTCACACAAACACACTCTATATGGGGCAATTTGGAGAACTCAATTGACTTGATCCATGTTTTTGGACTGTGGGAGGAAACCGGAGAACCCGGAGGAAACCCACGCAGACAAGGGGAGAACATGGAAACTCCACCCAGATCGGGATTCGAACCGGGAATCCCTTGTGCTGAGAGGAGATCCCTAGTGCAGAGTGGCTCATTGGTTAGCATGTTCTCCTTTCAGTGCTGGGATCCATTTTTGAATCCCGATCTGGGTGGAGTTTCCATGTTGTGCCCATGTCCGCGTAGGTTTCCACGGGTTCTCCAGTTTTCTCCCACAGTCCAAAAACAGGGATTCAAGGTCAATTGAATGCTCTAAATCACCTCCTATAGAGTGTTTTTGTGTGTCTGTAAATGAACACAGGACCCTCTCCACCACATGTCTGTAGAAGGAGGAGAGGACTGAGCTTCTGAGAAAGTAGAGATGCTGGTGTACCTTCCTTACTAAGTCGGAAGAGTTGGTGCTCAGGTGCACACCCAAGTACCTGTAGCTGGAGACCACTTCCACTGCAGAACCTCCGATGTCCAGGGGGAGGTGGGTGGTGTCTGCCCCTTCTGAAGAATGGGTTTTAATAGAACCCATTAGATACAGAACAGGAATCTATCACAATCTGATCTTTATTACACATGTTTGAGGAAGTGCGTCACAAACAAAAGATTTCTAAAGACCCCCCTCCTTTTAAAAATCAAGATGGAAAATATCGAAAGCATCTTTTGTGTTTGGACTCAATCCACAATGAGACAGAATGGGTACAAATGGAGGAAATTCAAGTCCATTGTTAAAGGTCAACCAACAATTGTGATAGTCTGCACGCTCACTATAGGGCTGCAATTTACCTTGAATCCATGTTTTTTTCCTGTGGGAGGAAACCAAAGAACCCGGAGAAATCCCACCCATGAAACTCCACCCAGATTGGGATTCGAACCCTCTGACTCTAACCTACAGGACAAGCTCTGGATCATCTGGGATGAATGTCTCCTGGTGATCCTACTTCATCTTGGTGTTAATTCTCTTGCCGTTGCGTTCACCACTGCTAAACGGTGGAACGATCTTCCCAACTCATGAGTCACTTAGCGTCTTTTAGAAACAACTGAAAACACATCTCTTTCACAAACACCTGATGTAAAAAAAAATAAATAAAAAAAAAGGGGGGGGGGGTGGAGAATTAGTGGATAATGATCAGGTTTGATAATTCTACAGTGTAGCTGTTTTTCTTCATAACTACTGACTTGTGTTGTTCCCATTTGTAAGTCGCTTTGGAGAAGAGCGTCTGCTAAATAACTAAATGTAAATATAAAAAATTGAACCGAATTTGTACTGAACCATGAAGTCCATGCCGTTTCACTTCTCATAATTAAAAATAGTAAGTGATTTATGTATAAGTACTCATCAAACCAACATTGCATAAAAATCAAGATGGAAAATATCGAAAGCATCTCTTGTGTTTGGACTCAATCCACAGTGAGACAGAAATGGGTACAAATGGAGGAAATTCAAGTCCATTGTTAAAGGTCAACCAACAATTGTGATAGTCTGCACGCTCACTATAGGGCAGCAATTTACCTTGAATCTGTTTCTTTTCCTGTGGGAGGAAACCAAAGAACCCGGAGAAATCCCACCCATGAAAGTCCACCCAGATTGGGATTCGAACCCTCTGACTCTGATTCCACCTCACCTTGGTGTTAATTCTCTTGCCGTTGCGTTCACCACTGCTAAACGGTGGAACGATCTTCCCAACTCATTTAGAGTCACTTAGCGTCTTTTAGAAACAACTGAAAACACATTCTCTTTCACAAACACCTGATGTAAAAAAAATAAAATAAAAAAAGGAAGGGGGGGGGGGGTGGAGGATTAATGGATAATGATCAGGTTTGATAATTCTACAGTGTAGCTGGTTTTTCTGACTTGTGTTGTTCCCATTTGTAAGTGTAAGTCTGCTAAATAACTAAATGTAAATGTAAAAAATTGAACCGAATTTGTACTGAACCGTGAAGTCCATGCCGTTTCACTTCTCATAATTAAAAATAGTAAGTAATTCATGTATAAGTACTCATCAAACCAACATTACAGCAAAGTTACTTTTCTAAATGATAAATTATTCATTCATTCATTATCTCCCGCTTTATCCTCTATTAGGGTCACGGTGGGGTTCCCCATGCCCATCCAGGGGAGAACATCTCGGGCGCTGGGCAGATAGACCCAGGACAGGGCGCCAATCCATCGCTGGGCACACACTTACTCACACAGACACACTCTATATGGGGCAATTTTGAGAATTCAATTGACTTGATCCATGTTTTTGGACTGTGGGAGGAAACCGGAGAACCCGGAGGAAACCCACGCAGACACAGGGAGAACATGGAGACTCCACCCAAATGGGGATTCGAACTGGGAATCCCTAGTGCTGAGAGGCGAACGTGCTAACCACTAAGCCACCGTGCCGCCTTTAAATGATAAATTATGTCTATGATTATTTGTTGAAAATCTCATTTTATCTTCATCTAATTGTAAAATTTGGGTAAAAAATGACATTTTGATATTTCGGTGAAAATACTGAAAATATAATGGGGTGTGTGCATTTGTGTGTGTGTGTGTGTGTCTGTGCCTTTGCATATGCTTATATTTGTGTATTTTTGTAGATGTTTCCACACCTCTGTCCGAGCAGCTGCAGTTGAAGTGTGATGCAGTGAATGGGATTAATGTGGAATGCAGAATCTGTGGAGACAAAGCATCTGGCTTTCACTACGGCGTCCATGCCTGTGAGGGTTGTAAGGTAAAGATGGCTCTGTCAGCATCAGCATCCACAGCAGCACGACACACCGGAGTGCAGTAACATATTTACACAACAGTACTACATAAACATTACATGCCTCCTTTTGGTGCTACAATATGCAGAACTGCTTGGATTATAGGTTCACAGTTTCAGGCCATGCATTTTACACCTAGGCCTTCAATAATGCTCCATATGAATTAATCCACCTGTCAATAACTATTTCATGGCCGTGAATACATCCTCTTATGCAGATATGCAGTGTAAAGGGCTATTGCATTGCAGGTAGGTGCAATGGACTTTGATTAGAGATACCTGCTTTGCCTGATGAATGTGTGCGCCTTTTATAAGCCACAGAGGTCGACTACGAGCTGCTAAAATGCGAGGGGGAGATACTATAGGCCAACACTTGTGTTTAAATGTGGTCCTCATTCGTATCCACTCCGTTACACTCTTTTAGCCACACATTAAAATCACCAACAATAACCTTATAATATTGCAATATTATTCACAATAATAACACTCACCGAAAATCCTAAATATTTAAAAAGAAATACAAAATCCATCTTCCTTTTTTTTCCTTAAAAAGAGTTTAATTAGTTCCATTAAGAAGTCCCTTTCTATTGCCATCAAAGTTGATGCTGAAATGCCGAGTGGTATTTCTGTAAGTGTTAGTTGGCTGAAAATGTCCAATCATCAAAAGTATTCTCCAATCAGAGGGCGTGAAATCATAAGCCCACTAGAAGACTCAAAATGTGATTGGTTGAAGCCCCAAAATTATTCTGAAGGGATAAAAAAAAACAATTTGAAATGCTATGAAAGGAGGTGGACAGACCATCCATCCATTATCTTCCGCTTAATCCTCTTCTAAGGTCAACAGGGGGTTCCCCATGCCCATCCAGGGGAGAACATATTGGGCGCTGGGCAGATACACCCAGGACAGGGCGCCAATCTATTGCTGAGTACACACTAACTCGCACAGACACACAGACAAACACACTGTATATGGGGCAATTTGGAGCATTCAATTCAATTGGTCAATTTTTTTGGACTGTGGGAGGGAACCGGAGAACCTGGAGGAAACCCACGCAGACACTGGGAGAACATGGAAACTCCACCCCGATTGGAATTCAAACCTGGATTCCCCAGCTCTGAGAGGAGAACATGCTGACCACTACAGACCATTTGGAATTATTTAATAAGTATTTATGGACAAAATATAATTCACGTCATTCTGTGATTTAGATTTTTTTAGGCCTTCAGATGTCCCTGACGGCCCGTCACTGCAGGTACATTATATGAATCCTGATGAATCCTACATTTTATTAAATCAGAACATTTGCTTTTTTTGTTGCTTCAAAATACACTACCATTTATCCATCCATCCATTATCTTCCGCTTGAGCCTATATTAGGGTCGCGGGGGCTTCCCCATGCACATCCAGGGGAGACTGTTTCGGGCACTGGGCACACACTCATACACACAGACACACTCTATATGAGGGAATTCAGAGAACTCAATTGATTGATCCATGTTTTTGGTCTGTGGGATGAAACCATAGAACCCAGAGGAAGCTCATGCGGACACCGGGAGAACATGGAAACTCCACCCAGATGGGGATTCGAACCGGAATCCCTAGTGCTGAGAGGCGAACGTGCTAACCACTAAACCACTGTGCCGCCCTCTTCCATTTATCATATTAGAAATTTGTTTGATAAAACTGTTGACAGGATTGGGGCCTGGGCAGAGAGAACATTGTCCTGGTGTATAAGCAGTGCAAGGAATGTTCGTTTGGAGGAAATTAGTAGGGGTGAGCTGCAATATTCGCTGATTCGACGATTCGATTCGGAGAACCGTAGTCGACTATGAACCTCATAGTCGAATGTACCATTTTGACCACATGGGGGTGTCCATGGCTGCTGCTAAGCATTAGTTTTTACATGAAATGTCTTTGTTTTCGTTATATATATAGCCATTTGTCAAATAAAATCATCCTAATTTCTGTAAAAAAAAATTTAATTGATATGTGCGCTTTAACAATAGGCTACACATTAATAAAGCAAGTAAAATATTAAAAAAAAATCTTTTTTTAAAAACCACTCTTATAACGCCATCTTGTGGTGAAATTGTAACTGATTCGGCTATCAGTCGACTATAGGGAAAATCTGACGAATCAGATTCGACTATGAAAATCCTTAGTTGAAGACACCCCTAGTAATTAGTGCTGTGCTTTTGTCGTAGGGTTTTTTCCGGCGGACAGTGCGGATGAAGCTGCAGTATGAGAAATGTTCTCGCACCTGTAAGATCCAGAAGAAGAACCGCAACAAGTGCCAATACTGCCGCTTTCAGAAGTGTCTGCTGTTGGGCATGAGTCACGATGGTGAGTGCCACCATCCCATAATGCCAACAGTTATAATCACTCATTTAACCCATAAAGGACCACAGGGTCACGCATGACATCAGCGTTTAGAAGGTCTGACACACACACAAATACACACACTCACAAACACACACACAGACAGACACACATATTCCAAAAATACATATTCTGGATATCGTGGATGCAGTCATTTGACCACTTGTGTATTTGTAGTCATGTGACCTCATTCAGAAAATTGCAAGAGCAAATTGCAAAAATGGTTCTCAAACTTCAGACCAATGTTCCACTCATTATCAAACTAAAACTTCCAAGTACCACCTAGGTTTTTTACCACCTAGCCAATTTATCTTGAATCCATGTTTTTGGACTGTGGGAGGAAATGGGCGAATTCCATCCACCCAGATCGGGATTCAAACCTGAACCTGAATCCCCAGCACTGAGAGGTGGACGTGCTAACCACTAAACCACCTGTGTTTATATTCATTCATTATCTTCCGCTTTATCCTCCATTACGGTCGCGATGGGGTTCCCCATGCCCATCCAGGGGAGAACGTCTCGGGCGCTGGGCAGATAGACCCAGGACAGGGCGCCAATCTATCGCTGGGCACACACTCACTCACACAAACACACTCTCTATGGGGCAATTTGGAGAACTCAATTGACTTGATCCATGTTTTTGGACTGTGGGAGGAAACCGGAGAACCCGGAGGAAACCCACGCGGACACGGGGAGAACATGGAAACTCCACCCAGATCGGGTTTCGAACTGGGAATCCCTAGTGCTGAGAGGAGAACGTGCTAACCACTAAGCCACCGTGCCGCCTGTACAATATCGTATATTGTAATTCGTAATTTAACTTCATATAAAAATGTATAGAATATTTTTGTAATAGCTATTTATATTACATTAATTGTCATATTAATATAATGTCTCTTTTAGATGACTATTCTTCAAATCTAGTAAATATTCTGTGTATGTGTGTGTTTATTTGTAAAGCAATTAGGTACGGCCGGATGCCTGAGGCGGAAAAGAAAAAGTTGGTAGATGGAATATTATCTGAAGCATATCAAGTGGCGAGTGGATCAAATCTTAAATCTTTGGCAAAACGAGTGAATAACGCTTATCTGAAAAACCTTAACATGACCAAGAAAAGAGCGCGCGGCATACTGACAGGACGGACTGCATCCAACCCGGTACGTACACATCATCATCATCTTCATCTTCATTTTAATAATATTAGATACAGGTAGGGCTGCAACAACGAATCGATAAAATCAATTATGAAAAGTGTCAACAACGAATTTGAGGACTGAAAAAATAATAATAACGGGTTGAACGGAACAAGGCAGAGCGGAGGTGGAATCGGCGAAACAAGTCTAACAAAGTTTAACAAACTCTACAAATTAAACATGACGGACGCTTCTGCTTAAATCATCAAAAGTATGGGAGCACTTCAATCTTCACAACTAAAGAATGTGTAACATGCAAACTTTGGGAAAATGAATTGACCTGCACGGAAGCACCTCGGTGATGATACACCACCTGAAACTAAACATGCTGGAGTCGCCGATGGGGATAAAGCAGCTCAACAGCAGAGTAAATCACTACAACATCCCGAGTTTCTTTAGTTTTGAAGTGAATCAACGTAACGGTGCACTCACACTGTGAGAACCAGAGCATGCTTCATGCTGTTTTTGGTTGTTAACTGGTTGTAAACTTTTTATTTTCGTGTAATTAACTTGCGCAGCGTTTAAATGTGCTTTATAAATCAATACAACTTGTTCACAATGGTGCTAATTAATGATCAAGCTTTAATTTTCTGACAAAGTATGAGTGAAGACACTGCACTCTATAGGAGTGAGGGAGGATTAATTACATTTAGATGGGGATTAGGTAACATGTTAGAACTACTCAAATTTATGTAACTTCATTCATTCATTCATTCATTATCTTCCGCTTTATCCTCTATTAGGGTCGCAGTGGGGTTCCCCATGACCATCCAGGGGAGAACTCGGGCGCCGGGCAAATACACCCAGGACAGGGTGCCAATCCATCGCTGGGCACACATTCACTCACACAGACACACTCTATATGGGGCAATTTGGAGAACTCAATTGACTTGATCCATGTTTTTGGACTGTGGGAGGAAACCGGAGAACCCGGAGGAAACCCACGCGGACATGGAGAGAACATGGAAACTCCACCCGGATTGGGATTCGAACCGGGAATCCCTAGTGCTGAGAGGCGAACGTGCTAACCACTAAGCCACCGTGCTGCTTTATGTAACTTATTTATTTATTTTATTTATTTTTACACACATTCATTCATTCATTATCTCCCGCTTTATCCTCTATTAGGGTCGCGGTGGGGTTCCCCATGCCCATCTAGGGGAGAACGTCTCAGGTGCTGGGCAAATACACCCAGGACAGGGCGCCAATCCATCACTGGGCACACACTCACTCACACAGACACACTCTATATGGGGCAATTTGGAGAACTCAATTGACTTGATCCATGTTTTTGGACTGTGGGAGGAAACCGGAGAACCCGGAGGAAACCCACGCGGACACGGGGAGAACATGGAAACTCCACCCAGATGGGGATTCGAACCGGGAATCCCTAGCGCTGAGAGGAGAACATGCTAACCACTAAGCCACCGTGCTGCTTTATGTAACTTATTTATTTATTTATTTTTACACACAGTGCTACATATTGTGATAGTGTGTGTGAGATTTGTGTTTAATTGCTCTTTGGGCTACTTGGATACCTTAAATCAGGGGTACCCAATACGTCGATCGCGATCGGCCAGGGGTGTTGGGTCTCTCTCGCTGTTCCCAAAACATGGCCACGCCTCCGTGCCCAAATACGAAGCACTTCCTCCCAAATCATCTACATTCAATAGTTTCTGTTTGTGTTTTTACACTTTATTTGACTGACAAGTTGAGTGAAGGACTTTGCTCCAAAATAATTAAAATACCACTTTCATTTAGAGTGAGAGGATGAATATTTTTTACAATGTCAAACTCAAAATGCATTTGCTTTTTATTAATGTTCATGTTCTGTTTGGGGGAAATGCAGATTACAGTGATTGTTTTACATTTGTGCTGTATACTGTGTATTTGGTTGTTTGGGTATACTACAATCAAGTCTTCTCCATGCTATTTGCTGGAATGTCCATCTATCCATTATCTCCCGCTTTATCCTCTACTAGGGTCGCAGTGGGGTTCCCCATGCCCATCCAGGGAAGAACGTCTCGGGTGCTGGGCAGATACACCCAGAACAGGACGCCAATCTATCACTGGGCACACACACAAACACTATATGGGGCAATTTGGAGAATTTAATTGACCTTGATCCATGTTTTTGGACTGTGGGAGGAAATCGGAGAACCCGGAGGAAACCCACGCGGACACGGGGAAAACATGGAAACTCCAGTGTAATAAAGACACTTATTGATTTTTTTTTAGATCCGATTAATCGAAAAAAATAATCGACCGATTAATAGATTATCGAAATAATCTTAGTCACAACCCTAGAGTGTATGTGTGTGTGTGTGTGTGTGTGTGTGTGTGTGTGTGCGCGTTTGTGTGTGCGTTTGTGTGTATGTGTGTGTGCGCATGTTTGCCCAGCAATGAAAAGGACAAAAGGCTGTAACAAATTTTTACAATGTAATCAATATTTTGACCAGCAGGGGGAGGTTGTGTGCACATGCAGCCTTGTGAAATTTTAACCTTTTTAACCAATTGGATGGAAAGAAAGCTTTAAGGCTTTATTAGTAGTGTCTGTAGTAACACTCACTGCACATTAGTGTCTGCAGCAACTTCACTGCACAATTAGGACATGGTAGCTCAGTGGTCAGGGTGTTAGCTTATCAACCTGAAGGTTGGGGGTTCAAATCCCAGGTCCTTTGAAGTTTCCTTTGTGGTTCCTTGAGCGAGACCCTTAACCCTCATTGCTCCATTAATGTTGTGACCAACCCTGTGTTCTGACCCCAACCAAACTAGCGTACTTGTAAGGTGCTTCGGATAGAATCCTCTGTTGACTAAATGTAATTGGTATTTTGTTCTCAAACAGTATTATTTTCAGCTCCATATTTGCTGTTTATAGCCAAAGAATTCCATTCTTTTATATATAAATCTAGAGCATCTGTTTTCCAAAGGTTCCTGATTTGTCAGAGTGTTCAGTAGCATATTTCGGGCTAATGTCTTTTTTGAGTATTGTCATATTGGCAGACGATTCATTGCCTCTTTTTAAACAAAGCCATTTCCTTGTTTAAAAGTTAATTTCCTTGATATTCATTTTGTTATGATGTCTGGTGGGGCGGCACGGTGGCTTAGTGGTTAGCACGTTTGCCTCTCAGCACTAGGGTTCCCCGTTCGAATCCCCATCTGGGTGGAGTTTCCATGTTCTCCCCGTGTCCGCGTGGGCTTCCTCCGGGTTCTCCGGTTTCCTCCCACAGTCCAAAAACATGGATCAAGTCAATTGAATTCTCCAAATTGCCCCATATAGAGTGTGTCTGTGTGAGTGAGTGTGTGCCCAGCGATGGATTGGCGCCCTGTCCTGGGTCTATCTGCCCAGCACCCGAAACGGTCTCCCCTTGATGGGCATGGGGAACCCCACCGTGACCCTAATAGAGGATAAAGCGGGTGCATGTCTAGTGCATTTGTTTCATGTTTAATTAACTACACATTAATACTTACTTGTTTGTTTGTGTGTGTGTCGATTTCAGTTTATCATCTATGATATGGAGTCTTTGTGGCGAGCCGAGAGTGGTGTGGTGTGGAACAGTAGCAGTGCTCTAAGTGGTTTCTCATTGCAGAAGGAGATTGGTGTGCATGTGTTCTATCGTTGTCAATGCACAACGGTGGAGACCGTGCGCCAGATCACAGAATTCTCCAAATGTATTCCCGGATTTGTTGACCTTTACCTCAATGACCAGGTACACACACACACACACACACACACACACACACACACACACACACACACACACACACACACACACACACACACACACACACACACACACACACACACACACAGTTTCATTCAGCCCCATACCTCTTTCAGTATGATGATACTTCAGTGCAATTTATTGCTGCATGCTTTTTCAATAAACCTCAATAGAGCCTGCGATCGCTTTTCTCCAGCGAAATTCATTCATTCATTATCTCCCGCTTTATCCTCTATTAGGGTCGCGGTGGGGTTCCCCATGCCCATCCAGGGGAGAACGTCTCGGGCGCTGGGCAGATACACCCAGGACAGGGCGCCAATCCATCGCTGGGTACACACTCACTCGCTCAAACACACTCTATATGGGGCAATTTAGAGAACTCAATTAACTTGAGCCATGTTTTTGGACTGTGGGAGGAAACCGGAGAACCCGGAGGAAACCCACGCGGACACGGGGAGAACATGCAAACTCCACCCAGATGGGGATTCGAACCGGGAATGCCTAGTGCTGAGAGGCGAACGTGCTAACCACTAAGCCACCGTGCCGCCTCCAGCAAAATTGTCTCACATATTTCATATTGGATAAATGTACACTCTGGAATTGTAAAAATCTTTTCATTCATTCATTATCTCTCGCTTTATCCTATATTAGGGTCGCGGGGGGGGGTTCCCCATGCCCATCCAGGGGAGAACGTTTCGGGCGCTGGGCAGATACACCCAGGACAGGGCGCCAATCTATCACTGGACACACACACAGACACGCACACAAACACACTCTATATGGGGCAATTTGGAGAACTCAATTGACTTGATCCATGTTTTTGGACTGTGGGAGGAAACCGGAGAACCCGGAGGAAACCCACGTGGACACGGGGAGAACATGGAATCTCCACCCAGATGGGGATTCGAACCGGGAATCCCTAGTGCTGAGAGGCGAACGTGCTAACCACTAAACCACTGTGCCGCCTTTGTAAAAAAAAAAAAAAAAGAAGTCCTCCCTTAAACGCCTTCACATTTATGTGTTATATGTACGCTGTCACATAAGGAGGAGCACATAACTCCTGCTCTGGCCTCCATCCACTGGCTGCCTTTGCATTTTAGAGTTCACTTTAAGGTTCTTATATTTGTTTTTAAATCCTTAAATGGGAGCCCTGCATTACCTCTCTGAGCTCCCCATCTGCATGCGCCCGCCCGGTGCCTCAGGTCAGCTGATCAGCTGATCCTGGTGGTACCGAGGACCAAGCCTAAGCTCAGACGGGGCTGAGACTTTTCAATTGCAGCTCCTAAGCTTTGGAACCACAACAGCGATATTTTAGACAGGCCTCTTCACTGTCCACTTTTAAATCTAGTCTTAAATCCCATTTTTACTCTTTGGCTTTTAATACACCATGATTTTACTTTGGTTTATAGGTTTTCATGGTTTAATTTGATTGAATGTTGTTTTTTTGCTTGTATTGTGTTCTTGTTTTTAATGAATTGTGCTTTAAGTTTAACAATGTACAGCACTTTGTTGCAGCTGTTGTTGTTTTTAAAGTGCATTATAAATAAAATTGAGTTGAGTATTACTGTTCCAAAACTACTGTCCATATTTGAGATCACTTTTTTTTTCTTTCCCTCTCTCTCTCTTTCCCTCTCTCTCTCTTTCCCTCTCTCTCTCTTTTTCTCTGTCTCTCTCTTTCTCTGTCTTTCTTTCTCTCTTTCTATTCATAAAAACAGCATGGTCAAAAAACATTCCTTGTTTTTAAGTTCAAGTAATTTATTTATATCGATATTTTTTACAACAGTACATTGACACAAAGCAGCTTTACAGTGTTTTAAGGCTTTTAACCCCCAAAGAGCAAGCCGAAAGCAACAGTGGCAGAAAAAAACTCCTGTTATGTTGTTATTTTAAGGAAGAAACCTTGTGAGGACCAAGACTCAGTGGGGGACTCATCCTCCTTGAGCGTCTGGGCAGCATCAACAGTGTAGGACAGCCATGTACAGATTGTGTAGTGATTAGGTGACCATATTTACCAATTGGAAAAACTATATATATAAACTATATACATTACAACGCCATTACAAGTCCATTACAACGCCACCAGTCCAACGGTTCTAAAATCAAAAGCTGTTGGAATATGTTCACAAATATTGTATTGAAGTAACCGCATTGGGCCATTGCAAAACTTTATTTATTTATTTTTTAGCCATTGTTGTTTATCAGGCGATACGGTGGCTTAGTGGTTAGCATGTTCAATGATTACGGTTCAAATCCCAATCTGGGTGGAGTTTCCAAGTTTCATGTACACGTGGGTTTCCTCTTAGTATTCCGGTTTCCTCCCACAGTCCAAAAACATGGATTCAAAAATTGAATGCTCTAAATTGCCCCATATAGTGTGTATGTGTCTGTGTGAGTGAGTGTGCCCAGCGATAAATTGGTGTATCTGCCCAGTGCCTGAATTGTCCTCCCCTGGGTGGTGCCCCCCCCCCCCCCATGCGATTCTTGTAGAGGATCTAAGTGGAAGATAATGAATGAATGAGTTAATGTTGCTTAGCAATCAATGTTCACTTTAAAAAAACGGACTACATTATGTTGTGGAAGACCAGTTTATTAATAATTTGGCTTTAGATAAGCACAATTATTTATTCATTAATTCATTCATTCATTCATTATCTCCCGCTTTATCCTTTATTAGGGTCGCGGTTGGGTTCCCCATGTCCATCCAGGGGAGAACGTCTCGGGCTCTGGGCAGATAGACCCAGGACAGGGCGCCAAGCCATCACTGGGCACGCACTCACTCAGACAGACACACTCTACAGTGGGTTGCAAAAGTATTCATACCCCTTGAACTTTTCCATATTTTGTCACATTACAACCACAAACATAAATATATTTCACTGGAATTTAATGTGAAAGACCAACACAAAGTGGTATACAATTGTGAAGTGGAAGGAAAATTATACATGAATCAACATTTTTTTTACAAATAAAAAACTGAAAAGTGCGACGTGCAAAAGTATTCAGCCCCCCTGAGTCAATACTTTGTGGAGCCACCTTTTGCTGCAATTACAGCTGCAAGTCTTTTAGGGTATGTCTCCACCAGCTTTGCACATCTAGTGACTGAAATTCTTGCCCATTCCTCCTTGCAAAACAGCTCAAGCTCAGTCAGATTGGATGGAGAGTGTTTGTGAACAGCAGTTTTGAGATCTTGCCACAAATTCTCAATTGGGTTTAGGTCTGGACTTTGACTGGGCCATTCTAACACATGAATATTCTTTTTTTTAAACCACTCCATTGTAGCTCTGGCTTTATGTTTAGGGTCGTTGTCCTGCTGGAAGGTGAACCTCCGCCCCAGTCTCAAATCTTTTGCTGACTCCAACAGGTTTTCTTCCAAGATTGCCCTGTATTTGGCTCCATCCATCTTCCCATCAACTTTGACCAACTTCCCGGTCCCTGCTGAAGAGAAGCACCCCCAGAGCATGATGCTGCCACCACCATATTTGACAGTGGGGATGGTGTTTTCAGAGTGATGTGCAGTGTTATTTCTCCACCACACATAGCGTTTTGCATTGTGGCCAAAAAGTTCAATTTTGGTCTCGTCTGACCAAAGCACCTTCTTCCACATGTTTGCTGTGTCCTCAACATGGCTTCTGGCAAACTGCAAACGGGACTTCTTATGGTTTTCTTTTAACAATGGCTTTCTCCTTGCCACTCTTCCATAAAGAAAGACCACATTTGTGTAGTGCACGACTAATTGTTGTCCTGTGGACAGTTTCCCCCACCTGAGCTGTGGCTTTCTGCATTTCATCCAGAGTCACCATGGGCCTCTTGGCTGCCTCTCTGATCAGTGATCTCCTTGTTCGGCCTGTAAGTTTAGGTGGACGGCCTTGTCTTGGCAGGTTTACTGTGGTGCCATACTCTTTCCATTTCCGGATGATGGATTGAACAGTGCTCCGTGAGATGTTCAAAGCTTTGGAAATCTTTTTATAACCTAAGCCTGCTTTAAACTTCTCCAAAACCATATTCCTAACCTGTCTGGTGTGTTCTTTGGACTTCATGATGCTGTTTGCTCCCCAATATTCTCTTAACCAACATCTGAGGCCGTCATGGAGCAGCTGTATTTGTACTGAGATTAGATTACACACAGGTGGACCCTTTTGAGTCATTAGCACTCATCAGGCAACTTCTGAATGCAATTGGTTGCACTCAGGGAAAAGGGGGCTGAATACTTTTGCACGTCACACTTTTCAGTTTTTTATTTGTAAAAAAAATGTTGATTCATGTATAATTTTCCTTCCACTTCACAATTGTATACCACTTTGTGTTGGTCTTTCACATTAAATTCCAGTGAAATATATTTATGTTTGTGGTTGTAATGTGACAAAATATGGAAAAGTTCAAGGGGTATGAATACTTTTGCAACCCACTGTATATGGGTCAATTTTGAAAATTCAGTTGACTTGATCCATGTTTTTTGGACTGTGGGAGGAAACCGGAGAACCCGGAGGAAACCCACGCAGACACGGGGAGAACATGGAAACTCCACCCAGATGGGGATTCGAACCGGGAATCCCTAGCGCTGAGAGGCGAACGTGCTAACAACTAAGCCACCGTGCCGCCCACAATTATTTAATTATTATTAAACCTTGTTTTTCCTTAGAGAGTTTTTATAACTGATTTATAATATTATTGTGAATAAATCAGAAGAAAGTGGTGTAATGATGCTCCGCTACACAAAACAAAACCTCTTTCCCGTGATTTATTCACAATAATGCACACCCTCTCATGCTTTTTTATAACCTAATTAGCAGATACTTTATAATGTGTTTTTTTTCTGTAGGTGACTCTGTTGAAATATGGTGTGCATGAAGCGATCTTTGCAATGCTTCCATCTTTGATGAATAAGGATGGGCTATTGGTAGCCAATGGGCGGGGCTTTGTTACCCGTGAGTTCCTGCGCAGCCTGAGGAAGCCGTTCAATGAAATCATGGAACCAAAATTTGAGTTTGCCGTCAAGTTCAATGCTCTGGAACTGGATGATAGTGACCTCGCTCTTTTTGTTGCTGCTATTATACTCTGTGGAGGTATGTACATGCACAGTCACATGTTTGAAATGAAAAAGGCCTCAATTTAATCCTTTACTAACTTATAGATTATTTTATATACTTCTTATAGAGAAGATGCTGGCTAGAGCAGGAGTGTCAAACTCCATTGCACTGGGGGCCAAAAGTCAAAGCACACTTTAGGTCGCCGGCAGAACAAGATAAACATTTATTCAACAAACTAAAAGTAAATGTTTTTTGAAGATGAATAGGAATAAAAATGGATGTTCCATCCATCCATTATCTTCTGCTTTATTCTCTACTAGGGTCGCGGGGTAGGGGGGGGGGGGTTCCACACGGGGAGAACATGGAAACTCCACCCAGATTGGGATTCGAACCTGGAATCCCTAGTGCTGAGAGGAGAACATGCTCACCACTACACCCCCTGCTGTCCATGTGCCTGTACTGTAGCTTTAAATGACAAAAATGGATCTCTGTTTAATTCATTCATTATCTTCCGCTTTATCCTCTATTAGGGTCGGGGGGGGGTTCCCCATGCCCATCCAGGGGAGAACGTTTCGGGCGCTGGGCAGATGCACCCAGGACAGGACGCCAATCCATCACTGGGCACACACTCACTCATACAGACACACTCTATATGGGGTAATTTGGAGAATTCAATTGACCTTAATCCATGTTTTCGGACTGTGGGAGGCTCAATACGTCAATCACGATGGAGGTTTGAGAAAATAAATCACGTATCAGCGCTTTTTTTTTTTTTACAGCACAGTATCTGAAGCACTTTTACACACGCGCACGCATTTTAACACACAATGAGATTTATTACGAATCGCGATATCTGCCCCCCCCCTTCTCTCTCGCTGTTCCAAAAACCGACACGTGGCCACGCCCCCGTGCCTAAATCCGAAGCACTGCCTCGTGAATCATCTACATTAGATGGTTTTTTTTCTGTTTGTTTTTGCTCTTTATTTGACTGACAAGACGAGTGAAGGACTTCGCTCCAAAATAACTAAAATATCACTTTCATTTAGAGTGGGAGAATAATTTATTTTTTGCCAAGTAGCCATTGCACTTCCATTGTGTTTGGTTGTACTAAAACCAAGTTTTCACCATACTATTTGCTGCGATTTCTGTGAAAATGGCAATCTGAAGCCGTCTTTTCTATGCTGATTCGATAATACTAACATCCATCTATCCATCCATTACCTTCCGCTTTGCGTGGATACGGGGAGACGGGGAGAACATGGGAACTCCACCCAGATTGGGATTCGAACCGGGAATCCCTAGTGCTGAGAGGAGAACCTGCTAACCACTAAGCCAACGTGCCGTCCCAATACTAACATGATGTGTGTAAACAGGTTTCAATATAAAAGCCTAAAAATGATTAACCCTGGTAGATCTCGATGACCTGTCCAATGGAAAAGTAGATCTGGGGCCAGAAAAGTGTGGGCACCCCAGGATTGGACTATAGATTTACCAGTAAACCGAACAAATTAGACAAATGATCTGAAATCCCGCCAGAGTTCAGCAGAGGGCGCTGAAGTAACAACTGTGTACTATAGTTTGAAATATAACGAAAAGTAAATTGATTTGCTTTATTGTATAGTTACAACAACATTTATCTAACAAATATAAATGTGTGCGTGTGTATGTGTGTGTGTGTGTGTTTGCATGTGTGCATTCATGTGCACGTTCTAGATCGGCCTGGGTTGATGAATGTGAAACAGGTAGAAGAAATTCAGGACAAGATCCTGCAGGCTTTGGATCAGCATCTTCAGTCGACTCATCCGGACTCGGCCCACATCTTTCCGAAACTGCTGCAGAAACTGGCGGACTTACGTCAGCTTGTTACAGAGAATGCCGAGCTCGTCCAGATGATCAAAAAAACAGAATCAGAGACTTCTCTGCATCCTTTACTGCAGGAGATCTACAAAGACATGTACTGAGTATACACACACACACACACACACACACACACACTCACTGTACCTCTCACTACAGGAGACCAACACAGAGGGCTTTTTCCTTAACGTAGAACTTTGCTGAATTGTAAAGCATGAGTCCATTGTTACATAGTGCTCAGCTCCAGGCAACAAGATGCTGTGATGTCACTGGTGTTCAGGACGTGCATAAGTGGCTTTGAAATGAAATAATACAACAAAAAAATGTGAAATACGACAAACCAAAGGGAAGAGAAGACGTTGATTTTACTCTTCAGGTAGCGTCAACCACAAGTTGTTGCAAAGCAGCTCAGCTGCAGAGCAAGGTGTGATTATGGTTTCTAATAAATACAACGTTCATAATAATAATAATAACGTTCATAGAGCCAGTGTTAGCAGTGCTAGAACTTCTTCTCTCGCTTTTTCGCTCTCTCTCACTCCCTCTCTCTGTCTCTATCTTACAGATGCATGTATGCCGGTACATGTACATATATTTACACCAGGGGTGCTCACGGGGTGTCAGGTCGATCGCGATGGAGGTTTGAAAAAAAAAAAAATCACGCATCAGCGGTTTTTTTTACAGCACAATATCTGAAGCACTTTTACATACGCGTGCACGCATTTTAACACACAATGTGATTCATTCCGAATCGCGATCTCTGCAAGTGAGCGGTCTGCCCCCCCCCCCCCCCCTCTCGCGTTCCAAAAAACCAGCCCGTGGCCACGCCTCCGTGCTTAAATCCGAAGCACTGCCTCGCGAATCATCTACACTAGATAGTTTCTTTTTACTTTCGATATTTTCTGTTTTGCTCTTTTTTTGACTGACAAGACGAACGAAGGACTTGGCTCCAAAATAACTTGCCAAGTAGCCATTGCACTTCCATTGTGTTTGGTCATTTGGTTGTACTAAAACCAAGTTTTCTTCATGCTATTTACTGCAATTTCCGTGAGAATGGCAATCTGAAGCTGTCTTTTCTATGCTGATTCGATAATACTAACATCTATCTATCCATCCATTATCTTCCGCTTTATCATATATTAGGGTCGTGGGGGGGGACCACCCAGGGGAGAACGTTTCGGGCGCTGGGCAGATACACCCAAGACAGGGCGCCAATCTATTACTGGGCACACACTCACTCACACAGACACAGGGTTACGGGGGGGGGGGGGTATCCCATCCCATCCCATCCCATCCCATCCCATCCAAGGGAGAGCGTCTCAGGCGCTGGGCAGATACACCCAGGACAGGGGGGCGATCTATCACTATGCACACAATCACACTCTATATCGGGCAATTTGGAGAATTCACTTGACCTTGATCCATGTTTTTGGACTGTGGGAGAGAACCGGAGAACCGTGAGGAAACCCACGCGGACACGGGGAGAACATGGAAACTCCACCCAGATTGGGATTTGAACCGGGAATCCCTAGCACTGAGAGGAGAACATGCTAACCACTAAGCCAACGTGCCCCCCTGAATACTAACATGATGTGTGTAAACAGGTTTCAATATAAAAGCCTAAAAAAATGATTAACCCTGGTAGATCTCGATGACCTGTCCTCGGGCCAGAAAAGTGTGGGCACCCCTGATTTACACCATCTGATTTACAGATCCACAGACCTGTACAACTATGCAAACACTAAGGGAACCATTTTCTTGTTCTTGTTTCAGACCAAAATTGCCTCCTTTATTTGACTTTGCACATCCTCTCTTAGCTGGTGTGCACATTTTTGCATTTCTTCCTTTATACTTTTTTTTAAACTTTATCTTGGGTCTCAAAGATGACAAACTGCCAAATGTCGTGCATTTCCCTCAGGGTGTATGCTGAAAGTGCAAACTATTCATGCTTCAGGCCTCTAAAAATCCTCGCTTTAGAGCTTTTTTTTTAGAGGTTTTTTCTTTTTTTTAAATGATTTTATTTGAGCTTAACTTGCCTCCTGTACTAATATTGACATGCAAAAAATCACAAGTCCCCTCTCACAGTCCAACACTCACAGTCTGCATCAAAGGCTGTTCGTTTAAACAACGAGGAAGAAAAACAGTTCTGAAATTAAATATCCGAGATGCTGTCTGGCTATTAAATACACTCACCGGCCACTTTATTAAGTACACGTGCTCAGTTCTACACTCACTGATAATATAGATGGACTTTGTAGTTCTACGGTTACATTCTGTAGACCATTTGTTTCTCTACAAACTTTGTTAGTCCGCTTTAGTATGTTCTTGAATGATCAAGACCTCCCACAACAGCGGTATTGGGTGGTGGATGATTCTCAGTGCTGCAGTGATACTGACATGGTGGTGGTGTGTTAGTGTGTGCTGGTACGAGTGGATCAGACACAGCAGTGCTGCTGGACAGAGAACAGTACACCAATCACAACATATAGGTACCTGTATGTTGTGATTGGTGTACTGTTCTCTGTCCAGCAGCACTGCTGTGTCTGATCCACACCTACAATCATCCACCACCCTAATAATACTTGCTCTGTGGGATCCTGATCATCAGAGAACATTGTAAAGGGGAATAACTCAGTATGTAGAGGAACAGATGGACTACAGTCAGTAAATAAAGAACTACAAAGTCTATTCGTATGATCAGTGGAACTGAAAAAAATTAAATCTAAATAATAAATGTCAAAAATACTAATACTATTAGAGTATACTATAAAAAGTAACAAGGCACTTGAGGTTGTGCATTATTGTACAATTCTTTCCCGTGATTTATTTGTAATAATACACAAACTCAAGTAATTTACAGATTTTATAAAGTTGTTACCAACACAATATAATAAAAAAAACAAGGTTTGATTCATAAATGCGTTTATTCAAAGCAAAATTGTTAATAAATTAGTCTGCTACGTAATCTAGTCCGGTTTTTAAAATGAACAATGATTGCTGAGTAATAGGTTTCCGGTTTCTCTAACAATGAAATACTGCCATCTAGTGACCAAATTTCAAAACGCAGTTTATAAAAACATCAGGAAAATAATTTATTGTATATCACGCATTGATACGAATGTGAAGCGCTAAGAGGTGTTTGTTATTGTCAATAATGTCACGGCTGGACTAACAGCTTAGTCAATTAGATTTAAAGACTGGGACTACCTGCTTTATAATCAAGCAATAAGGTGCGAGAGCATGTGCATTATTGTGAAAAAATCACATGAAGGAGGTGTTATTAGACATGACATGTAGTGAAGTACAGTTACACTTATTTCTCATTATTTATTCACAATAATACACAACCTCAAGTGCCATATTGCTTTTATATAATGATTACAAACACACTATAATAAAAAACAAGGTTTGATTCATAAATGTGTTTATTGAACGCAAACTCTTTAATAAACTTGTCTTCTGCAAAATAATTTAATCTGGTTTTTATAGTGAAAGCTGATTGCTGAGTAAAAGGATTGCGGTTTCAAACACTGCCATCTAGTGGCCAAAATATCAGACATGGTTTATGGAAACAGCCAAGACAAGCTTGGTGCCCATT
This sequence comes from Corydoras sp. C115, assembly GCA_019802505.1. Taxonomy (NCBI): domain Eukaryota; kingdom Metazoa; phylum Chordata; class Actinopteri; order Siluriformes; family Callichthyidae; genus Corydoras; species Corydoras sp. C115. The sequence goes on along the minus strand of JAFMOC010000113.1, from coordinate 935,557 downwards.
GGGAATCGGCGGACCGTTTATATTAATCTGTACTTTATGATTTATAATAATATATTGTTTATCCTGCATTAATACAAATGTGAAGCGCTTAGAGGTGTGTGTTATTGTCAATAATGTCACGGCTGGACAAACGGCTCAGCCAATCAGATTTAAGGACCGGAACTACCTGTTTTCTAAGTGCCTATAAATAATGCCTTTTAGGTAATCTGCACAATCAACACAATAAAAACTTTATTACAACTCAGTACCTCAGAAATATGTAATGATTGGACTGTGTTTATATGTATATATTAATAAATATAACATTGTGTATAAACTTTACAGTATGTCTAAAAGAACACTAATAAATATGCAATGATAACACTAATAATAATGAAAATTATATTATTTTTCATTTACAGTTTGTTACATTAAGATATATTCATAGATGTTTATGTTTAATGCAGCTTGCATTTTAATTATGACAAGGTTAGCTGAATAAGGAATTCGAAGGACGTCCTATGTTACTTGTTTGTGTTTTGTTCTTATTGTTGTGTAGATATGTGGTCATTTGATCAATTGTGTAAATAAATAAATAAATAAACCCAAATAGTGTAATGTTATTTTTAGAAATATTCAAAAAATGTTGTAAACATTCTAAAAAACAAATATCTCACATACCTGACAAACTGTGTGTGTCCACTAGCATTGTTTACTAATGATCTTTTATTCATTATCTTCCACTTAATCCTCTACTAGGGTTGCGGAAGGGTTCCCCATGCCCATTCAGGGAAGCACACACTATATGGGGCGTTCACTTTATTTGAGCGTTCACTTTACCTTGAATCCATGTTTCTAAACTGGGAGGAGATCGGAGAACTCGGAGGAAACCCACACGGACCTGGGGAGAACATGGAAACTCAGATTCAAACCTGGATCTTCAGCGCTACGAGGCGAACGTTCTAACCACTAAGCCACCATGCTTTAACCTCTATTAGGGTCATGGGGGGGGGGTTCCCCATGCCCATCCAGGGGAGAACGTCTTGGGTGCTGGGCAGATACACCCAGGACAGGGTGCCAATCTATCGCTGGGCACACACTCACTCACACACAAACACTCTATATGGGGCAATTTGGAGAATTCAGTTGACTTGATCCATGTTTTTGGACTGTGGGAGGAAACCGGAGAACCCAGAGGAAACCCACACGGACACGGGGAGAACGTGGAAACTCCACCCAGATGGGGATTCGAACCGAGAATCCCTAGCGCTGAGAGGAGAACGTGCTAACCACTAAACCATCGTGCCTCTCAGACCTATTGTATTCGTATTAATTATTTATTAACAATCCCCATCTGGGCGGCACGGTGGCTTAGTGGTTAGCACGTTTGCCTCTCGGCGCTAGGGGTTCCTGGTTCAAATCCCCATCTGGGTGGAGTTTCCATGTTCGCCCCGTGTCTGCGTGGGTTTCCTCCGGGTTCTCCGGTTTCCTCCCACAGTCCAAAAACATGGATCAAGTCAATTGAATTCTCCAAATTGCCCCATATAGAGTGTGTCTGTGTGAGTGAGTGTGTGCCCAGCGATGGATTGGCGTCCTGTCCTGGGTCTATCTGCCCAGCGCCCGAGACGTTCTCCCCTGGCTGGGCATGAGGAACACCCCCTCCCGCGACCCTAATAGAGGATAAAGCGGGAGATAATGAATGAATGAATGCCCATCTGGGGAGAACGTTTCAGACAATGAACAGGTTGCCAATTCATCACTGGGCACACTCAAACACACACTATGGGCCAATTTAGAGCATTTCATTTACCTTGAATCCATGTTCTTTGAATGTGGGAGGAAAGCATAAGAAAACCCCAAGAGAAGAACGAAAGAATGAACGAACGAACATGGAATGGAACATGGATCTCAGCTTTGAGAGGAGAACATGCTAACCACTAAGATACCGTGACGCACCATTATCTTCAGCTTAATCCTTTACTAGGGTCATGGGGGGGGGGGGGGATCATGTTTTATGACTGTGGGAGAAAACCGGCGAACAGAGACACGAGGAGCACATGGAAACTCCACGCAGCTTAGGATTTGAACTTAAGAGAGGAGAACATGCTAAACACTAAGCCACCCTGCCACCCCATTATCATACAGTATATTTTAAATGCATTTTTAATGCAGAAATGTTTGCTGTTCAGCATACAGTATATCCACAGCAGAGTATTTGATACATCAGTTTCGCTACACACACACACACACACACACACACACACACACAGGCACAGTGCTTACATAAACACTAATTGGTGTTCTCAGTGCTGCATTAAGACTTCATTAGTGCTGCTATAATAAGAGGTTCATGATACTGAAGAGGAGACTGAGCTCTCTTACAGAATAAGCTTCTACTCACCAATTCTGCAGGGAGAAATATAATAAACGTGATGTTTCAGAACAAGATCATGTTTTAAAAGACCAAGTTTAGTTTTCATTCATTCATTATCTCCCGCTTTATCCTCTATTAGGGTCGCGGTGGGGTTCTCCATGCCCATCCAGGGGAGAACGTTTCGGGCGCTGGGCAGATACACCCAGGACAGGGCGCCAATCTATCGCTGGACACACACACACTCACACAGACACACTCTATATGGGGCAATTTTGGAGAACTCAATTGACTTGATCATGTTTTTGGACTGTGGGAAGAAACCGGAGAACCCGGAGGAAACCCACGCGGACACGGGGAGAACATGGAAACTCCACCCAGATGGGGATTCGAACCGGGAATCCCTAGCGCTGAGAGGCGAACGTGCTAACCACTAAGCCACCGTGCCGCCAAGTTTATTTTTATTTTCTTTAAAGTTAAATTGGTTTAAGCCTTTACTGAATGCTCCTTATATCAAGAACCAGAAGACTGATCTGTTACCTGAACCACTAATTATGCTAATGATTTGACCTTTGTCCCATTTTGAAGTGTGTCGCAGATCTCAGGTCCTAAATGTTATTATTCATTCATTCATTCATTATCGTCTGCTTTATCCTCTATTAGGGTCACGGTGGGGTTCTCCATGCCCATCCAGGGGAGAACGTCTCGGGCGCTGGGCAGATACACCCAGGACAGGGCGCCAATCCATCGCTGGGCACACACTCACTCACACAAACACACTCTATATGGGGCAATTTGGAGAACTCAATCGACTTGATCCATGTTTTTGGACTGTTGGAGGAAACCGGAGAGCCCGGAGGAAACCCACGCAGACACGGGGAGAACATGGAAACTCCAGCCAGATGGGGATTTGAACCGGGAATCTCTAGCGCTGAGAGGCGAACGTGCTAACCACTAAGCCACCGTGCCGCCAAATGTTATTATATTTAGTGAATAGATTTAAGTAAGATTATCATTTAATACACTGAAAGTAATTTGCTCTTCATTTTGTCAAATCGTCTCATATTATCTCATTATCTTCCACTTAATCCTCTACTAGGATTATGTGAAGGGTAATGAGTTTAGATGAGGCGGGGTTCCTCATGCCTATTAAGGAGAAAATGTTTTGTGTACCCAGGACAGGGCACCAATCCGTCACTGGACCCACACTCACTCAGACATGGAACATTTTAGGTTCTGGGCAGCTACACCCAGGACAGGGCGCCAGTTTATCGCTGGGCACATAAAACACTGTGTGGAGCATTCACTTTACCTTTAATCCATGTTTTTGTACTGTGGGAGGAAACTGGCGAACCCAGGGCTCAGAACATAACTATTCCAGCTCACCAGCAAAGAAAGGTGTAAAATTGGCAGTACCATTAAAGCATTTACCATTCCATTATCCATTATCTCCCGCTTGTCCAGGGTTCGGGTCGTGGGGGCAGCAATCGAAGTAGGGAGACCCAGACCTCCCTCGCCCCAGCCACCTCCACTAGCTCGACTGGGGGAACCCCGAGGCGTTCCCAGACCAGCTGAGAGATATAATCCCTCCAGCGTGTCCTGGGTCTTCCCCGGGGTCTCCTCCCAGCTGGACTTGCCTGGAACACCTCCCTAGGAAGGCGCCCCAACCACCTCAACTGGCTCCTTTCGATGCAGAGGAGTAGCGGCTCCACTCCGAGTTTCTCCCGGATGACCGAGCTTCTCACCCTGTCTCTAAGGGAGAGCCCCGCCACCCTGCGGAGAAAACCCATTTCGGCCGCTTGTATTCGTGATCTTGCTCTTTCGGTCATTACCCAAAGCTCATGACCATAGGTGAGGGTCAGAACGTAGATCGACTGATAAATTGAGAGCCTTGCCTTGTGGCTCAGCTCCTTCACCACAACAGACCAGTATAGGGTCCGCATCACTGCTGACCCCGCGCTGATCCGTCTGTCAATCTCACGCTCCATCTTCCCATCACTCGTGAACAAGACCCCGAGATACTTCAACTCCTCCACTTGAGGCAAGATCTGATCCCTGACCCAGAGGACTCTCTACCCTTTTCCGTGTGTGACTGTTTGCCCAGCGATATATTGGCGTCCTTTCCTGGGTGTATCTGCCCAGGGAACCCCCTGTGACCCTAGTAGAGGATTAACTCGGGATAATGGATGGAAAATGAACGAATGAAAAATCTAACAGCCAGGTTGGATAATGATCAGGTTTGCTAATTCTACAGTGTAGCTGGTTTCTCCATAACAACTGACTTGTGTCATGCCCTTTTATGCCCTATTTCTTTTTTATGAAATCCAGATCTCTCCAAGTGCTTTTGAAATGTGCGAGGAACGTAATAATACAAACCTGTGAAAACCTCATTGATGCACAATTGATTTTGTAAAACCAGTTGGCACAATATGAGACTGTAATTCTTTCATTCATTCATTATCTTCCACTTAATCCTCTACTAGGGTCACCTGCGCGAGGGCGGGGGGGGGGGGGGTTCTCCATGCCCATCCAGGGGAGAACGCTTCAGGTGCTGGGCAGATACACCCAGGACAGGGTGCCCATCTATTGCTGGGCAAACACTCACTCTATATGTGGCAATTTAGAGCATTCAATTTACCTTGATGCGGCTCGGTGGCTTAGTGGCTAGCACGTTAGCCTCTCAATACTGAGGATTCAGGTTTGAATCCCAATCTGGGTGGAATTTCCATGTTCTCCCTGTGTCTGCATAGGTTTCCACCCACAATCCAAAAACATGGATTAAAGGTAAATAAAATGCTCTAAATTGTCCCATATAGAGTGTGTTTGTGTGTGTGAGTGTGTGAGTGAGTGAGTGAGTGTGTGTGTGTGTGTGTGTGTGTGTGCGTGTGTGAGTGCGTGAGGGTGCCCAGCGATAGACTGCCCTGGGTACCCAAGGAAACCCGCCCCACTACCCTAGTAGAGGATTAAGCTGAAGAAAATAAATGAATGAATGAATTTACATTGAACGCTAGTTTTTGGACTGTGGGAGAACTGGAGAACCCAGAGGAAACTCACGCGGACACAGGTAGAACATTTGAACTCCACCCAAATTGGGATTCGAACCAAGAGACAAACATGCTAAACACTAAGCCACTGTGCCGCACAGACCATCCATCCTCCATTATTGGGTAATTAGGGTTGTTTGTAAAATGCTATTACTAAGCCACCGTGCCCATAAATTACCACAAGGCGGCTTAGTGGTTAGCACGTTCGCCTCTCAGCGCTAGGGATTCCCGGTTCCGAATCCCCATCTGGGTGGAGTTTCCATGTTCTCCTCGTGTCTGCGTGGGTTTCCTCCGGTTCTCCGGTTTCCTCCCGCAGTCCAAAAACATGGATCAAGTCAATTGAATTCTCCAAATTGCCCCATATGGAGTGTGTTTGTGTGAGTGAGTGTGTGCCCAGCTATGGATTGGCGCCCTGTCCTGGGTGGATCTGCCCAGCGCCCGAGACGTTCTCCTCTGGATGGGCATGGGGAACCCCCCGCGACCCTAATAGAGGATAAAGCGGGAGAGAATGAATGAATGAACGAATGAAATATACTTGGTGCATAAATGTCTAAAGTTTAAAATTTTGTAGTGTGTGAGTCTGATTTTGAGAGCGAGTGTGCACATAGGCGTGTGTGTGCACGTGTGTTTGTGTGTGTCAGCGTGACTTAAGTGAGAATGTACAGGTGATGAGATGAGATAAATGAGTGCATGTGCGGTGGTGTGATGTAATGGTGATGTCATTATCCCCTCAGTACCAGTCAGTCCGATCAGCTGATCTCTCCAGCCTCCTCCTGTCTCTCTCTCACACACCTGTGCACATGTGCTTGGTGATTAATGGGAGGAGCTGTCACTTGCTGCTCCTCCTCTAGATTCACACAGTCCTGAGGAAAAGCCCTGTACAGCGAGGATTGAATTCTAGTCACACACTGCTGGAAGAGTCAGACGTCTGTACAGGTAATAAACTTTAAAAAAAAATTATTTCTATAACTAACTTACTATTTCCTTTATTTGTGTTTAAAGCAAATGATGAACGAATCGTACAATTAATAGAAATTAATCAAATTCAGGGTGCAAGAAATAGTCTTAGTCACCAAATAGTCACCAATAGTCACCAATAGTCTTGGTGAGTAATTAATTGCGTGCTGTAGCTCAGTGGTTAGGGTGTTGGGCTATCAATCAGAAGGTTGTGGGTTCAAATGCCAGGTTCGCTGAAATTACCAATGTGAGTCCTTGGGCAAGACTCTTAACCCTCATTGCTCCAGGGATGCTGTTCCAACCCTGCGTTCTGACCTCATCCAAGTTGGGATACTTGTACGTCGCTTTGGATCAAAGCGTCTGCCAAATGAACGAAAAAAATTGGCCGGAAGTGGTGTAGCGGTCCGACAGTGGTTAACTTGGAGTTCCATGTTTTGGAACTGTGACAGGAAAGCAGAGAATCGGGACAAAACGTATGCGGACACGGTGGAACATGAAAAGCTGGAATTTGAACCTGGAACCCCAGCGCTGAGAGGTGGATGTACTAGTGGTAGCTCAGTGGTTAGGGCATTGGGTTATCAATCTGTAGGTTGGCGGTTCAAATCCCAGGTCCCCTGAAGTTACCAATGTGGGTCCTTAAGCAAGACCCTTAACCCTCATTGCTCCAGGGTTGTTGTGTTTAACCCTGTTCTCACTTTGTAAGTCGCTTTGGATAAAAGCATCCAATAAATGACCAAAATATAAATATACTAGATTTGTGTGCATATGTATGTAAATGTGTTTGTGAGTCTGTCCTGGGAGTGACTGGTGGCCTTTTTGGGGTGTCTTTCCAAATTTCACTCTTCGCCTCCAATGAATAAGAATCAAATTTGATTGGCCAAGTGTGTTACCCACACAGTGGATGTGTTCTGGTAGGTGTTGGTTCTAGTATTATTTGGGTGGAGTTTTGGTGGAGTTTCCATGTTCTCCCCGTGTCCGCGTGGGTTTCGTCCGGGTTCTCTGGTTTCCTCCCACAGTCCAAAAACATGGATCAAGTCAATTGAATTCTCCAAATTGCCCCATATAGAGTGTGTTTGTGTGTGAGTGAGTGTGTGCCCAGCGATAGATTGGCGCCCTGTCCTGGGTGTATCTGCCCACGCCCGAGACGTTCTCCCTTGGATGGGCATGGGGAACCCCCCCGCGACCCTAATAGAGGATAAAGTGGAAGATAATCGATCGAATATATTATATAATATATAAAATATATTTACAGACTTTAAAAAACATACAAAGAACTATATACAATATCCACATGGGGCGGCACGGTGGCTTACTGATTAGCATGTTCGCCTCTTAGCACTCGAGATCCAGGTTTGAATCCCAATCTGGGAGTTACCATGTTCTCCTCTCTCCATGTTGGTTCCCTTCGAGTTCTCTGGTTTCCTCCCAAAGTCCAAAAACATGGATTTAAGGTAAATTAAATGCTTTAAATTGCCCTATATTGTGTGTGTCTGTGTGTGTGTGTCTGTGTTAGTGTGTGTCCCCAGCAAAAGATTGGTGTCATGTCCTGGGTGTATCTGCCCAGAGCTTGAAACGTTTCCCAAAATAATGAAAATAATGAGAGATAGAATGAATATACACATCTTTAATACAAATCTTTAAGAAAAGTGTGATTTTCAGGTGCAGTTGTGTTTGGTGTGGTAATGAATTATATTTTTATGATTTGTATTTATTGAGTATTCATGATGTAAATTGCTTGGGGTAAACAACTGTCTTTGTGCATGGTGGTTTTTGTGTTCAGTGCTCAGTAGCATTTGCCAGAGTGAAGGAGTGCCTCCGCACCACCATCACATATACACTGATGCGACAAATCTATTAGTAGTACTATTACTATTACAGTACTATTAGTATTTTGTAACATTTCGATCAATGTGGACTTAAATAGCTACTGCTACTAAGAACAAATATATAATTACATTATGTAAAGCTAGGGCGGCATGGTGGCTTAGTGGTTAGTGTTCGCCTCTCAGCGCTAGGGATTCCCGGTTCGAATCCCAATCTGAGTGGAGTTTCCATGTTCTCCCCGTGTCCGTGTAGGTTTCCTCCGGGTTCTCTGGTTTCCCACCATCCCCACCATCCAAAAACATGGATCAAGTCAATTGAATTCTTCAAATTGCCCCATATAGAGTGTGTCTGTGTGAGTGAGTGTGTGCCCAGTGATGGATTGGTGTCCTGACCTGGGTGTATTTGCCCAGCGCCCAAAACGTTCTCCCCTGGATGGGCATGGGGAACCCCACCGCGACCCTACTATAGGATTAAGCGGGAGATAATAGATGGATGGGTTATGTGAAGCTGAGTTCTACTCTGCAGCACACACTATTTTCATTTTAATTTGAAGCTGAACGTTAGAATATTCGTTTATTGTCTCATTTGCATGTGCAATAACAGGAATTGTCATCAGAGGTGTGATGGGTCAAAAAGAGATCAGTAGCGGCTGGAAGAAGCTCACTAACAACATTAAAGATGTCTTTGACTTTAAAGAAGTACTGGGATGGTAAGTATAGTTTCATACCATGTTTTGAGATTTTCTTGACTCTCAGTCTAATTGCAATATTAAAAATATCTTAAATACAATGAGTTTTGTTAATTTAAACTCCTTCACAATAATATCAATGTGTGATAAACAATACAGGGGGGCATGGTGCCATAGTGGTTAGTTTTGCCTCTCAGCACTAGGGATTCCCAGTTCGAATCCCCTTCTGGGTGGAGTTTCCATGTTCTCCCCGTGAACCACGAGAACATGGAAACTCCACCCAGACTGGGATTCGAACCGGGAATCCCTAGTGCTGAGAGGCGAACATGCTAATCACTAAGCCACCATGTTGCCCTGCCCTGACATTTATTTTAGAAATTACTTTAGATATGCTAATTTAGCAGACGTTTATCCAAAGAGAAAGTGGTTGGCCACTGTTAAGAGATGTAAAGAGGAACCAGGTTTCAAACACACACAGAACTGACTGAATATAAGAAGATTTATTGAGGTATGGCAGAAGTATGAATGTAGAGCGAAAGATGATGATAAATAGCGGAACTTGATACAGAACCAAGGGAACCACGAGGAGTCACAGAGGGGAGTAGGCAAGTGGTAAGCAGCAAGAACACAGTATGACATAAGCAGGGACCTCGGAATGGCAACCTCAAGGTGGCTTGGAAATAAATTCTCTGGCACTGGATTGAAGAAAATAAGGGGTTTATGTAGGTTGCCAGGATTGCCTGCAGGTGAGAATAATTAAGGTAAACAAGGAGGTGGAGTCAGAGGGTGACAAGGCAATGCAGGCTCTGAACAGGCCACAGCATTCCTAGGGGTGGTTTGAAGGTAATGCCGTGTTATGTGCCACATGGAGCACGGAGCCAGCGTACCGAGATGATAGCTTCCAAGTTTGAACAGGAGGCCAATGGATGGGGACTACGGCTTCATGGCTGCCCTTCAAAGGTGGGGGGGCCTGGGACTGTGACTGTGTTTGGATCAGGCGCAGGTCGAGTTTTAGGGTTCTGCATTGTGGGTGGCATTGCTGCATTGACTTTGAGACTGTGTGGTCACCAGGGCGGCTCACTCCAAAGGAGGGGGGTTGTGTGGTGACACAGGGTTTAGGATACCATGTCGTGACTTAAGGGGGGACGGCATTTTGTAAAAGGGGATATGGTTTAGCAGGTTGACCCACCAATCATAATGCTTCCCCCGTGTTTTCCAGTATGCCTTGCGGCATGGGGATTTAAGGGAGAGCGCTGGCTGCGTTCAGAAAAAGGTTGTGTGTTCTTGACTGTGTGATTAATAAATAATAATCTGCTAAAATAGCTACCTGACTCATGGTCTATTCCTCGTCATCGCCACAGTAGCTTTGAGAGAGAAAACAGAGCCAGAGATTGTTATATAGAGCAGTGTAAGAGCCTTAAACTGAATGCAACTTCGATTAGAGGTCTGCTTAAGTGCTCTTGGCTTAATGGTTAGCACATTCGCCTCTCAGCGCTAGGCGCTCTGGGTGGATGTCCTCCCCGTGTTGGGGTGAGTTTCCTCTGGGTTCTCCGGTTTCCTCCCACAGTCAATTGAATTCCAAAGTCAATAAACTCCAATTTGCCCCATATAGAGTGTGTTAGTGTGTGTGTCTGTGTAAGTGAGTGTGTGCCCAGCAATAGATTGGCGCCCTGTCCTGGATGTATTTACCCAGC
>JAFMOC010000113.1:172500-312500 GCA_019802505.1 Corydoras sp. C115 | reverse complement strand
TGAAATATATTTATGTTTGTGGTTGTAATGTGACAAAATATGGAAAAGTTCAAGGGGTATGAATACTTTTGCAACCCACTGTATATCAGCTAATTAGACTGTATCTTATATATCATATGACATACTTTGGTGTGTATATATATATATATATATATATATATATATATATATATATATATATATATATATATATATATATATTCATTCATTATCTCCCACTTTATCCTCTATTAGGGTCGCGGTGGGGTTCCCCATGCCCAACCAGGGGAGAACATCTCGGGCGCTGGGCAGATAGACCCAGGACAGGTCGCCAATCCATTGCTGGGCATATATATACTGGCATATTGTATGCCATACATTTCACTTACATACATTATGCACTCTGCCTCCTACAGCCAAGCTGCAATCACATGGATTTTCTTCAAGAACCTCTCTATTTTATATAATATTTTTGTAAAGTAATTTTTAAAAATATATTTTATATCGGGCGGCACGGTGGCTTAGTGGTTAGCACGTTCGCCTCTCAGTGCTAGGGATTCCCGGTTCGAATCCCCATCTGGGTGGAGTTTCCATGTTCTCCCCGTGTCCGCGTGGGTTTCCTCCGGGTTCTCCGGTTTCCTCCCACAGTCCAAAAACATGGAACAAGTCAATTGAGTTCTCCAAATTGCCCCATATAGAGTGTGTAAGCGTGCGTGTCTGTGTGAGTGAGTGTGTGTCCAGCGATAGATTGGCGCCCTGTCCTGGGTGTATCTGCCCAGCGCCCGAGACGTTCTCCACTGGATGGGCATGGGGAACCCCACCGCGGCCCTAATAGAGGATAAAGCGGGAGATAATGGATGGATGGATGGATATTTTATATCTATATACTTATTTGATAATCTATTTATAATTTAATATGTAAAATAATATGTTTAATATATATATAGATATATATACACATACATATACAGTATATCATACAGTAGTGCTATTAATGCACTAAACATATTACTTTACATATAATTGTCTACAGTTTACACAAATCAATGCTAATAGTATGGATTTTTACTGCAATTTGCACAGACCTTTATACAATGTGTTTTTGCACGACTGAACTGGACTGGCTGTTTCAACTTACATGCTTTTGGGTTTTTCGTACTCCATATTTAATTACTCTATTTTTATTTTTATACTTTTTTAATCTTACATTTTTTTTATTTAGTTTTTTAGATTTGTATTTTTAAGTTGTTGTTTCTTCATTCATTTATTTTCTTACATTTAATTCTCCACTAGCGTCGTGGAGGGGGAGGGGGGGGTTCCCCATGTCCATTCAGGGGAGAACGTTTCGGGCGCTGTGCAGATACACCCAGGACAGGGGTTTAATCTATCGCTGGACACACACTCACTCATACTTACTCTATAAGGGCAAAGAAGACAGGACAATTTAGAGCAGCCCATGTAAGTAGTATTCAATTTACCCTGAATCCATCTTTTTGGACGGTGGGAGAAACCCGGAGAACCCGGAGGAAACCCACACGGGGAGAACATCGAAACTCCACCCAGATTGATATTCGAACCTGTATCCCCAGCACGGAGAGGAGAACGTGCTAACCACTAAACCATTCATTCATTCATTCATTATCTCCCGCTTTATCCTCTATTAGGGTCGCGGTGGGGTTCCCCATGCCCATCCAGGGGAGAACGTCTCGGGCGCTGGGCAGATAGACCCAGGACAGGGCGCCAATCCATCGCTGGACACACACTCACTCACACAAACACACTCTATATGGGGCAATTTTGAGAATTCAATTGACTTGATCCATGTTTTTGGACTGTGGGAGGAAACCGGAGAACCCGGAGGAAACCCAGGCAGACACGGGGAGAACATGGAAACTCCACCCAGATGGGGATTCGAACCGGGAATCCCTAGTGCTGAGAGGCGAACGTGCTAACCACTAAGCCACCGTGCCGCCAACCACTAAACCAATTTTATTTAATTTGTATTAATTTATATCATCCAGCTGTCCCTTTGGGATTAACAAAAATGTACCTGGGATTAATAAAGGATCTATCCATCTATCTTTCCCAATGAAATCTCCTTGGCCTCATTTCAAACGTCTTTTTAAACTAAAGCTCGATGCAGCAAGCTGGAGAGGAGAAGGAAATGTGGCTTTGTGATGTGGTCACGTGCCCCGTGCTGCAATCACGGACTGGGTGGAAGGAAATGGAGCAAGAACAAAGTTCTACTTCAAAAAAAAGAAGAACCCCATTTTTCAGATGATGAGCTCACAGTAGCGAGACCAGCAGGCCATCAAGCTGCGTCTGGTATGAGTAACATCAGCTGAGAGATTTTGAGTTTGTGGGACAGTTTGCATGTTCGTGTAAGCATGAGCTGCCCAGACAATTGGGCATAATGTAGGTTTAACAGAGGGTGACCACAAAAGGAAGCAAGCGAGAGGGTCAAACAGCAACCTCCGCCACACTTACTTAGTAACATCACCGACTGAAAGATTGCTAGTGACAAACATATGTAATTCCGACAGCTGCGGGCCAAGCTGCATGCTGGTAAAACCATGCGTCTGGGTAGAACAACGGCCGAATGCAGGACGCTTCCGTCAAAGCTACTTTTCCCAAAATGAGTTAGCTTAGCTCAAAATGGTGACTTAATACGTGAAAAAAAAAAAAAAGTTTTTAGTTAATGTAACTGTGATGTTAATGTAACTGTGATTAAGTGGAGACAGGATGATCAACCATTATGTCATTAATATGAGACAATTAATTGTTTTTGCAAATAATTGCAATTAAACATCCATCCATCCATCCATCCATTATCTTCCGCTTTATCCTCTATTAGGGTCGCGTTGGGGGTTCCCCATGCCCATCCAGGGGAGAACGTTTCGGGCGCTGGGCAGATACACCCAGGACAGGGCACCAATCCATCTGCATCCATGGGCACACCCTCACTCACCCACTCACACAGACTCACTCTATATGGGGCAATTTGGAGAACTCAATTGACTTGATCCATGTTTTTGGACTGTGGAAGGAAACTGGAGAACCCGGAGGAAACCCACGCAGACATGGGGAGAACATGGAAACTCCACCCAGATGGGGATTCGAACCGGGAATCCCTAGTGCTGAGAGGCGAACGTGCTAACCACTAAGCCACCGTGCCGCCAACCACTAAACCAATTTTATTTAATTTGTATTAATTTATATCATCCAGCTGTCCCTTTGGGATTAACAAAAATGTACCTGGGATTAATAAAGGATCTATCCATCTATCTTTCCCAATGAAATCTCCTTGGCCTCATTTCAAACGTCTTTTTAAACTAAAGCTCGATGCAGCAAGCTGGAGAGGAGAAGGAAATGTGGCTTTGTGATGTGGTCACGTGCCCCGTGCTGCAATCACGGACTGGGTGGAAGGAAATGGAGCAAGAACAAAGTTCTACTTCAAAAAAAAGAAGAACCCCATTTTTCAGATGATGAGCTCACAGTAGCGAGACCAGCAGGCCATCAAGCTGCGTCTGGTATGAGTAACATCAGCTGAGAGATTTTGAGTTTGTGGGACAGTTTGCATGTTCGTGTAAGCATGAGCTGCCCAGACAATTGGGCATAATGTAGGTTTAACAGAGGGTGACCACAAAAGGAAGCAAACGAGAGGGTCAAACAGCAACCTCCGCCACACTTACTTAGTAACATCACCGACTGAAAGATTGCTAGTGACAAACATATGTAATTCCGACAGCTGCGGGCCAAGCTGCATGCTGGTAAAACCCTGCGTCTGGGTAGAACAACGGCCGAATGCAGGACGCTTCCGTCAAAGCTACTTTTTCCCAAAACTCAAATCGGTGACTTAATACATGGCAAAAAAAAAAAAAAAAAGTTTTTAGTTAATGTAACTGTGATGTTGATTTAAGTGGAGACAGGATGATCAACCATTATGTCATTAATATGAGACAATTAATTGTTTTTGCAAATAATTGCAATTAAACATCCATCCATTATCTTCTGCTTTATCCTCTATTAGGGTCGCGGTGGGGTTCCCCATGCCCATCCAGGGGAGAACGTTTCGGGAGCTGGGCAGATACACCCAGGACAGGGCACCAATCCATCTGCATCCATGGGCACACACTCACTCACCCACTCACACAGACTCACTCTATATGGGGCAATTTGGAGAACTCAATTGACTTGATCCATGTTTTTGGACTGTGGAAGGAAACTGGAGAACCCGGAGGAAACCCACGCAGACATGGGGAGAACATGGAAACTCCACCCAGATGGGGATTCGAACCGGGAATACCTAGCGCTGAGAGGAGAACATGCTAACCACTAAGCCACCGTGCTGCCGCAATTAAACATATTTCAAATAAATTACTTGTAAGTAGCTCGGACGGAACAAATCTATAGTTCCACATGCAGCACACTTTTCTGTTTCTTTGTCCATGCAGGAAAAACCTAGTCTTTAAAATGAATCCATTCATCCATTATCTCCCGCTTTATCCTTTATTAGGGTCTCGGAGGGTTCCCCATGTCCATCCAGGGGAGAACGTCTCGGGCGCTGGGCAGATAGACCCAGGACAGGGCGCCAATCCATCGCTGGGCACACACTCACTCACACAGACACACTCTATATGGGGCAATTTGGAGAACTCAATTGACTTGACTGTGGAAGGAAACCGGAGAACCCGGAGGAAACCCATGTGGACACGGGGAGAACATGGAAACTCCACCCAGTAAGCCACCGTGCCGCCCTTTAAAATGAATATAAATATATATTATAAGGGACGGCGGCACGGTGGCTTAGTGGTTAGCATGTTCTCCTCTCAGCACTAGGGATTCCCGGTTCGAATCCCCATCTGGGTGGAGTTTCCATGTTCTCCCCGTGTCTGCGTGGGTTTCCTCCGAGTTTTCCAGTTTCCTCCCACAGTCCAAAAACATGGATCAAGGTCAATTGAATTCTCCAAATTGCCCCATATAGAGTGTGTCTGTGTGAGCAAGTGTGTGCCCAGCGATGGATTGGCGCCCTGTCCTGGGTCTATCTGCCCAGCGCCCGAGACGTTCTCCCCTGGATGGGCATGGGGAACCCCACCGCGACCCTAATAGAGGATAAAGCGGGAGATAATGAATATAAATAAATATTATAAGGGACACCGACTGCTTATTTTGATTTACACAAAGGATTTTGTGATAGAAAGAATAGTTTGCGTTAATATTTAAAGCCCTGCGTTTCCAGCTGACTTCAATATTGAACTGAACTCTGAATCCGGTGATATCTGCAGTCAACGTAAACCGAGGTTCCACTGTGCACACACACCGCATTAAATCTGAATAAGCAGGCTTGGTGGAGCTTACCGGCTTGGTTGGTCGTGATGTTGACGGAGGCGTATTGAGGTGAGTAGGGGCTCTGGTCGGAAACTCCGTTGACAGCTTGCACCTCGAAGGTGTACTGAGTGTGAGCGAGCAGGTCGCTGATGTACACATGCGTGTCGGTGAGGCCCAGCTGGCGGGGGCTAAACTGGACGTTGTCGCCACAGCGTGTGCACCCTCGGCCACCGCAGCTCTTGCATATCACATTGTAAACAATGTCACCGCGCCCGCCACTCTCGCGCGGGGGATTCCACTCCAGCATCAGGGACGTCTCATTTACACTGGAGATCACGTTCTGCGGAGCCGAGGGGACGGCTGTGGACACAAACGTAAAAGGCAATGAGTTAGAGCAGGCGTGTCCAATACGTTGAGCGCTCGATCACACAGTGCATGCTGGGAGGTCACCGTGGATCACTCCACAGGTTGGCAATATGAGTGGGACTATGGGCAGGTGGCATTATGTGTGGG
Organism: Corydoras sp. C115; assembly: GCA_019802505.1. NCBI lineage: Eukaryota > Metazoa > Chordata > Actinopteri > Siluriformes > Callichthyidae > Corydoras > Corydoras sp. C115. Next base: position 306,680 of record JAFMOC010000113.1, on the reverse strand, counting down.
ACTATGGGCAGGTGGCATTATGTGTGGGACTATGGGCTGGTGGCATTATGTGTGGGACTATGGGCAGGTGGCATTATGTGTGGGACTATGGGCAGGTGGCATTATGTGTGGGACTATGGGCATGTGGCATTATGTGTGGGACTATGGGCATGTGGCATTATGTGTGGGACTATGGGCAGGTGGCATTATGTGTGGGACTATGGGCATGTGGCATTATGTGTGGGACTATGGGCAGGTGGCATTATGTGTGGGACTATGGGCATGTGGCATTATGTGTGGGACTATGGGCAGGTGGCATTATGTGTGGGACTATGGGCAGATGGCATTATGTGTGGGACTATGGGCAGGTGGCATTATGTGTGGGATAATAATAATAATAATAATAATAATCTGAAGCGCCATCTCTACCCGTGACCTCTGCTCTACCCGTCTCTCTCTCTCTCTCTCTCTCTCTCTCTCTCTCTGTGCCACGCCCCGGTGCCTCAATAACGTCTCATTTAAATGTACGTTACATTCAAACTGCTTATAAAAGAGGGCGGGTCAATGTAGTTGACTGGCGTACTGTAACCATAACTACAAGCAATTCTTATTATAACAATTTCAGCTGGATTCTACTGTACTGTACTGTTCTATGTTTTATGCTTTTATTAATGTTCATGTTCTGTTTGGGGGAATGCGGGTCGCAGGGATTGTTGTATGTTGTTGCTGTATGCTGTGTGTGTTTGCTCGTTCTGGTGGTGGTGATGGTGGTGGTGGTGGTGGTGGTGGTGGTGGGGGGGGGGGGTTGACATTTATAGAAAACGTGTGTCATGTTCTTGAGCCAAAGGCTGAACTAAAACGAGTTCTCGTCATGCTGTTTGCTGGAGCGTGTTTAATAAAAGAGCGATTTCTGTGCAAATGGCAACCCCAAGCCGAGTGTTTTTTATGCTGATTCCACAAAATGAACACGATGAGTGTAAACAGGTTTCAACATTAAAGATTAAAAATGAAGATGAATCCCGGTAGATCACATGACTTGTCCAATGGAAACTGTAGATCTCGGGTCAGAAAAGTATGGACACACCTGAGTGAGACCAACTTAATCTCTTAATTTGATATTTTATATATATATATATATATGGGGCGGCATGGTGTCTTTGTGTTTAGCATGTTCTCCTCTCAGCACTAGGGATTCCTGGTTCGAATCCCCATCTGGGTGGAGTTTCCATGTTCTCCCCGTGTCTGCGTGGGTTTCCTCCGGGTTCTCCCGTTTCCTCCCACAGTCCAAAAACATGGATCAAGGTCAACTGATTTCTCCAAATTGAACCATATAGAGTGTGTTTGTGTGTGTGTGTGTGTGCCCAGGGATAGATTGGCACCCTGTCCTGGGTGTATCTGCCCAGCGCCCGAAACGTTCTCCCCTGGATGGGCATGGGGAACCCCCCGCGACCCTAATAGAGGATAAAGCAGAAGATAATGAATGAATGAATGAATATATATATATATATTTTAATGAGGGCAGCACGGTGTCTTAGTGGTTAGTATGTACGCCTCTGGGGATACAGGTTCGAATTTCAATCTGGGTGGAGTTTCCATGTCCTCCCCGTGTCCACATGGGTTTCCTCCGGGTTCTCCGGTTTCCTCCCACAGTCTAAAAACATGGATCAAGGTCAACTGATTTCTCCAAATTGAACCATATAGAATGTGTCTGTGTGAGTGAGTGTGTGCCCAGGGATAGATTGGCACCCTGTCCTGGGTGTATCTGCCCAGCGCCCGAGACGTTCTCCCCTGGATGGGCATGGGGAACCCCACCGCGGCCCTAGAATAGGATAAAGCGGGAGATAATGGATGGATGGACAGATGGATATTTTAATGATGACACCCACTTACATATAATGAATTAATACAATAAAAACAAACAACTGAGGAACATGCAATAGAACAAGATTGTTTTCTCATCTCAGGTTGGGGGGAGAATGTTTTGGGCGCTGGGCAGAAACACCTCTCCCTGGACACACTCATTTGCACACACACACACACACACACACACACACACACACACACACACACACACACACACACACTATATGGCCATTTTAGAGCATTAAATTTACCTAGATTGAAACCATGTTTTTGGACAGAGGAAACCCACATGGCCTCAGGGAGAACATGGAAACTCCACCCAGATTGGGATTCGAACCTGGATCCTCAGCGCTGAAAGGAGAACGTGTTAACTAACACCTACGCTATGGTGCCATCTGTTCTTTTAAATGACACCTTTTAATACGTATGTAATTGAGGACACTGCTTTGCAAAGATGACAGAACTAGGGGTGAGCTGCAATATTCGCTGATTCGACGATTCGATTCAGGGAACCGTAGTCGACTATGAACCTCATAGTCAAATGTACCATTTTGACCACATGGGGGTGCCCATGGCTGCTGCTAAGCATTAGTTTTTACATGAAATGTCTTTGTTTTGGTTATATATATAGCCTTTTGTCAAATAAAATCATCCTAATTTCTGTTCATATTTTTTTTTTTAAAAAGTCCAGAACGGGGATTCCATTTACGGTGCTCTAGAAAAACAAGTAAAATATAAAAAAATATCTTTTTTAAAAACCACGCTTATAGCGCCATCTTGTGGTGAAATTTTAACTGATTCGACTATCAGTCGACTATAGGGAAAATCTGACGAATCAGATTCGACTATGAAAATCCTTAGTTGTAGACACCCCTAGACAGAACAGTGTTGTAATGCTTTATGATCTCGTCTCACAGCATGCAGACGTTCTAGACTCTGTTTCCCGTAGATTTGCATGTTATTCCCATGTTGGTTTCCCATGGAAGTTTGGGATTCCCCCACACGCTTGTAGGTGAACAGATTTATTTAACTTGCCACTGATTGCTAATGTATTTGTGTGTCTGCCCTGCAATAAATTGGCGACCAAGCCAGGGTATATCCCTGTCCATCTCCAAATGAGCAGTGGACTGGGCTTCACTGATCCCCATGTTTCTGATCCGTATAAGCAGCTTAGAAAATGAATAAATACATTTTCAAGCAGATTTTTTGCTCCTTCTTTCTTGCTTTTTCTTTTAATGATGCCCTATACATTTTCAACAGGAAATAGCCCTAAGTCGGCGAAGCACACCCAGCATACAGCCTGAGAGGGGTAGCATTGCCCTGCCGAATTTCACCATGGACTTGAGCAGTAAAATCCCAAAATACACCTTTATTAAATACTGTTATACATGTAATGTTTTTTCTGGTATATTTATTTATCATCCATCCATTATCTTCCGCTTTATCCTCTACTAGGGTTATGGGGGGGGGGGTTCCCCATGGCCATCCAGGGGAGAAAGTTTCGGGTGCTGGGCAGATACACCCAGGCCAGGGCGCCAATCCATCGCTGGGCACACACTCCCTCACATAAAAACACTATATGGGGCAATTTAGAGCATTCACTTTCCCTTGAATCAATGTTTTTGGACTATGGGAGGAAACCGGAGAACCCAGAGGATACCCACATGGACAGGTTTGAATCCCCATCTGGGTGGAGTTTCCATGTTCTCCCCGTGTCCGCGTGGGTTTCCTCCGGGTTGCTCCCACAGTCCAAAAACATGGAACGTGCTAACCACTAATCCACCGTGCCTACCGCAAACCAAAACGTGTTTAAACCAGCGAGCGGGACTTGCTTTGAGGAGGCCACCAAGACTCTTTTGACAGACAGCTCAGCTTAAACAAATAATACTCTTATTTTGGTAAACGAGTATGTACTCCTAATTAGTGTGGGCAGTATTCTAGGGGTTTAACGTTAGAAGCAATAAGCAACTCTCCACCCTTCAACTTTTGAAAGGGAAAACATTTGCATTTGATTACTTGAGCGTAGTCCTTTTCATCATCTGACCATTATACAATATCTCGGTTCTGAAAAGCAAAGCAATAACAGGGTGGTAATGGGTGGAGTTAAGTGCGCTGCAAGTCTCAAATGTGTCCCATTCCAGTCTTTAATCAGCGCGGAGCCTGCTGAGCGCCGGCTCTGTGACGCTAAAGCTGTTTTCTTATTCACACCAGCTGCTCTGCTCCCATGGCTGGCCTTATGCAAATGCCTTTTGTCAAAACCTCAAGTGATCTTCCTTTCACTCCTGTGCTCTCTCTCTCTCTCTCTCTCGCTCTCCTTCATTGGCTTTTCTCCTTCATGCGCTGGCCTTTCCTCCTACCCACTTGCCTCGCCATCACTTTCAAAACGGAATGAAACCAAAACATGTACAATGGAGCTCTGGCATCCGCGGCCTCCTGTGTGCCTACAAAGAGGCCGTGCCCTCCTCTGGTAGCTGGTAACCCTGGCTGCTCTGAGGGTCAGAGAAACGAAGCTAAAGTCGCTCCGTGCCAGTCGAGGTTTAGCTGATTCACTGTGATGTAAGAGGTCAGCGTGTTTGCTGAATGGTCATATTATACATGGATTTTTCCTAAATTTCCTAAAATTCCCTAAATTTCCCCATAATGTATGTGTCTGCGGTTGTGTATTATTGTGAATAAATCATGGGAAAGAGATGTAACTGTACGCATCGGGTTGAATAACAACTCTTTTAGTAACATCTAACATTCTGCTAAATAACAAAGCTTATTTATAATCATGACAGGGGTGACATACTTGTGCAGGGCATCTGGATAGGATCCGAGTCTGTACGGTAATACCCATTACGGCAAACGCAGTTGGTGGCACCTTCGTTGGTCGTGCGGCTGTTGATGGGACACGGCAGACACGGGTCGTCACCCTGCGCCGGCTTGAAGAAGCCTGACAGGCATGCTGTAAAAAGAGAAACAAAAATAAGACAAACTTTTTTTTTTCAGACTTTTCAGAACGGATTTGGCACGATAAGAGTATTATGGCTTATGGACGTGATTCTGAGGCATTCTTTAAAGCAGACTGAGGAGAGGCCAAGCAAACACAGCTGATCCAAATTATTCAAACCCCTTCGCCTTCTTCTCACACATTAAAGTAGTTTCCAATTTCCTGTGATAGGAACAAATATATAAGCTGAATGAATCACATGGCACAGTTTTGCCAGCATTATTTTACTGTATTTTGGGGAAATTCAGGTTAAAGGGTACATATACATTAAATCATGGCTCCTTTATTAACTCACTAGCAACATTACCAGATTTAACCTTGGTGTTAATTACAGTATATTTATTAAAAAAATTTTTGACACAGGTGGCACGGTGGCTTAGTGGTTAGCACGTTCGCCTCTCAGCGCTAGGGATTCCCAGTTCGAATCCCCATCTGGGTGGAGTTTCCATGTTCTCCCCGTGTCTGCGTGGGTTTCCTCCGGGTTCTCCGGTTTCCTCCCACAGTCCAAAAACATGGATCAAGTCAATTGAATTCTCAAAATTGCCCCATATAGAGTGTGTCTGTGTGAGTGAGTGTGTGCCCAGCGATGGATTGGCGCCCTGTCCTGGGTCTTTCTGCCCAGCGCCCGAGACGTTCTCCCCTGGATGGGCATGGAGAACCCCACCGCGACCCTAATGAGGATAAAAGCGGAAGATAATGAATGAATGAATGTTTCGACACACCCTCTTCTTACTCCATTGTCTATTTCCTCCACTTAAACATATAGTTGGACTCTGTGGTTTTACCATCAGTTAAACCAGTAGTTTAGACTGTAGGACATCTGTTTTTTGTTTAGTAAATCTCCTGTTGGTTCTCTGTTCTTTATTGGTTAGGACCATCACAGAACAGGTCTAATTTAGGTGGTAGATTTATCAATAATCCCAAAAAATACACTTAATGCTTTACTAAAATTAGACAAACTCCAATCTTTTTAAGGTGAGAACATTTAGTTTTCAGATATGGCCACGTATTTTTGCAGGGTGATGGTAGAGCTGTTGACAGTTTTATGAGATACAGCACCGGTCAAAAGTTTGGACAAAAGTTCACTTGCTCTATTGTCAATTGATGGACATTATAGTTTTAGAATTCCAGACTGTAGTCCATCTGTGTTCTTTGTTGTTGTTAGTCCCCTGTTGGTTCTCTGTTCTCTATTGGGCAGGAGAATCACAGAACAGGTGTAATTTGGGTGGTGGATTGTTTCTTGTCAGTTCTGCAGTGATGTGGTGAGGGGGTTTTAGTGTTTCATTTAAACACCTCAGTGACACTGCTGGGATAGGAATAATGCACCAACCTAATAACCCCTGCTCTGTGGTGGTACTATTGGGGTTCTGAGCATTAGAACAGAGTAAAAGGGACGTACACAGTATGTACTGTAGAACACTAACAGATGGACTACAGTCTGGAATTGTAGAACTACAAAGTCCATCTTTACAGGACGTGGAACTGGTACAATGGAGAAAAATGAGGTGTGTATATTTTCTGTTAAATCATCCAAAACTCAGATACAATACTATATACTGAGGTGAAAACATTTTTAAAAAGTCACTGGAATGACTTACTTACTTTACGCCTCTTATTCACACTATTCTAGTCCTAAGACGGAGCACAAACAGTTCTGCACCTGCTTACATTCGGTGTTTGGTGCTTAATAACTACATAGCACCCATCAACCTGGTGACCCAGTCAGTACCTTTTCCTCCCATTGGATTTAACACCGACCTTTGTCATGTCTTACATTAAATCCATCACTGATGGTTTCTAAAGTACATTTTTTGAGCTCTGAGAGGCGCCGTTATGTTGATCTCCATAATGATCAAAAACAGACACTTTCCACTGAGCCAAGATGCACATCACTGGAACTGAGATGCAAAGTCTTGGACACGAACACACAGCGCATCCCTGTACACTCGTCCAGGCTTTATATGGACAGGAAATAAAGTGGAAAATGACAACAAGAGAGACAGAGAGAGTGAGAGACACTCACGGGCTCAGAAGCAAAGAGACCACAATCAGGCCACTGCCAGCGAGACCCCTATTCACATCTGGTTTCGAGGGAGAGGCTGTCTTGCCTAGCCAAGCATTCTGTAAAACTCCTTAAAACCATTCCTGACTTATGCTCTTCTTTCAACGCCACACATGGTTAGCGTATGCGTTCAATCTTCCAGACCTTTCAGAGAACCAGAGAGTTATAAAGCAGATGCCGGGTCCTCAGTAGTCTTAACTGGAATTCACAGCAAGGCTATGTGGTAAGCAGACCGAGCAAAATAGGTCTCATGAGGTTTACCACGGTGTCTGCAGGTATATTTAAGGTAAATTTAATACTTATCAAGAAAGTTTTCATGTCACATCCAAAGTAATTTTATACATCAAACTTCAGCTTATTATGCCGTCATTTTAAATAAAACAAATAAAATCAAATTCACATTTTTATGTGAATGAAGTGGTTTAGCAAGGCAAGTATGCAATTCCCGCATTTTATTTTGTATTATTTATAATATACTATGATATATATATATATATATATATATATATATTCATTCATTCATTATCTTCCGCTTTATCCTCTATTAGGATCGCGGGGGGGTTCCCCATGCCCATACAGGGGAGAACGTCTCGGGTGCTGGGCAGATACACCCAGGACAGGACGCCAGTCCATCGCTAGACACACACTCACTCACTCACACAGACACACTCTATATGGGGCAATTTGGAGAATTCAATTGACTTGATCCATGTTTTTGGACTGTGGGAGGAAACCGGAGAACCCGGAGGAAACCCACGCAGACACGGTGAGAACATGTAAACTCCACCCAGATGGGGATTCGAACCGGGAATCCCTAGTGCTGAGAGGAGAACATGCTAACCACTAAGCCACCGTGCCGGATTATATATATATATATATATATATATATATATATATATATATATATATATATATATACACATACATACATATATATATATATATATATATATATATATATATATATAATATATATATATATATATATTTTTTTTTTTTTTTTTTTTTTTTTTTTTTTTTTTTTTTTGGGGGGGGGGGGAAACCATCCCCTATATTGTGTTAAATTACTTTATCCTAAACAAATTCTGCTTGTGAAATATAAAATATAGTGGGAAAAATGGGAAAAATTTTCATATAAAACTAAATTAATTAATTACAACTAATTAGTTAACTAATTGGTATTTTTTTTATTGATGTTCATCAACGATGAACAATTGTTTCAGCTTAATCAGATAACGGGAAAAGGGTGAAAAACATTTGCAATCTTTTTAACAGACACACAGACAAACAGATGAAGCTGATATAGGGATGGTGATAAAAAGGGGACATTTTCGACAGGAGAACATACATCTCTGAATGTATGAGACACCGCAGTTCACATTCATTGTTCTTCCACTTGATTCAACATAAAAGAAATGCAGTTGTTATGTTTTGTGTGCATAACAAACAATGCACGTCATATACACAATACAACCGCGTCAATGTCTGTGCATTAAAAACCAAATGTACAATGCTGGATTTCCAACCTCCCTCATACAAACTGCACAGAGACATTCAAAGGGCCGGATGTGGCCCCAGGGCCATCAAATACCGGATTCTAATTGAGGGGCATCAAAAACAATTGGATGTTTGACCTGGTGACCCACCACTTAATTTTCAGCAACCCCCCGATCAAACCACGCGGCCGGCGAACATGTAAAAGTAAGTGAAACTGCATCTGCTGAGTTGCTGACATCACATTCTTCGGGTTCAATTATTGAGGGCAGGGGTTAACCAGGGCCCTGCAGCCCTGCTGGGATGCATGGTATTTTTGAAAAGCAGGTCAGACAGAAAGACTCCTTCTCTACGGTGCTTTCTCTCACCTGCTCTCTCTCAAGCTGTCGTCTTATTATTGCACTCCAATGCCTCGGAGAATCAAATCTGCACATGTTGTGCACCTCACAGACAAACTTGCATATACAAAACGTACTCTCCCATGCTCTCGAAATAACAAACACACTGAGTCGTACCCCAGGCCGAAGTCCCAGAGGACGCAAACAGGAATCGTAGCTGGACAGGTTTACACTCCAGATGTTTGTTTCCTTAAACACAGTAACACTTTAGAGCATGTGAATGGAGCTGGCACGTCTGACGCGAACCTGCTAACAGTTAGTTTAAAAGCTATTTATCATGCGCTCTTTGCTTGCTGTGCGTTTTAGACTACTATAGTTACAGAAGCTGTGCAGCGGCACGGTGGCTAAGTGGTTGGCTGTTCGCCTCTCAGTGCTGGGGATCCAGGTTCGAATCCCAATCTGGGTGGAGTTTCCATGTTCTCCCCGTGTCTGCATGTTGTCCGGTTTCTTTCCACATTCCAAAAACATGGATTCAGGGTGATTGACTGCTCTAAATTACTCCTATATATATATAGTGTGTGTGAGTGAGTGAGTGCCCAGTGATAGATTGGCGCCCTGTCCTGGGTGTATCTGCCCACCGCTCAAAACGTTCTGGATGGTCATAAGGAACCCCCTGCAACCCTAATAGAGGATTTACGTGGAAATTAATGAATAAATAAATGAATGAATGTAACATTAATGGAAACATAAACAGCGACCCATTAACCGATGAGCACTGAACCGGTATCCCGTTACTCAGCAATCATTCATTCATTCATTATCTCCCGCTTTATCCTCTATTAGGGTCGCGGTGGGGTTCCCCATGTCCATCCAGGGGAGAACGTCTCGGGCGCTGGGCAGATACACCCAGGACAGGGTGGCAATCCATTGCTGGGCACACACTCACTCACACAGACACACTCTATATGGGGCAATTTTTGAGAATTCAATTGACTTGATCCACGTTTTTGGACTGTGGGAGGAAACCGGAGAACCCGGAGGAAACCCACGCAGACACGGGGAGAACATGGAAACTCCACCAAGATGGGGATTCGAACCAGGAATCCCTAGTGCTGAGAGGAGAACATGCTAACCACTAAGCCACCACTCAGCAATCATTGTTTGCTATAAAAACTGGACAAAAATAACTCACGGAAGCCCTGTTTATGAATAACATTGTTTTAGATAAACACATTTATGAATCAAAACTTGTTTTTATTATAGTGTGTTGTTAATAAGATAAATAAGATAAAAATAAAATTTAACTCTGTATATACACTGTGTAAATGGAATTATAATTGCACAGTGTATACAGAGTTAAATTTTATTTTTATCTTATTTTTATCTTCATTCTATTCTATTTTTCTTATCCTTTACAAATTAACAATTTAACTTTCTGTGGAGAGGTCAGGTCAGAATTTCACTGCTGGCTGTACCATGTATATCTACGCATGTGAGGAACAAACCTGATTCTGATTCTTCTGATTCAGTACAGTTACACCTCTGTCCCATAATGCTGTATGCTATATTGCTATTACTGGCTAAGTGTCGTGCCTAATGACACCTCTTTTCCGTGATTTATTTACAATAATGCACATTATTGGCTTATTATATCACAATGCCCTCTTTAGCTCTGTACCCATATTGCTCCGTTGTTTTAACTGACTAGCTATTACTGCTTTATGTTGTTTTTTTGAGAAGTATATAAGGCCCTATGGTTAAAGGAACGTCACACTTTAGTGCATGTGAATGGAGCTGGCACATCTGCATTTCAAATCTGTTCTAATAATCAAAGCTGGATTTTTTTTTTTTTTTTTTTTGCTGAATTCAGCATTAATATTAGTTCGAAAAAGGAGATATTTTCTGCAGGAGAACATACACTACTGAATGTATGAGGCACCTCAGTTCACATTCATTGTGACATGTTCTTCCTCTCGTGTGATTTATAGGTAAAACATGCTGTAGTGAAATATGAGGTGCCATGAATTTAAGGAAATATCAGCAGAAGGCTTGAATGAAGTTTGAACTTCACTGAGGGAGTGAACTGGAATGACCTATCGATATTAAAAACATGCAAACGAGTTGCAACAACAGAACGGAAATAGGAAACATAATACGACACGTCCACAAAACACACACACACACACACACACACACACACACACACACACACACACACAAACACACACACACACACACTCATCTCAATACCTTCTGCTTAATCCTATACTAAAGAATAGTGCCGTGGGGTGGAGGGGGGGGTGAGGGTTCCCATGCCCATACAGAGGAGAAGGTTTTGGGTGCTTGGCAGATACACCAAGGACAGGGCGCCAATCTATTGCTGGGCACTCACACACACACACACACACACACACACTTACACACACACACACACACACACACACACACACAATACAGTACAGTTCTATTCATTCAATCATTCATTCTCTTCCGTTTAATCCTCTACTAGTGTTACGGGTGGAGAATGTTTCAGGTGCTGGGCAGATACACACAGAACAGGGTGCCAATCTATCACTGAACACACACTTATGCACACAAACATACTCTATATGGGGCAATTTAGAGCCTCCATATTTTTGGACTGTGGTAGAAAACTGGAGAACCGGGAGGAAGCCCATGCAGACACGGGGCGACTCAAACTCAAACCAGATTAGTATTTGAACCTGGATCCCCAGCCACCCAAATTAGACCTGTACTGTGATGGTGGTCCTAGAGAACAGAGAACCAACAGGGGACTAACAACAACAAAGAACACAGATGGACTACAGTCTGTAATTGTAGAACTACAAAGTCCATGTATATGATAAGTGGAGGAAATAGACAATGGAGCCAGAAGGGGGCGTGTCCAAACTTTGGACTGGTACTGTGAATCATGTCTGTTACACAAGAGGACATTTCATTCTTATTGTGGGTTTGTGCTGCCAGGAATAGTGTTTAGTTTGAACCTAATCCCATAACTTTATTGAACACTCAGTGTCCAAGGGTATTATGATCTGCGTTTGCCAAACGCTCAAGTTCAGGTTCCGTTTATTTATATAATGCTTTTTACAACAGTTCACTGTTTTAAAGCTGCTTTACAATTTCCTTACGCTTAAAATATTACGTTTAGGTTTAATACATACATTCATTCATTCATTATCTCCTGCTTTATCCTCTATTAGGGTCGCGGTGGGGTTCCCCATGCCCATCCAGGGGAGAACGTCTCGGGCGCTGGGCAGATAGACCCAGGACAGGGCGCCAATCCATCGCTGGGCACACACTCATTCACTCATACACACTCTATATGGGGCAATTTGGAGAACTCAATTGACTTGATCCATGTTTTTGGACTGTGGGAGGAAACCGGAGAGGAAACCCACGCGGACACGGGGAGAACATGGAAACTCCACCCAGATGGGGATTCGAACCGGGAATCCCTAGCGCTGAGAGGAGAACATGCTAACCACAAAGACACCGTGCCGCCCTAGGTTTAATACAGTTTTGAGGTAATCTAATAAATAAGCAAACGTGTGTGTGTGTGTGTGTGTGTGTGTGTGTGTGTGTGTGTGTGTGTGTGTGTGTGTGTGTGTGTGTGTGTGTGCTGTATTCAAATCCACACCATTGCTTTGATTACCTCAACATCTGACATACATATTCTTCAGGACACTGTAGAGGTCCATATATTTTAAAACCACCAAAAAGCATCTCAAGACGTCTCAGAACCTCTACGTGGTTCGAGCAGCAACACCAGTGATTGGTGGTCAAGAGTGGTTAGTGCTAGTGGACACAGGGGAAACATTACATATATTTAGGTGATGTGGAAATTGTTTTGTTTGGTGTTTGTTTGAGGAGAGTATAGCCGGAGAACAGGAGGCCGCAGTTTCAGAACCCTTATTTTTTTAAAACACCTCCACCAAGGGAGGGAGATAAAAAAAGCACATAGTCGTAGGAAACTTGGATTGAGATCTGAATATTTCTCATTAAAAATATTCTGGTATATTAAATTCCATCCATTCATTATCTGCCACTTTATCCTCTATTAGGGTCGCGGGGGGGGTTCTCCATGCCCATGCAGGAGAGAACGTCCCGGGCACTGGGCAGAAATACCCAGTCCACCGCTGGGCACACGCTCACTCACACAAACACACTCTATATGGGGCAATTTGGAGAACTCAATTGACCTTGATCCATATTTTTGGACTGTGGGAGGAAACTGAAGAACTCGGAGGAAAGCCACGCGGACTCGGGGAGAACATGGAAACTCCACCCAGATGGGGATTCGAACCAGGAATCCCTAGTGCTGAGAGGAGAACATGCTAACCATTAAGCCACCGTGCCGCCCGGTATATTAAATTATATGGCAAAATTAACCTCAAGTACCCCAAGTGTGCACAGCTAATTATAGTAGTCTGATACGAACTAGGACGGCACGGTGGCTTAGTGGTTGGCAAGTTCTCCTCTCAGCGCTAGGGATTCCCGTTTCGAATCCCCATCTGGGTGGAGTTTCCATGTTCTCCCCGTGTCCGTGTGGGTTTCCTCCGGGTTCTCCCAGGGTTTGATTCCAGGTTCCAACAAGTACTATGGCTGAAGTGCCCTTGAGCAAGGCACCTAACTTCAATTGCTCCCCAAGGCTGCTCTCACCTCTCTTGGAAAGTGTGCTCACTTCACAAAGTGTGTGTGTTCTGCACGGATGGGGTAAATGTGGAGGACAAATTCCTCAGTGGGGCAGCAAAGTGGCTTAGTGGTTAGCATGTTCTCCTCTCAATGCTAGGAATTCCCGGTTCGAATCCCAATCTGGGTGGAGTTTCCATGTTCTCCCCATGGGTTTCCTCCGGGTTCTCCGGTTTCCTCCCACAGTCCAAAAACATGGATCAAAGTCAATTGAATTCTCTAAATTACCCCATATAGAGTGTGTTTGTGAGTGTGTGTGCCTCTTGCTAGTGTTGTGCTACTGAGCGACTGTTGGTGATCAAACCTGGAGTCATATGCATTTACACATAACACATTTCTTTTAAAATGCTCCCCTCACTTTAACCTCAGTTCCCGGTTGTGATAGATTGGCGTCCTGTCCTGGGTGTATCTACCCAGCGCCCGAAACGTTCTCCCCTGGATGGGCATTGGGAACCCCCCGTGACCCTAGTAGAGGATAAAGTGGAGGATTATGGATGGATTGAAATACCTCTGTGTATAAGTCCAAAACAGATCCCTTTAAGAAAAGGCTGTATATTTGTTTGAACTCTTTTGAAGTCTATACTGAAGTTATTCGACGAAACCCCTACTGTTGAGTAATTTCTGGACAGACGTGATGAAATTTGCTATTAGATGAGGTAAGAAAGCGAGCTGCTACACTCCGGTGGAATTTATAAACACTTCAGGTCTAATTACACAGCAGGCCTGTAAAAATTCTCCAGAACACCTCGGAGTACTTCCAGGCTTAAAGCAGAACAGCGTCGTGGTCATGAACCAACGACACAAACTCCACCAGACCCACAGTGGAGCTCTTTCTCTTTGTGTTTATTACTTTTAATAGGTGCCGCCGACGAAAAAAAGGAACCCGAGCCGTAGCGCTGTACACATAACGTGTAAAAACCCCAGCGTGAGGTGGCACTCGGGATACCAGAACACTAGTCAGCTTTTATTGCAGGTAATTTGCTGGTTGTTTCAAAGGTTTTCAGAGCATGTCTAAGCTGATTTATGTTGGCACTAAAGACGGACCAGCAGTCCCAGACAGTGTGTGTGTGTGTGTGTGTGTGTGTGTGTGTGTGTGTGTGTGTGCACAGGCCGGGTGGCGTCTAGACATACAGGGTTGTAAGTAGCCACCGGATACGGTTCTTTCATATCCAGCATCGCCTCTTGCTAGTGTTGTGCTACTGAGCGACTGTTGGTGATCAAACCTGGAGTCATATGCATTTACACATAACACATTTCTTTTAAAATGCTCCCCTCACTTTAACCTCAGTTCCTGAAATCGCGACTTAACAAAATGGCTTCTTTGTCTGAGCGGCGGTATGCAGCACGGCGAGATCGCCTCCTCTTTTTTCAGTGCCTGTTCATCCAAGTGCTCTAAAGCATTTAATGAAAGCTAAATTAAAGAGGGGTGGCACGGTGACTTAGTGGTTAGCACGTTCTCCTCTCAGCGCTAGGGATTCCCGGTTCGAATCCCATCTGAGTGGAGTTTCCATGTTCTCCCCGTGTCCGCGTGGGTTTCCTCCGGGTTCTCCGGTTTCCTCCCACAGTCCAAAAACGTGGATCAAGTCAATTGAGTTCTCCAAATTGCCCCATAAAATGTGTGTGTCTGTGTGAGTGAGTGTGTGCCCAGTGATGGATTGGCGTCCTGTCCTGGGTCTATCTGCCCAGCGCCCGAGACGTTCTCCCCTGGATGGGCATGGGGAACCCCACCGCGACCCTAATAGAGGATAAAGCGGGAGATAATGAATGAATGAATGAATAAATTAAAGAGGAGATGGTCTACGAAGACGGCACGGTGGCTTAGTGGTTAGCACGTTCGTCTCTCAGCGCTAGGGATTCCCGGTTCGAATCCCCATCTGGGTGGAGTTTCCATGTTCTCCCCGTGTCCGCGTGGGTTTCCTCCGGGTTCTCCGGTTTCCTCCCACAGTCCAAAAATATGGATCAAGTCAATTGAATTCTCCAAATTGCCCCATAGAGTGTGTCTGTGTGAGTGAGTGTGTGCCCAACGATAGATTGGCGCCCTGTCCTGGGTGTATCTGCCCAGCGCCCGAAACGTTCTCCCCTGGATGGGCATGGGGAACCCCACCGCGACCCTAATAGAGGATAAAGCGGGAGATAATGAATGAATGAAAAAAAACTCTAACAACTGGAAAACTATATGTGAGTCCATTAGGGGGCGTCCTGCAGGACCGCCAGCCAATTAATATCCAGGTTCCATCCAGAATTCGTCGGCAGAACCATGGATGAAGAAAGTCCATCTTTACAGGAAGTGGAACTGAGAACATGGACAATAAGTGGAGCAAAAAGGAGGCGTGTCCTTTTGATTGGTACTGTCGATTATTAAAGGTCCCTTTTAACACTAGACGGTTAGAAAGGGATAAAATGACATTTCATGATGATTTTTAATATTTTCGTTTTAACTGGCTCCATTCCAAAGCCTAAAAAACGGTTTGTCCTACCGCTGGGTCTGCACTGCCTCCCTGGATCCTGCAATTGAATTATGTCCCAGGTCTGGTCAGCTAATTCAATCCCGGCTGTGTGAAAGCAATTAAGCAGCCGGCTATTTGACTCACATCACTATGTGGTCACAGATTACATATTTATCTCCCTCTCTCCAGCCCCATGTCCCCGAAATGAAAGTGAATTAATGTGATAGGCACTTGATCACTGAGGATTCTGTATTTGGTTTTGTCATTGTTGGCCTGCCATACAGTCCACACGTTTACATTTTCTTCACTTACCATCAAGATGGACTCTGCAGTTTTATATTTACAGACCGCTGTCCAACTAATATGTACTGTGTTTAATGTACTGGGTTTCCTCCGGGTTTTCCGGTTTCCTCCCACAGTCCAAAAACATGGATCAAGTCAATTGAGTTCTCCAAATTGCCCCATATAGAGTGTGTCTGTCTGAGTGAGTGTGTGCCCAGTGATAGATTGGCGCCCTGTCCTGGGTGTATCTGCCCAGCACCCGAAACGTTCTCCCCTGGATGGGCATAGGGAACCCCACCGCGACCCTAGTAGAGGATAAAGTGGGAGATGATGAATGGATGTTCAGAAAACATTTACTTTTAGTTTAACTTTTAGTTAATTCTGTTCAGCATGTGACCTAAAGTGTGCTTTGAGTTTTGGCCCCCTCACTGCATCAGTGTCACTGCAGAACTGACAATTAACAATCCACCACCCAAATTAGACCTGTATAATTACATGTGGTGCTCCTGACCAATAGAGAACAGAGAACCAACAGGGGACTAACAAAAACAAATAACACAGATGGACTACAGTCTGTAATTGTAGAACTACAAAGTCCGTCTATAAACAATAGAGCAAAAAGGGGATGTGTACAAACTTTTGACTTGGACTCTATCTTGTAAATCAGTCTGCAGCAGGCTGCTGTACCATCACTTGCAATAATGCCCGGCCTTATGTAAAAATATAAATGCTTTAGCCTAAAAAGTATTTTCTTAAGCTTTATCCTCTATTAGGGTCGCGGGGGGGGGGGTTCCCCATGCCCATCCAGGGGAGAACGTCTCAGACGCTGGGCAGATACACCCAGGACAGGGCGCCAATCCATCGCTGGGCAAGCTTAAATATTTTGTTCTTTAATATTAAAGAAGGTGGCACGGTGGCTTAGTGGTTAGCACGTTCGCCTCTCAGCACTAGGGATTCCCGGTTCGAATCCCCATCTGGGTGGAGTTTCCATGTTCTCCCCGTGTCTGCGTGGGTTTCCTCCGGGTTCTCCGGTTTCCTCCCACAGTTCAAAAACATGGATCAAGTCAATTGAATTCTCAAAATTGCCCCATATAGAGTGTGTTTGTGTAAGTGAGTGTGTGCCCAATGATGGATTGGCGCCCTGTCCTGGGTGTATCTTCCCAGCGCCCGAGACGTTCTCCCCTGGATGGGCATGGGGAACCCCCCGCGACCCTAATAGAGGATAAAGCGGAAGATAATGAATGAATGAATAATATTAAAGAGTTTCTTTTATTTCAGTAAAGCAGCAGATTGCTTTTTTTGGGGATTAATGATAAATCGGTGTAACTTTTTTTTTACTCTGGTGACAGATCGTTATCTGTCCGCTGTGTGCAGGAGCATGTAGTCGGAATGTAATGCAATATTGCAATTTCTATAGATGTTTAAGACTTAAACGCTCAAATCTTTCAAATGTGCAAAAGTCTGACGGATACTCAGCAAATCCTAATGGCAGCGTAGACTTATTTCTCATGGTAATGTGTTCGGATGCGTAAAATCAGCTCAAACAGTTGTCAGAGCCGCAGCCCAAATCCTCCCGGTGGGTGCTGCCGGCACACAGATTAGGCGAGCTGGTAGAGAGTGTGAGAGAGGGGAGATTACTTTCAAAATGTGTGCAACACCTGGGAAATGAGCTCTCTGGGGTGGCCACAACAGCTGGAAAGAAAATGTATGTGCATGTTGCACATGTTGTGTTTGCTCACACACTCACACATGTGTGGACACACACAGTGCAGATTAAAAGAACAAAGGAAAATAAGTCTCTGGCTTAAATCCAACAGACAACTTCATTCTCCACAATCATTGGAGGAAGCGAGTAAGAGACGCCGAGATGGGACTGAATGCTTATAGGTGGGTATTGATTTTCGTATGTGTGTATGGACTGAGGGTAAATTTGCAAAGTGCACATTAACAAACAACATTATAATCATTTCAAATTCAATACTGGCAGCACGGTGGCTTAGTGGTTAGCACGTTCGCCTCTCAGCGCTAGGGATTCCCGGTTCGAATCCCCATCTGGGTGGAGTTTCCATGTTCTCCCCGTGTCCGCGTGGGTTTCCTCCGGGTTCTCCGGTTTCCTCCCACAGTCCAAAAACATGGATCAAGTCAATTGAATTCTCAAAATTGCCCCATATAGAGTGTGTCTGTAATATAAAAAAAAAAAAAAGGGGGGGGGGGGGGGGGCGCAGCTTCGAATAACAATCAGGTTGATGAACTTACAGTATAGTTGGTTTCTCCATGGCTTCTGACTTGTGGTGTTCTCATTTGTAAGTCGCTTTGGATAAAAGCGTCTGCTAAATGACTAAATGTAAATGTAATGTAAATGTCTGTGTGAGTGAGTGTGTGCCCAGCGATGGATTGGCGCCCTGTCCTGGGTGTGTCTGCCCAGCGCCTGAGACGTTCTCCCCTGGATGGGCATGGGGAACCCCACCGCGACCCTAATAGAGGATAAAGTGGGAGATAATGAATGAATGAATAAAATTCAATACTGCCACAATTTTGTTCCATCATTCAACATTATTCCAGGGGAGAACGTTACAGACGCTGGGCAGATACGCCCAGGACAGGGTGGCAAGCTATCACTGGGCACACTAACTCATAAACACACACACACACTATATGGGGCAATTTAGGTCATTTAATTTACTTCACATCCAAGTTTTTGGACTTTGGGAGGAAGCTGGAGAACCTGGTGGAAACCCACACGGACACTGGGAGAACATGGAAACTCCACCTGGATTGGGATTCGAACCGGGAATCGCTGAGAGGAGAACGTGCTAACCACTAAGCCACTGTGTCGACCAAAGTGTATGGTAATAAATGTTTGCTGAGACAATAATGTGAGAGGGTATGGGAGCTCAGTGGTTAGAGTGTTGGGCTTTCAATCTGAAGGTGGTAGGTTCAAAGCCCAAGTCCACTGAAGTTACCAATGTGGGTCGTTGAGAAAGACCCTTAATCCTCATTGCTCCAGGGATGCTGTGGTCAAACCTCTGCTCTGACCCCAACCTTTGGATAAAAGTGTCTGCTACATTACATTTTACATTTTGGTCATTTATTGGACGCTTTTATCCAAAGCGACTTACAAGGTGAGCACAGGGTTAATCACAACATCCCTGGAGCAATGAGGGTTAAGGGTCTTGCTCAAGGACCCACACTGGTAACTTCAGTGGACCTGGGATTTGAACCCCCAACCTTCAGATTGATAGCCCAACACCCTAACCACTGAGCTACCGCACCCTGCATTTGGTCTGCTAAATGACCAAATGTAATCTAATGCAATGTGATGTGTGGCAGGGTTGCAATTTGATTATATATATATATATATATATATATATGTATAGGCACGGTGGCTTAGTGGTTAGCACGTTTGCCTCTCAGCGCAAGGGATTCCCGGTTCGAATCCCCATCTGGGTGGAGTTTCCATGTTCTCCCCGTGTCCGTGTGGGTTTCCTCCGGGTTCTCCGGTTTCCTCCCACAGTCCAAAAACATGGATCAAGTCAATTGAATTCTCAAAATTGCCCCATATAGAGTGTGTCCGTGTGAGTGAGTGTGTGCCCAGCGATGGATTGGCGCCCTGTCCTGGGTCTATCTGCCCAGCGCCCGAGACGTTCTCCCCTGGATGGGCATGGGGAACCCCACCTCGACCCTAATAGAGAATAAAGCTGGAGATAAAGAAAGAAAAAGAATATATATATATATATACCAGTGATAAGCTCAAAACTAGCAGAGGATTTTTCCTGATCGCACTCTTCAGACGAGATGCCTCACTCTTTACGGGGCTTGGCCTCAGCAATCAGATGTAGTATTTTTACAATTTCCTGTACATTGTCCAGGCTCCAAAATGACAGCAATCAGAGAGAGAAGAAGAATACATCCTGAAATCCCTTAATGTACTCATGTGGACAATAGAGGAATATCTAATCTGTTATTAGTGGATCTTTTATTGCTATGAACAGGCTTAATTTTATTTTTGCTCTGTTGTGCAGTCTATAGAGGGTTCAGGCAAAGCGAGGGCCTGCACATACATTTATCTCCATTAGAGGTGGGGTGTCAATCAAAGAAAGGTATCCAATTGAGAGTCATGGTATCTGTGGGGGTTTAATTTCCTCTGCGAGATATAAATCAGTGAGCAGGTTCGTGGATGGAGAAATTCCTGAGAGGAAGCAGTGATGTGTGTGTTAGTGCAAAGAAAGTGGTTACCGTTACTAATTACTTTCTTGAAGTAATTAAATGCCATTACCTGTTACTGCATCTCAAAGTAATGTGTTATTAGTGATGGGACCTTTAATAGTTTACTTTAAATTGCTTATTAATCTATATATGCACACTACGGTATACGTAGAAAACATATTTTTTACGTTTGTTTTTTTTGTATTTAGATATGTTTTTTTTTTTTTCGTATGAAAACTGGGTTTGTATTCAGTTCTATTGTGAGACAAAAACAAATACAGAGTAACTTTGTGAGCTGGAGGAGTTTAAGGGGAAAAAAACAGTTACAGTTACAGTAACTATCTCTTTTTTGTGATTTATTCACAATAATACACAACCTCTAATGACGTATTGCTTTTATAAAAGGGTTGTAAACACATTTCAATAAAAAAACAGGTTTACTTTTGAAATTCATTCATTAATTCCTTATCTTCTATTTTATCCTCTACTAGGGTCGCTGGCGAGTTCCCCATGCCCATCCAGGGGAGAACATTTCGGGCTCTGGCTTATAAACCCAGGACAGGGAGCCTCATTTAGGAGGAAACAGGAGAACCCGGAGGAAACCCACTTGGACAGGGGGAGAACATGGAAACTCTACCCAGATTGAGATTCGAACCTGAATCTCTAGTGCTGAGAGGAGAATGTGTTATCTACTAAGAACAAACTCTAAACTCTACTTTTAGAACAAAATTATTAATAAACAGGATTTCCACAATGTAATGTAGTCCGGTTTTTGAAGTGTTGATTGCTGAGTAACGGGATACAATAATTTACATTTTAGAGAACCTTGAGTAAGTTACAGGGACATAAACGGAGACTGCCAAACACAAACAGCAAAAAACAATCTTCACTAAAAAATTACTAAAAATACTAAAATTTTAATACTAAAAATCACAGTGTCTTGCTCTAAACGTTTCTCTAAATGTCTTTTCTAAAAAAAAATCATCTTAGTATATATATATATATATATATATATATATATATATATATATATATATATATATATATATATATATATATAAGAGACAATGCTATATTTTAAAGATGGCTGAATGAGGGAATGGGATTTCACTAAACGGACTGATTCTAACGGTCTTCATTCTAAATCCCGTACCTAATCTGATGCGAATGCGTGAAATGCATGGTTGTGAGATAACTGGGAAAAACAAGAATTGTGTATCTGTCCACTTACTTGTGAGACTTTGCTTTAAATAACCTTAAAAAAAGTTTTTTAAAAAGACCTTCTTTTCTCGACCACTGAATAGTGAATATTTTCCTCGAATAAAATAAATCAAATGTAATTAATTAATGAATACTTTCACATTTGCATGTTAATTTTAAATTAACAACATTCGTTAGGCGCCATAAGTATGTATGCAAAATTTCAAGTAGATAAGTGGGTCAAATTCAAAGCAAAAGATTTGTAAAGACAGAGTCACAGACAGAGAGAATCTCATACAGAGCGAGTGGGGTGAGAAAAGAAGGTCAAAAATAATTCAGGGGGAAATCTGTCCTGGAAAATAAAATACAAAAGGTACACAAAGGGCAGAGACCTTTCTGAGAATGTGACCGAGGAGAATCAGGTGGATGAGAGCATTGCGAATCAGGACTGGATTGATGCTTCAGGATGCATTATGAGTTTTGACTGCTTCTGTCAGAACCTTGGCCCTAAAACTCTAAACACGACCTTTCCTCAAGGACGGGTGGTTTCCAGGGCAACAGCAGCCAATGCAGCACACAACCCTCCCTTGTTGTTCAAGCGTCCTTTGGTCAAAAGCGTGAACTGCCACAGCAAGGGGGGGGGGTGCTTTATAAGCTAAGGTGTGTTTGGAGAAGCTTTGGCATACGAATAGAGAGCAGTAATAGGTGTGAGGGAGGAATCTTAGAGACAGAAACAAAGCCTTTTAGCGAACAGATGCAAATGTTCTATACAGGATTGAATAAGAAAGCAATCCTTCTGGTCCCTGTTGATGTAGTCACTTTGTTTTACTTAAGAAACAAAATAAAATGGTAGAATTTGCCTCAAATGATGTATTATCATATCAATGATAATACAGCAAACCCTCGTGTGTTTGTGGAAAATCCTTGTGGATATTACGCAAATACCATAAATGATTTGTGGCTAAATAAGTCGAAATTCATACAAGTCTCACTAAAATGAAAGCAGCTTATCGCGTTATTACATCATGCAGCATATTAAAGGTAGAGACGAGACACACAAAGAACGAGAGAGAGTGAAAAAAAGTGAGACATCGTTTTTGATAGACTAAAGGAGATGCCATTTGAGATTGACAGGATGGGTTTTTATGAACAGAACCACAGAACCATCCCATTCTGCTGACAGCAACAAAGCCCGGGGTGAGACGTGAGTGATTGGCAGGTAGCAAGAAGAAAGGAGTGGTATTTCGCATCAGGATGAGCTGCTAGTGAGGATGAGTGAGCGGAAACGGGGCAAATGAATGTGTGGACGAGCTAGTACCCCACCCAGTCTGTCAACTAATGCACTCATACAATGCTTCATATTAAAAAAAATGCACACACACACACATATAGTGTATATAGTGTATGGCCTAAAGTATATAAGATTTGGTGTTTATTGTGTGTACTATAAAATATATATGAAGTACAATATGTAATGTATAATATGTATATATGAATAAATGGAATAGATAAATGTAAGTTTACATAATAAAAATATTCATATATATATATATATATATATATATATATATATATATATATATATATATATATATATATATATACATAAATCTATTTAAATATATTTTAAAAATGCATGCACACACACACACACACACACACACACAAACACACACGTATAGTGTATATAGTGTACAGCCAAAAGTGTATAGTACATGGTGTTTATAGTGTGTACTATAAAATATGTAATGGTTATAGTGTATATATGAATAAATTGAGAAGATAAATGTTTACATAATAAAAATAAACACACACACACACACACACACACATACACACACATATATATATATATATATATATATATATATATATATAAAATATGTATATATAAAGTATATATATATTTATATATAAAGTATATATATAAAAAAGTATATATAAAAGTATATACATATATAGTGTATATATGAATAAATTGAATATATAAAAGTTTACATAAAATATATATTATTAATATATACACACATATGAAAAAAAAATATATATATATATTAATTAAAATATATATATTAATTACACTTTCAGTTTTCTATGTAACGTATTGATATTTACCAAAACCTTAACCATAACAGCTGTTAGCCAAGCCCTACAGCTGTTAGCCCTACCCTAAATCATGTCTTTACCCTAAAATGTAGTGATTTACATTGTAGGGACCACACACACACCCACATCCACACACGGGGAAAAACAGAAAAAGGGAAAGAGAGTGCACCAGAGAGAGACACGGAGAGCAAAAGAGAAACTGCAATATGTCTACAGGGCAAGTATCAAATTTATTTCCTTTCTCTAATATATCATCCGCCATCCCCCGAGTATATTTACGCCAGATTATATCAGATCGGGACTGACCAAAGGGCTAAATGAGCCTTCAGGGAGCAAATCTACTATTATCTATTTAATCTCCAATGGAAAACAGCTGCGTTTTGCCTGAAAGTGGGTGTGTCCGTATACATCTGCTGCAACAAGAGGCTTCATTTGCTTAACTTCTAACTTCTGTTAGAATACGAACAATCCTTCTTTAGTTATATTTAGCGTTATAGCAGCATGTTTACTTAACCACCACAGCTTTGCATTCACAGGTTCGATGAAATGTATGTGCTTTTGGAACGGAGCATTCCCTAAAGACATCTGAATCTCGTCCGTGAACCAACAGTGAGTGAGAAATGTACTCTGCAGCTTTTTCGGGGATATATATCATTTGCCTTGTGGGTTGCGGTGATCGGTCCCAGAGAGAGTTTAATGTCAAAAGCGCAGTTCTGATTTCACTGTAGATACTTCATCACGGTGTGTTGTGAAGTTCGTCGTCGTCCAGATGACCCAAACGATATCTAAAAATGCAGAACTGGCAGAGCCCCAAACTCCAGACAGGGTTGGAGGCTTGCCCGAAATCACGGCAACGAATCCGGTCGATATTCGACATTTATCGCACCACTTCCCGGCGGCGTCCACACGTGCAGTAGAGCAGACGGCGTATTGTTCGCTGGCTATTTGTTCCGAAGGTTTAATAGCAGCCATTAAAAAGCATATTACAGATGCCAATCATCGATCCAAAATGAGGATGTGCCAGAGAGTGAATACAGGATGAGCTCCACACATCATTTAATTAGCCTTTAAATATGTCAATGATTTGGTTCGACCCAGGAACCGGGGAGAAAAAAAAAAAAAAAAAAAAAAAAAAAAAAAATCGGTGCTTTTATTTTTTGTCCAGCTTTTCGAAATGTCTTGTCTGAAGCTCGGGTCCGCGTTTTCTTGTTATAGAAGAGTTGCGAGCAGCTTGGCGCTCTCCCATTTGTCCCAATCAATGAAGCCTGTTAAAAGCAGACCCCAGGGGTCAGGGAAATTAAGCGGCCCTGCTTGTATTGGAGAAGGGGGCTGGGGCCCGGGGTACACGGGTGATGAGCAAGGCCTCTTTGTTGCCATGACAACACAGTGCCGGACTGCTGCTCCTCGCTCCATCTGCGTTTGTTTGGCCAGGCAGAGGAACAATGGCACCTCAGCTCTGAAAGGTTTGCCAGTTACTCGCAGAACATGTGCTTCCTTACTCGACGACTTTCTTTTTGAATCGCCAGCAATAAACAAGTTTTATAGCACTCCTCAAGCAAAAGGGTGTAACCCATCTTGTTACTAGGTCAAAATAATTGCTGTCCGACATGTAATAACATCAGTTGACTTTCTTTATTTTGGACTCCATACCACGAGTATATAATAGTTGGCGCACTCGGTGGAAACGATCTGGATGATTTCTCCACAAAATAAAAGTCTTTGCTTTCAGCTCCAGAGGCTATGCCGGCTATTATACTTGCTGAAGTTTAGCGTCATCTCATCATCATACTCTTAATTCTATACTAGGGACTAGGGTCACGAGGTGGGGGGAGGGGGGGGATGTTTTGGGCGCTGGGCAGATACACCCAGAACAGGGCGCCAACACTGTATTGCTAGATTCACAATCACTCACACAGACTATATAAAGGCAATATAGATAGAGGCAGTTTAGAGAAGCCAGATTACATTAAATCCATGTTCTCGGACTTTGGGAGGAAACCAGAGACTGTAAATAAAACCCAAATGGAGAGAACATGGAAACTTCAGTCAGACTGGGATTCGAACCTGGATCCCCAGAGCTGTTTAGCCGCTAATGTGTAATGTGTTAAATTACTGGCTGAAGAAATGTGAGACAGATATGTTTAGTGTTTCTCAGTCTAAGATTCAAACGTGTTTTAATTTAAGAAACACTGTGAAATAGTGTGAAAGCTCAATGCTTACTATGTTTTCTTACATTAGAGAAAGGTACATTCAGATATATCAAGATATACAAGTTATATATAAATATACTGATTGGAGAAATTAAACAACTGTTCTGTTTAATTGGACGTGTGTGTGTGTGTGTGTGTGTGTGTGTGTGTGTGTGTGTGTGTATATATATATATATATATATCCATCCATCCATCCATCCATTATCTTCTGCTTTATCCTCTATTAGGGTCGCGGTGGGGTTCCCAATGCCCATCCAGGGGAGAAGGCTTCGGGCGCTGGGCAGATACACCCAGGACAGGACGTCAATCTATCGCTGGGCACACACTAACTCACACAGACACACTCTATATGGGGCAATTTAGAGAATTCAATTGTTGATCCATGTTTTTGGACTGTGGGAGGAAACCGGAGAACCCGGAAGAAACCCATGCAGACACGGGGAGAACATGGAAACTCCACCCAGATGGGGATTCGAACCGGGAATCCCTATTGCTGAGAGGCGAACGTGCTAACCACTAAGCCACCGTGCCGCCATCCATTACCTTCCGCTTTATCCTCTATTAGGGTCGCGGGGTTGGTTCCCCATGCCCATCCAGGGGAGAACGTTTTGGGCGCTGGGCAGATACACCCAGGACAGGGCGCCAATCTATCACTGGGCACACACTAACTCACACAAACACACTCTATATATAGGGAACCGGGAATCCCTAGTGCTGAGAGGAGAACATGCTAAACACTAAGCCACTTATATATATATTATTCTGCCCCTTTAGCACATAACAGACTGTAAAAAAAAAAAAAAAAAAAAATATATATATATATATACATATATATATATATATATATATATTTTTTTTTATTATTATTTTTTATTTACAGTGTGTTATGTGCTAAAGGGGCAGAATAGAGATTTTTAAAGTTATTTTAGACTATGCATTGGTGTCCCACATTGTCCCACACAAATATAGTCTTTTTGTCTTTTTGCGGGGGGAAAAAAGGCGGACTATAACGTGGTGGTAAAAATAAAAATCAGATAACAATAGTGTGAGGGTTTGTGGGAAATTTCATTCTCTGTGTGATGGTTTTCTGATTAGATACGCTGGTGCAGTTACTATGACATGCATGGACGCTGATAACAAAGTGGAAGACGTCAAATCGCAGATTATGTTCAGTCAGAACAAATGCATCGGAAGTACAATGTGAAAGACATTACGCTTATACATTTCCATAGAACCGGGAGCCAGGGACACCTGAGGAGCTACCGGTTGATCTTGCTTGTCACTTATTATAAAGCGTTATGAGTTTGGGCCTGACATTCCAGCTCTCAGCACTGAAACGAACAGAAGTCAGCACTGTTTTCTCATCGTGGGATGACAGCTCATTATTTTAACGTAAACGTATCACCGTTCAACGGTCCCAGCGTAGCTGCACAGCAGGAATGACTTTAACAGGTGATGTTGATTTCTTCACCACATTGCAAATGGGGTTTCATCATTAAATAACAGTTTGATAAATGCTGTGGGAATGTCATCAACCAAACACACAGAGGAGCTTTCCAAAGGGAATCTTTTGCGAAACACATTTAAATATCACAGAAACTCAAAAGCCCATCTGGGGAAATTCTAAATCGTTGGGTAACGAGAGAGCTGCATTTCCTGAAAATAATGCGAGTGTGACTGCAGCTTGCTCGTAGGAAACACACCTCATATGAATGTCAAAGCAATACAGTAAACCATAATAATAGTATTATTAGTAATAGTAATATAATAATAGGGCGGCACGGTGGCTTAGTGGTTAGCACGTTCTCCTCTCAGCACTAGGGATTCCCGGTTCGAATCCCCATCTGGGTGGAGTTTCCATGTTCTCCCCATGTCCGTGTGGGTTTCCTCCGGGTTCCCCGGTTTCCTCCCACAGTCCAAAAACATGGATCAAGTTAATTGAGTTTTCTAAATTGCCCCATATAGAGTGTGTTTGAGTGTGTGAGTGTGTACCCAGCGATGGATTGGCGCCCTGTCCTGGGTGTATCTGCCCAGCGCCCGAGACGTTCTCCCCTGGATGGGCATGGGGAACCCCACCGCGACCCTAATAGAGGATAAAGCGGGAGATAATGAATGAATGAATGAATATAGTAATAGTAATATAGTAGTAAATACTAATAATAGTAGTATAGTAATAGAACGTCTATAAGCCACGGTCACATCAATGGTCTGGACAGTTTAGATGTGGAACGGCGTTTATATCACAAAATGTAGAGAAATTCGTTAAAAAAGTGAATGGGACCAAATTTTGGGCAGGTTCTCCTCGAAATTCCTTTGATTCAAAGCAAATGAAATGCTCAAAATTGCCCCATATACAGTGTGTTTGTGTGTGTGTCTGTGTGAGTGAGTGTGTGTCTAGTAACAGATTGGAATCCTGTCCTGGGTGTATCTGCCCAGCGCCCAAAACTTTCTTCCCTGGATGGTAATGGACCCCCCCCTCCCACCGTGACCCTATTAGAGGATTAAGTGAAAGATAATGAATAAATTAATGCATTTAATCTGTTTTTAACATCTTACCCGGGCACGGTGGCTTAGTGTTTAGCATGTTCTCCTCTCAGCGCTAGGGATTCCAGGTTTGAATCCCAATCTGGGTGGAGTTTCCATGTTCTCCCTGTGTTCATGTGGGTTCCTCCGGGTTCTCCAGTTTCCTCCCACAGTCCAAAAACATGGATCAAGGTCAATTGAATTCTCCAAATTGCCCATATAGAGTGTGTCTGTGTGAGTGAGTGTGAGCCCAGAGATAGATTGGCGCCCTGTTCTGGGTGTATCTGCCCAACGCCCGAAACGTTCACCCCTGGATGGACATTGGGAACCCCCCCCGCAACCCTAGTAGAGGATAAAGCGGATGGATGGGTGAAGCATCTTACCCAAAACCAGAAATGTTAAGAGATTGAACAAAAGTTTTTTTTTGTCATGTCTTATTTTTGCTCATTTGTTACAAAGTAAAAAAAAAAAAAAAGCTAAAAACCCTTTAAATAAAGTAATTCCATAATTCCTGCCAATGGTCTCTAATCCTCACCTCCGAGTCCTCCAATTTTAATCCTAATGTATACAAAATGAGGATGTATGAGGGAGTCAAGAATCCAAAGCACTGCTGAAAGATTCAACACGAACTTAACCTCAAAACCCAAAATCTGGAGAACAGAATTAAAAAGTGATGACAACATGAAATATGTTTCTGCTTTCTCTAATTCCCTTTAAATAATTGACCAGCTCTCCTGAAAAAAAAAGCCCAAAAGGACTCTGAAACGTAATGGTTATATTTATATTATTTTAAGGTGTTGATTCTTTTTAACAACTGTAACTAATAGCCCATCGCACGTTTGCAACAATAACAGCTTGGCTTGAAAAATTCTTATTCTCGACCACATAAAGGACCTCGAATGGAAACCAAGCATAACAAAACCCCCGACGGTTTAGAAAATAGCCGGGGGTGAGAGACTTTCCTGGATTAGTGTAAGGATCCCAAAGCTAGATGGATTACACCTCAGGTTCGGAGGTACTTGGCAGATAGTTTCCCCCCCGTGGTATTGATCGCTTTCGTACCCATTGTATGAATCGGCAATTATGCTAAGAGGCACTTTGCATGACTGAAGGAAAAAGAAAATACAGTAAGTCCTCACTAAACGACGACCCGTTTAACGACAGCTCGATGTTACGACGGACTTTCACGAATAACCATGAATTTCGATATACGACCAAATTTCAAAGCTACGACGGCTGGCCGAACGATATTTTAGAATTTTGATCAATTTTAATAATTACAATAAGCTTATATGTAAATTACGATTGGTTCCCCATGCCCATCCAGGGGAGAACGTTTCGGGCGCTGGGCAGATATACCCAGGACAGGACGCCAATCTATCGCTGGGCTCACACTCACTCACACAGACACACTCTATATGGGGCAATTTGGTGAATTTAATTGACCTTGATCCATGTTTTTGGACTGTGGGAGGAAACCGGAGAACCCAGATGAAACCTATGTGGACACAGGGAGAACATGGAAACTCCACCCAGATTGGGATGTGAAACGGGAATCCCTAGCGCTGAGAGGAGAACATGCTAAATACTAAGCCACTTATATATATATATATATATATATATATATATATATATATATATATATATATATATATATACGTTTTTATTTACAGTCTGTTATGTGCTAAACAGTCTGTTATGTGCGAATTGAGTTGTTTCTCCAAATTGCCCCATATAGAGTGTGTTTGTGTGAGTGTGTTGCCCTGTCCTGGGTGTATCTGCACAGCGCCCGAAACGTTCTCCCCTGGATGGGCATGGGGAACCCCTCCACGACCCTAATAGAGGATAAAGCGGAAGATAACAGATGGGTGGATGTTATCCTGGGGTGCAATCCTGTCTCTGGTCTTCATTACTTCCACCCTTGTTACATTTGGTGCTGAAACCCGGGAGGACACATGCGTGTCTCACATTGTCCCACACAAACATAGTCTTTGCCCCACATCTGGTGAATTGGAATCTGCTCACCCTGGGGTCCATGGAATTATGATGTCACAGCTCATGAACTGCACATATCATCTCATCAGTCGGAGCTACTTGCGCCACCACAAGAGTAAAATAAAAGGTCCGAATTACAAACTGTAAGTATCGCTTATTGCACCTTTAGAAGAAGTGAGGACAGAGCCGTCCTCTGTCCTGTGACTATATCAATATCTGCTTACTAAGCTTAAATATCGAGGCTAAACAGTCAACCGGTGCAATCAGGCAACAGGCTTAAGAGGCCCAGGGCACGCTGGCTGAGCAGAGTAATCAGGGATCAGCTTTGGTAGGGTTACGGTAACCTGGAGCCTTTCGGGAGACGAATCCATGCTTATCAGCACGACTCACAAGTTATACACAGACAAGCTCAATTAGCCAGCACTTCAGCTTTGTGTATGGCTGCTTTCAAAATGCTCCATATCACAGAACCAGCACGCTGACTGACAAATGAGGCCTTCCACAATGCCTTGATTGTCCCAAGTGCTCAAATGATGTGGGACTGAGAGGAAGCTGGAGGGAACCTGGACTTTTTACTGGACTGGCGGTCCTGCAGGACGTCCTCAAGGGACTTATATAGTTGTTCAATTGTTAAATACGGGTCACCTGATCATCACACAATCTGTACATGGCTGTCCTACACTGTTGATGCTGCCCGCCGCTCAAGGAGGATGAGTCCCCCACTGAGTCTGGGTCCTCACAAGGTTTCTTCCTTAAATATCAACATAACAGAGAGTTTTTTCTTGCCACTGTCGCTTCAGTTTGCTCTTTGGGGGTTTAAAGGCTTATAACACTGTAAAGCTGCTTTGTGACAATGTCCATCCAGAGGACAATGTTTCCGATACACCCAGGACAGGACGCCATCTATCACTGGGCACACACTCACTAACACAGACTATACAGGGGCAATTTGGAGGAGCCAATTTACCTCGAATCCATTTTATTTGTACTGTGGATGGAAACTGGGAAGGAAATACATATAAAAAACATAATGTTTGTGTGTCTGTGTAAATGAGTGTGTGCCCAGTAATATATTGCCGCCCTGTTACATTTTTATTATAGGGCGGCACGGTGGCTTAGTGGTTAGCATGTTCTCCTCTCAGCACTAGGGATTTCCGGTTCGAATCCCCATCTTGGTGGAGTTTCCATGTTCTCCCCGTGTCTGCGTGGGTTTCCTCCGGGCTCTCCGGTTTCCTCCCACCGACCAAAAACATGGATCACGTCAATTGAATTCTCAAAATTGCCCCATATAGAGTGTGTCTGTGTGAGTGAGTGTGTGCCCAGTGTTAGATTGGCGTCCTGTCCTGGGTGTATCTGCCCAGCGCCCGAAACGTTCTCCCCTGGATGGGCATGGAGAACCCCGCCCCCCACTACCTTAGTAGAGGATAAACCTGAAGATACTGGATGAATTAAAACTACGAAGCTACTTCGGGTTACAGGTTATGGCATTAAAATGATCATAATACAAGTTAGAGATAGAAATTTCCTCTAATTGACCCCTAGTGAATTCTAATTAAATACCCCTGGTCCACACTATACTGTGTGTTCTCCATTCCCAGTGAAATGGAGAAGCTCCTGCGGCACGGTGGCTTAGTGGTTAGCACGTTCGCCTCTCAGCGCTAGGGATTCCCGGTTCGAATCCCCAACTGGGTGGAGTTTCCATGTTCTCCCCGTGTCTGCGTGGGTTTCCTCCGGGTTCTCCGGTTTCCTCCCACAGTCCAAAAACATGGATCAAGTCAATTGAATTCTCCAAATTGCCCCATATAGAGTGTGTCTGTGTGAGTGAGTGTGTGCCCAGCAATGGATTGGCGTCCTGTCCTGGGTGTATCTGCCCAGCGCCCGAGACGTTCTCCCCTGGATGGGCATGGGGAACCCCACCGCGAACCTAATAGAGGATAAAGCGGGAGAATGAATGAATGAATGGAGAACCTCCTGGACCAGCACACTGAAATAGCACTGCACCTGGCTCTTAAAGGAAATGACAAGTGACACACTTTTGGTTAATCACACGCTACGCCCAAAACACACCCATGAATAATTAAGAGAATTAGTACGGGCCATTTGAATCGCACAGAGCGACATCTTCCCGTCCGTATGATAACGACGACACACTGACACGCCCTAAATCAAGAGAGACAGCTCGCTTAAGTAGGGCCCATGGAGTGAAAAAGAGTGTAATGGCGAGGTTAAAGCAGCATACGACTGCTGATAGCCAGTGATGAATGGAGAGTTGGGCAGTCGTGAGGGGTTGCTGTGGTTGGTTTAACACCAGTAGAGCTGCAGAGTCCTGACTCAGCGGAATATACTTGATCATTGAAATTGGCAGAGTGGCGGCACGGTGGCTTAGTGGTTAGCACGTTCGCCTCTCAGCGCTAGGGATTCCCGGTTCGATTCCCAATCTGGGTGGAGTTTCCATGTTCTCCCCGTGTCTGTGTGGGTTTCCTCCGGGTTCTCCGGTTTCCTCCCACAGTCCAAAAACATGTATCAAGTCAATTGAGTTCTCCAAATTGCCCCATATAGAGTGTGTCTGTGTGAGTGAGTGAGTGCCCAGCGATGGATTGGCGCCCTGTCCTGGGTGTATCTGCCCAGCGCCCGAGACGTTCTCCCCTGGATGGGCATGGGGAACCCCACCGCGACCCTAATTAGAGGATAAAAGCGGGAGATAATGAATGAATGAATGAATTGGCAGAGGGGCAAGCAAGGCATGCGTTAGTCAACATAAGAGAGGATGAAGGTTTGGACAAACAGTTGAGTGGCCTCCTCCATCAGGGAGTGTTCTGGACACTCCTCTGACTTTTTGGCCCACTTTGGACAAGCAGGCAGGAGCAGCTGGTGCACCAGCATTCTGGAGGGTCCTCATGGCTGTCGTCCTGCTCTTGTTATCATGTCTGTGTTTGATTGCTGCGCCATTGTCACAATACACTGTTTGTGTCTAAGATCTTATGGGTCACGTGCCGGGGGTGGGGGGTTTATCCGCGGGAGAACGTTTCGGGGGCTGGATGGATACACCCAGGACAGGGCGCCAATATATCGCTAGGCACACTCACTCACACAGACACACACACAAACACACACTATATGGGGCAATTTGGAGCATTTACCTCGAATCCATGTTTTTGGACTAGGGCAGTGCTTCTCAAATAGTGGGGCGCGGTGTCTGGAGGGGGCGCATAACAAGATTTCACAAAGCAAGTGATATTAAGTGTACTGAACAAACCCTCAAGAGACAACATGGAAAAAAATATTTAACAGGATGAGGAGAGAGACGAAGATAATAAGAGCAACAATGAGACCAACAAAACTAACGAAAACGAGGAAACAATGTCGAAGCTTATGTAGCGCTTGGTTTCACTGTAACGAAGGTGGAGACGAATAAAGACCGGTGTGTCTTCTGTGTCTTTAAATGTTGTCAGCGGACAGCGTGAAGACAAATAAATGAAGGCGTCACTTAAAGACATTACACCCAATCACACTGATAACCGCTTGAGTTTTTAATCGTAAACGTGACGCGTATAACCAGCAATCATAACGCTTTATGAAAACTACTACAGAAAAGCTGTGCTGCAAAACGGACGCGTTGGAGACATGAGTTCTGACTTCATTATTTTGATAAAAAATGTTGGTGATGAATTTGAATGTACTTTTATTTCATTCATTCATTCATTATCTCCCGCTTTATCCTCTATTAGGGTCGCGGTGGGGTTCCCCATGCCCATCCAGGGGAGAACGTCTCGGGCGCTGGGCAGATGGACCCAGGACAGGGCGCCAATCCATCGCTGGGTACACACTCACACACTCAAACACACTCTATATGGGGCAATTTAGAGAACTCAATTAACTTGATCCATGTTTTTGGACTGTGGGAGGAAACCGGAGAACCCGGAGGAAACCCACGCGGACACGGGGAGAACATGGAAACTCCACCCAGATGGGGATTCGAACCGGGAATCCCTAGTGCTGAGAGGCGAACGCGCTAACCACTAAGCCACCGTGCCGCCCGTACTTTTATTTATTAATTTAATTTTATTTCATTTTTCAGTATCAAATGCCAGTCAGTTTAAAAATGTTTCGTTTAAATAAGGATTTCATTCGTTTCTGTTACAAACTAAAAAACAAAGTTAATAAAATGATTCTTTGTTCTAAGTTGATCTATATTTCTTTCTTTTTTGTTTTCTTTATTGTTAATAAGGAGACATTGTTATAAAAGATGCCCAGCGATGGATTGGCGCCCTGTCCTGGGTGTATCTGCCCAGCGCCCGAGACGTTCTCCCCTGGATGGGCATGGGGAACCCCCACCGTGACCCTAATAGAGGATAAAGCGGGAGATAATGAATGAATGAATGTTATAAAAGAGGTGTACAAATTTATAGACAAATCATACTACAGTGGTCGTAGTGGATGAGGGGGGGGGGGGTGAGGTAAGTGTGCGTGTGTGTGGGGGGGGGGGAGCAAAATATTTTCTTTTTCCTAGGGGGGCTTAACAGAAAATAATTGAGAATCACTGGACTAGGGACAAGGGGAGAACATGGAAACCCAGATTGGGATTCGAACCTGGATTCCCAGTGCTTATATAGACTTGTATATATAAACACATTATATTGTAGAGAACTGATGCGCATATATATATATATATATATATATATATATATATATATATATATATATATATATATATATATATATATATATATATTAAAGCTGCAACATCGAATTTCGTTTATTAAAAAAATAATAAGAGCGTGTTGAACAGAACGAGGCGGAGCAGAGGTGGAATCTACAAAACAAGTTTAACAACGTTTAATAAACTCTACAAATGAAACAAGACCGACGCAGAAAAAAAAGCTTCGGCTTAAATCATCAAAAGTGAGGACTTCATGTTTCACACAACTTAAAAACGTAACGTGCAAACTTTGTGACCTGCACGGAGCACCACTGTGATGATCCACCACCTGAAACTAACATGTTGGAGTCACCGATGAGGATGATGCTCAACAGCTGAGTAAATCACTACAACATCCCGAGGTTCTTTAGCTTTAAAGTGAATCAACGTAACGGTGCACTCACACTGTGAGAACCGGCAGAGCACGCTTCATGCTGTTTTCGGTTGTTCTGGATAACGACAGTGATGGAGAACGTGTGTTACTTTATATTTCCGTTTAATTAGTTGAAGCAGTGTTTAAATGTGTTTTATAAATACATACAACTTGTACACAATGGTGGTAATTAATAAATTAAGCTTTAATTTTCTGACAGTATGAGTGAAGACACTGCACTCTATGGGAGTGAGGGAGGATGAATTGCATTTGGACGGGGATTAGGTAACATATTAGAGCGACTCAAATTTGCGTAATTTAGTATTTTATTTTTTACACACTATGCTACATATTGTGTCAGTGTGTGTGAGATTTGTGTGTAATTGGTCTTTGGGCGAATTAGAGGCCTTAAACTCATACTGTAAATAAACCCAGACATTTATTGAAATTTTTTTTTTATCCGATTCATCAATTAATCGAAAAAAAAAAAAAAAATCGACCGATTAATTGCAGCCCTAATATATATATATATATATATATATATATATATATATATATATATATATATATATATATATATATACACACATAGCATTAGCATGTTCTCCTCTCAGCACTAGGGATTCCTGGGTCGAATCCCCATCTGGGTGGAGTTTCCATGTTCTCCCCGTGTCCGCGTGGGTTTCCTCCGGGTTCTCCGGTTTCCTCCCACAGTCCAAAAACATGGATCAAGTCAATTGAGTTCTCCAAATTGCCCCATATAGAGTGTGTGCGAGTGAGTGAGTGTGTGCCCAGGGATAGATTGGCGCCCTGTCCTGGGTGTATCTGCCCAGCGCCCGAGACGTTCTCCCCTGGATGGGCATGGGGAACCCCACCACGACCCTAATAGAGGATAAAGCAGGAGATAATGAATGAATATATATATATATATATATATATATATATATATATATATATATATATATATATATATCAATCTTCAAGTACTCACACATATGTGGCGATGCTATTTTTGGTAAAAGGGTCATGAGGAGGTGCTATTAAACTGGGAGTGTGACATCATCATTGCTTTGGGCATCTGAGAGGTGAAGCATTTTCACATCACATGCAGAAGACTTCCAAACGTCTTTTCATGTATGTGCTTCTTTACCATAAGGAAGAAAATCCCCTTCATTGCAAATTCTACTCGGCGTCAAACCACCAACATCTCCAACCTTACCATCAAACGCCGGTTTGACTTCACCGTTCACCAGCTCATGCAAATCATATTCCACCATTTTACGAGATTTCCAAAACCAGCATGCCCTCGTCTTGACTGCGGCTCATTTAAAGAAGCCGATCAGAACGAGACACGCTACCCTGGCCATGCGAAACAAACCCTGAATGGTGGGCACACTGAGGCGCTTTGATTACCAGGAGCTGGTCAATAATGCTAATGGTTATCCAGTGCCTCGCAAAGTCATTCATCACACAGTTCCATTAGGCCAGACAGCAACACAAAGCATGCTCATTGCAACAACAACAGAAGCTGGGCAACCCGAAGGCCTCGAGAGGAGGAACCAATACATGATGGATTAAGATGGAGAAATTCACGCATATTCATGTGGAAGAAAGTTTAAGGGCTTTTTAGAACTCTTAAAAAAAGCAACACAATTTGTAAACATCAGGCCTC
Organism: Corydoras sp. C115; assembly: GCA_019802505.1. Taxonomy (NCBI): domain Eukaryota; kingdom Metazoa; phylum Chordata; class Actinopteri; order Siluriformes; family Callichthyidae; genus Corydoras; species Corydoras sp. C115. The sequence continues at coordinate 269,529 of JAFMOC010000113.1, read as the reverse complement.
CCTGCAATTCTTGCTATTTCTTTTATGAATGGTGAGGGAGTGGAGAACTGAATAGTCACATACTTTATCCCATAAAAGTAAAAACGAGAGATTTTCTGTGTGAAAGCTCCTCACTGACTTATTCAGGCTTATTAGTCTTATTTTTGGCCTCTTACAGCATCCAGTATTTTATTTAATCGATTTAACGAATCAAATTTTTTATCGATTAGTCCACAAGCCCAAACGATTTATTTTCTTCCAAAGAATAGATTGGTTAATCCCATTTAAGTTTATTTTATTTTACACATCAAACTGTAAAACTTTACCCTCCATCATCCATCATCTTCTGCTTTATCCTCTATTAGTGTCGCGGGGGGGTTCCCCACGCCCATCCAGGGGGAGAACGTCTCGGGCGCTGGGCAGATAGACCCAGGACAGGACACCAAACCATCGCTGGGCACACACTCACCCACACAGACACACTCTATATGGGGCAATATGGAGAATTGAGACCTTGATGCATGTTTTTGGACTGTGGGAGGAAACCGGAGAACCCAGAGGAAACCCAAACGGACACGGGGAGAACATGGAGAACCGGGAATCCCTAGCGCTGAGAGGAGAACATGCTAACCACTAAGACACCATGCCGCCCTAATAGTAAAATAAAAATTTTAAATATAAAAATATAGATACAGCAGAGTTATAACAAAAATCCATCCATTCATTATCTCCCGCTTTATCCTCTATTAGGGTCGCGGGGGGGTTCCCCATGCCCATCCAGGATAGAACGTCTCGGGCGCTGGGCAGATACACCCAGGACAGGGCGCCAATCTATCGCTGGACACACACTCACTCACACAGACACTCTATATGGGGCAAGAACTCAATTGACTTGATCTATGTTTTTGGACTGTGGGAGGAAACCGGAGAACCCGGAGGAAACCCACGCTGACACGGGGAGAACATGGAAACTCCACCCAGATGGGAATTCGAACCGGGAATCCCTAGCGCTGAGAGGAGAACATCCTAACCACTAAACCACCGTGCCGCCCTATAGTAAAAATATAAATATAAAAATATAGTAGTAACTGGTCAATAAGCGGAGCAAAAAGGAGGTGTATCCAAACTTTTGACCGGTGGTGTATATTCTACAAAACCTGATGAGGGGAATTTGATATTTTCACATGAAGAGTTCGTTTTGTTTTACGCGCTCGGCTCACTGCTACGTTCTGGACATGTTTTTCATTAATGCTTCCTCACTGCTGCCTCTCTCTGGGTTCTCTTCCCTCTGATTTCTGGTTTCACCGAAAGGGCCTTATCAAAGACATTTTCGTTCTAGACTCGGAAAATGCCACATGGGTACAGAGAACCCACACAGCCCCATTAATAACAGGGTTTAATCCATTCCAGTTGTTCGGTCCTTTCAAAACGCGACTGCTTCTGTTCAGCGCACAGAGAAACGTGCTCAGCAGCGTCTCCGTGGTGCCGCCACCCAGAGCCTTCTGGCACCGAGCGCAGGGGAAAAAAGAGCCATCAAAAAGGCTCGAAAGTAACAGGCACCTCCCTCGGTTGCAATTTCACAGAAGAACCCTCCCGAAAAAAACACGGTGCCAAGCTGACAACCTTGGGCTGACCAGACCAGAGCTCACCAGTGTGCAGTCATTCCGAAATAATTCTAGATTCTTTTTCCCAGTCACATTCCAGGTTCCGCTGTATCAGTTGTTGGATGCAAAGCCAGAATCAACACACAACTTAAGTACACGGTTTGCAATAATGTACCACAGAAACGGCATGATCTCAGCCTCCACTGGTAGAACCATACAGAATACTTGTCAAGCCATGAAGGGTGTATGAGTCTGCATACATTTTTTTTATTTGCATTTAGAAGAGTCTGACTCAACCGGGGCACGGTGGCTTAGTGTTTAGCATGTTCTCCTCTCAGCACTAGGGATTCCCAGTTCGAATCCCCATCTGGGTGGAGTTTCCATGTTCTCCCCGTGTCTGCGTGGGTTTCCTCCGGGTTCTCCGGTTTCCTCCCACAGTCCAAAAACGTGGATCAAGTCAATTGATATTCTCCAAATTGCCCCATATAGAGTGTGTCTGTGTGAGTGAGTGAGACGTTCTCCCCTGGATGGGCATGGGGAACCCCACCCTAATAGAGGGTAAAGCGGGAGATAATGAATGATTAAATGACTCAACCGGAGAACCACTGCAAAAGGAGCAGGAGATCTGAAAACACACAATAACATTCATTCATCCATTATCTTCCGCTTTATCCTCTATTAGGGTCGCGGTGGTGTTCCCCATGCCCATCCAGGGGAGAACGTCTCAGGCGCTGGGCAGATACACCCAGGACAGGGCGCCAATCCATCGCTGGGCACACACTCACTCACACAGACACACTCTATATGGGGCAATTTTTTTGAGAATTCAATTGACTTGATCCATGTGGGAGGAAACCGGAGAACCCGGAGGAAACCCACGCGGACACGGGGAGAACATAGAACATGCAATAACAATGAAATCCAAAAAATCTGGGTGATTTCATGTTCTCCCCGTGTCCTCTGGTTTCGCTGGTTTCCTTCCACAGTCCAAAAACATGGATTTAAGGTGAAGTGTCCCTATCTATTTGTTTCTGTGTGTCTGTGTGAGTGAGTGTGTGCCAAGTGATGGATTGGTACCCTGTCCTGGGTGTATCTGCACAGTGCCCAAAACATTCTCCACTGGATGGGCATGGGGAACCGCCCCCACCTCCCCCCCAGGATTTAGTGGGACATAAAGAGATGAGATGAAGTTTAAAGTAATTAAAGGTTACTTTACAAAACCCTTTCTGACTGCCTCTTCGCTTCACAGACACAAAAACCACTACAACATATTAGAATTCCAGACCACAGCTACAATGTGGCATTCGAATTTGGGAATTATAGTATTAGTCACAGAATGTGGATTTTAATCAGACACCATTACCGAGCAAAGAAATGCTTTGGAAAGGCAGTCAGCCTGAACCAGTTCCCTTTATTAATTATGTTGAAAGTAATACTTACTTGAAAACCATTATAACGTCACCCAGCAGACTCCGAGAGTTTGGCAAGTATACTGTGATTTATTAGGAATTAGAAATGGCTTTCGCATTATCTAGACGGCGGTTTAGTAAAACGGCGTTTCAGACAGAGCTTATTAATTACCGCCGGGGTGACACCATGCAAACCATCACTGCACTTAATACTTCACACTGGGGTGTGTTTCCATGGCAGACGAGTTGAGAAGCACATTTCATTCCCTGATCGTTTAAGAGGACCTTTTGATAAATCGTGTAGTTCCGCTCCTTCAATCCGATTGGCTGCCTTGTTTCTCCAGCCGTGACATTATTAACAATAACGCACACCTTTGACCGTTCACATTCATATCAATGCGTGATATGAAAATACATCATTCTAAATGAAGCGAGTCATTTCCCGATGAGAACAAAGCCGGTGTCCCGTTACTTAGCGATCGATGTTCAACTTTGAAAACTGGATTAGACTAGATTATGTCGCCAGTTCACAAGAACAGTTTAAAAAATGTAGGTTCTAATTAAACACAATTATGATTTAAATCTTGGTTTTTTTGTTATAGTGTGTTTGCAACTGTTTTATAAAAGCAATATGACACATGGGATGTGTATTATTGTGAATAAATCATGAGAAAAAGGTGTAACTGTACTCCAATATGTGTCGTGCCTAATAACACTTCGTTCTTGTGACTTATTCACAATAATACACAACCCTCTCATACATGATTGTTTAAAAGATCTTTATTATAAAACAAAGAGTTCCAGTCCATAAATCTGATTGGCTGATTTCATTCATTCATCATCTTCCGCTTTATCCTCTATTAGGGTCGCGGTGGGGTTCCCATGCCCATCCAGGGGAGAACGTCTCGGGCGCTGGGCAGATACACCCAGGACAGGGCGCCAATCCATCGCTGGGCACACACTCACTCACACACACACACTCTATATGGGGCAATTTGGGGAATTCAATTGACTTGATCCATGTTTTTGGACTGTGGGAGGAAACCGGAGAGCCCAGAGGAAACCCAAGCGGACACGGGGAGAACATGGAAACTCCACCCAGATGGGGATTCGAACCGGGAATCCCTAGCACTGAGAGGCGAACATGCTAACCACTAAGCCACCGTGCCAATTGGATGATTTCGTGATATAAAATACATTACACACTATAATAATAAAACAAGGTTTGATTCATAAACGTGTTTATTGAACACAAATAATAAACTGGTCTCCACAACGTAATCTAGTCCAGTATTGAAGTGAACGTTGACGGATGAGTAACAGGTTTTTGGTTTGTCTAAAAATCAAATACTCTTTTATTCATTCATTCTTTCGCTTAATCCTACATTTGGGTCGCGGGGGGGGGGGGGGGTGGGCAGATCCACCTAGGACAGGGTGCCAATCTTTCGCTGGGCACACTTACTCACTCACACAGACACACACACAAACACACAACATACGGGTGCAATTGAGAGCAACCAGTTTACCTTGAATCCATGTTTCTGGACTGTAGGAGGAAACCCACACAGACCCAGGGAGAACCCAGATTGGGATTCGAACCTGGATCCCCAGCGCCGAGAGGAGAACGTGCTAACCACTAAGCCACCGTGCCACCTGTAACCAAATGCTAAATTCCAAAATGCAGTTGATTAAAAACATTGGGATAAAATGGATACGAATGTGAAGCGCTCAGAGGTGTGCGTTATTGTCAATAATGGGCTGGACAAACGGCTCAGCCAATCAGATTTAAGGAGTGGATCTACCCGTTTTATAAAGATTAATAGTTGGACTCAGCACTCTGCTTTGAGTCGGGCCGAACAACACCTCTTTCCCGTGATTTATTCACAATAACGATGCCGTTTTAAAATGCAGAATAATGACGTTAACACTTCACCATCATGCACACGTTAAAGAGAGGAATGTCCGAAAAACCCGATGATTACACCTACAGACAATGCAACTCCATCTGCGCTTTAGATCAGCCTTTCATTTTCCTTTAATGTCGCAAACAATCTACCACCTAAATTATAAGGTACATCACTCACAGAGTTGAGGCAAAAACATACCCAACCGATGTTGACTTAAAGAGGTGAAAAATCGATGACATCAAGATGTCTCCGAGACGAGTTATCTTCCAGAGGCCACTCTTAACACGTGCCAGATAAAACGCCGAGTAAACGAATGACAAATCGTCTCCTAAGCATAGGATGAACACAGCAAACCCCATATTGTTGAACTTGGCAGGTAAACGTAGAGGAATCGGAGCTAACTGTAGCCTTCAGTGCCGCTGCATATTTACATTATCGGAATTCGGAATTAATGTCGAGGCAGATTTGTTTTGACTGAGGAGTTTTCCAGCGAGAGCAAGCGAACGCGTCGCTGTAGCCCCTCGGATGAACCTTTCCCCGAGCAAAAAACAGCTTTGCCGCCTTCGTTTGAGAAAAGCGAGCTGGATGTAAGAGGTTTTGCTGGTGTGTAAAGTCTCAAAGCAGCTTATTAAATTGTGTAATTTGTTTGCGTAGCAACGCCTAGGGCTAGTGTTTAGTTTTACATCCTTAATAGTGTCTTCACCACAGCACTTGGGATAAGTTTCCACTTCAAGTGATGCTATTCAGTCCTCGTCCTTAAGTATCAACACTCACACCGTAATGTTTATTCCTGCTTTAAATACATTTTATTTAAAATCATTCTAATTATTCAAACTTGGGTTAATGTTAATGAACTGAGAATATTCCAGCCCATTTTTAAAAGCCCTGAAAACACTGCCCTAAGGACAGAACACACTATTATGGGTTCTACACAGAGTTCTACAAATGGTTTAATGTAGAGAACCAACAGGGACTAACTATATATATATATATATATATATATATATATATATACATGGCGGCATGGTGGCTTAGTGGTTAGCACGTTCGCCTCTCAGCACTAGGGATTCCCAGTTCGAATCCCCATCTGTGTGGAGTTTCCATGTTCTCCCCGTGTCTGCGTGGGTTTCCTCCGGGTTCTCCGGTTTCCTCCCACAGTCCAAAAACATGGATCAAGTCAATTGAATTCTCCAAATTGCCCCAAATAGAGTGTGTGTGTCCAGTGATGAATTGGCGCCCTGTCCTGGGTGTATCTGCCCAGCGCCCGAGACGTTCTCTCCTGGATGGCCATGGGGAACCCCACCGCGGCATATTTTGGGAGTGCTGGAGGAAACAGAAGCTTGAAAAAGAGAACTTGCCTTAAAAGGAAAAAAAATGTATATTTTTAAATAAATGCCAATCGATTGAATATTTGGTTAATCAATGCGGTTTTGCAGTTGTGGTATTTGTCCCAAACTATGCGACACAATGCAGAAATCAGCCTGAAATGCCGCCAAATAACTCTGAACCAAAGCAACGGTACAGATGAAATTGCTTTAATCTGATTTTGGAATAGAAATGCAAGAAATGTGGTTTGGCGGATCCGAACATGTCAGTCATTATCAGAACGTTAGTCTTGCTTTTCCACCGATCAGTCGACACTCCTCCGAGAACGTTTCAGTTCGGTAATGCGGCCGTGAGTAAAGTTTAAGCGTCAGGGCTGGATGAAGGCTCAGCGGGGTCCTCCGTACCTGCGGTGTGAGTCAGGTAGAAGTGTGCCGGGATAGAACCTCCACATAGGCCATTGATCATGCAATAATCTGACAGAGCAATGGGACAGTAATCCCTACGGTAGGTTTTATGGAGATAGCGTCGTGTGGAACGTTGCCAAGCGGGGCTTTATACGAGTGTGCAGCATTTTAAACCGAGAAGTTGCTACTTTGCAGCCTCTTAAAGACTCGGGGCGCACTTACGGGAAAAAAAAAAAACCAACAAAAAAGCTTTTAAAGACGATATTAATGGCTGAATCATGCGGTGACTCAAGTTTATGGACGTGGTTGATTTGGTTAACGATCCCGGTTGTACTTATCATGAGTTAAAGCTACTCCCCGAGATTAGAATGCATGATCTTATCAGTAAAGACTTAACATAAACCCACGGATTTGAATCCAATCAGGCTCTATTTGTTTTCCGATTCCCTTCTTTGTGCGTTAGGAGTGAAACCTGCCCTCGTCCCGGCGTCTCGGTGGCCGTGCGCTTTTAACTCAGCTGTCAGGATGACGTGTTTGTTTTCTGTGCTCGGCCTTTTATCGGGGTCTTCTGCTCTTAAATCTGTACAGCACGTTTAACCTTTAAGAGCTCGACGTGTTCGGGAAAATCCATCATTCCGGGCCACTTGTCAGTAGGGAAGAGTAGCCGTGCGCTAGAGAAGCCGGCGGAGGATATAACGACGTTGCCGAGCCCTCCCCCAGCTGCGAGGCTTCCATTACTGATAAACTGATTGGGTGGGGGATGTGCACTTGCTGTTTTTCTCTGCGCCTCACCCACCTTCCTCCTTAATCTTTAATAAGGCAGAGGAAGACATCAAGACCCCTTGTAGAAATATATATTTTTAGAAGCCATTACAATTCGCCTAGCTGGAATAGGAAAAGATCCGGTGTGTGTTCTGCCGAGGAGGTGGAAACCGAGTTCTGAGAAGAGCGTATACTAACGATTATTTTGATAATCGATTAATCGGTCGATTATCGATGATGATCGGATAAATAAAAAAAATTTTTTTTCCATGTCTTTACATTTAATCATTTAGCAGATGCTTTTATCCAAAGATGGATGTTTTTCAGTAAAATTATTATATTTTATTACTAGTATAGTATATTTTAGTATATTTTTATATTAGTATATTTTATATATATATATTTATATTTTTTATATATATTAGTATATTTTTATATTTTTATTAATAGTATAGTATTATATATAGTAATTTTTTTCAAAATGTTCAAGTTAACATTTCCTGTAATGAATGAAAAGCACAATAAAAGAAATAATGTATCATCTAAACATCCCTCACTTAACAACAAAAGTCAATTCCAAATAACACATGATACTCAGTTGCCCTCAGTAATGAACCAAATATTGTCTGTTCTGTAGCCTATTGGAAAAAAATTAATTAACAAATGAACTAATTAACAATCAGCTATGGAAAAAAAAATTAACAAATTAGCCAGTTAACAAAAAAAATACCTCTTGTGTGAAATTTCAATTGGACACCGGGACATATGGCTGCTTTGCACACCGTGCACAAGCTGCATGTTCCACGTTCTTTATTTTCAGCGTTGGCTGTGTTTCATTTGTGCGATTTATCGACTTGTTTTGCAGACTCCGCCTCGTTCTGTTCAACCCGCTATTATTTTCCAGCGTTATTGAAGCGCTGCAGGTGACGTAAGCGGGTGCGACATCGCGAGTAACACAAAAATCACGCAACCCAACGAATCGATAATGGAAATTCATTATCGATACCTTGGATAATCGATTTTTATCGATTTTATCGATTCGTTGTTGCAGCCCTACACCTGTCCCTCATTTAATGTACTCATTGTCTCCGTTGGGTGATTGGTTTATTTTGTACACGTGACGGGGTGTCTTTTGTATTTAGTTTCCGAATTCCCTTATCCCCGTGCACGTCTTTGTTTGTGGTTATTATCCCGATGTTAGTCTGTTTCTGTCACGGACGCCGATAGTGCGTAATAACAAATAGAACGCAGTCCGATCATATTCTGTTGTAATATGATGCAGATTGATTTAGAAATGACTGAGTTATGATGATTTAAAAACTTAGAAGAGGATCTGAAAAAACGTTATAATGGAAGTCTATGGGAGCGATTCAGGCACTCCTTCCAAACAAACGCTCATAACTCGGAAAATCTTTCACCTATCGCTTAACCAAAGACACCGTTACAAACTAGACCGTTTGGGGATTATTCTGGTGTAATATGATGCAGATTGATTTAGAAATCACTGAGTTATGACGATTTTAAAACTTAGAAGAGGATCTGAAAAACGTTATAATGGAAGTCTATGGGAGCGATTCAGGCACTCCTGCTAAACAAACGCTCATAGCTCAAAAACTAAAACTTCAATCCTCATGAGCCTTTGTCATATTAGTAAAGAACTAAAATAGCTATCGTTTAAGGCTAAAATGGAGTTTCTAGGTGAAAGTATCACGATTTTACAGAGGTTTGTTTGGAGAAAAAAAAAACATTTTCAGCTTTGAGCGGGGATGACGTCACCCACTCTAGCGGCTCCCATAGAAATGAATGGGGTGATATTCAAAGATCGATAAAAAAGTGATCGGAAAGTCCAATCTTTCTAAAAATTTGGATTTTTGCAGAGATTTACCCCCAGTCTAAGTCTCTGAAGTTTCGTGGCTGTATCTTAAAAAATGGCCGAGTTACGGCCGTTCAAAGATCGGGCCCCATTTATTTCCTATGGGGATTTTTTTCTCTTAAAACTTAATTTTATTAAAAACTATAAATGTCACAAACTCCAAAAATACATAGCACAGGTCCCGTAATCATTACCTACGTAACGGTGTTCGAACTGAGTCTGAATATGAGAATATGAGTAATAACAATAGATGGCTTTTTCAAAGCCATCTAACAACAGACGGAATTAAATAGGAAATAGGAGGTTTCCAAAACCTGGAAACCGGAATCAGAATTCCGGTGACCTGAAGTGAGATCGCGTCTGCGCAAGACCGCCCACAGAACCACCACCAGGTGACGTAGCAGCGACGCTAGAGGGAGCAGTAGTGACAGTTTCGTTTGTCCCCCCTTTCTGTTGGTGTCCATTTTTAATAATAAATCCGTTTTGTTTTTATGCCCGGTGTCTCCGAACACTCTTTCCGCGCTTCAACCACGGTGCAGCGCTGCGCAGTGTCTCCACGCAGGCTTATATCCGTGGGAGCGTTTCATCCAGCGGAGCGGCGTACGCATTTATCTCAGCGTAGCCGTTCCCCAGAAACGCTCACAAGGCGTAAGCGGCGTACGCAGTCCCTCCCGCGTAGCCGATCTCCCGGGGAAGACGAGCGGCGCTAACAGTATACGTGTTTTAGTCAGATTTCTGCCGCGTCTTTCCGGCAACTGACGAAAAAAGGGTTGCGGCCGACGAGACCGCCTCCCAATACGCACACAGCACATGCCTGCAAATGAATGGCCTTAACATATAGTGCAACCAAATCTGATGAATGATCTTTTGTGGGGTTGAATGTCGGCAGCGAGTGAAACCGAACACCCCGTCTACCCTTCACTACACGGCTAGGGGTCAACAGAGTGAGAACAACTGGATTCATCCAGGAGGCGGTGTGGCCGCATAACACAGATGACGCCCTCCCCCCCCCACCACCCCCACCCAAATGTATGGAATGAAAGACATGTCTCGGGGGGACGCCGGCGACGAAACATGCCATGGACGGAGTGAAACGGACAGAAACTCAAAGCCTTTCTCCGACCCGGGCGAAATGATTTGCGATGTGGATTGGATTGCAAGTCAGTGGGATGCTTCGGTCTGTTGTTGCGGCTTAAAAGTGCAAGACAGCTGTGCTGCTGTCTGACCCCGATTTCTTTTTTTTTTTTTTCCTTCACAATGTCGAACTCTATCTGTGATGCGACACGCTCTCATTCACCCGGCCGCTCGCTTCTAACCAAAAGCAAACACGCCGCGGTCCGAACACCGGCTCTTTCTTCTGCTTTGCTGACCACGGGGCAATACATTTACATTTATATTTAGCAGACGCTTTTATCCAAAGCGACTTACAAATGAGAACATCACAAGTCAGAAGTTATGGAGAAAACCAACTATACTGTAAATTCATCAAACCTGATTGTTATTTGATTAAATAGATTAAATATTAAAGTTTCTTAAAACTGTTTAGTGATTCTGCTTTACGGACAGAGTTGGGAAGAACGTTCCACCATTTTGCAGTGGTGAATGCCACGGAGTGAGAATGAGCTCCTCGGTGAGGTGGAACCACCAGGCGGCGATCATCACTGGAGCGAAGTGAACGAGTCGGAGTGTATTTACATTTACATTTAGCAGACGCTTTTATCCAAAGCGGCTTACAAATGAGAACATTACAAGTCAGAAGCCATGGGGAAAACCAACGACACTGTAAATTCATCAAACCTGATTGTTATTCGATGCTGCGCCCCCCCTCCCTTTTTTAAATTTTTTTATTTTATTTTATTTTTTTACTACAACAGGTATTTTTCAAAGAGATGCGTCTTCAGTAGTTTCTTAAAACTGTTCTGATTCTGCTTTACGGACAGAGTTGGGAAGAACGTTCCACCATTTTGCAGTGGTCTCACGCCATGGAGTGACAATGAGCTCCTCGGTGAGGTGGAACCATCCAGGCGGCGATCATCACTGGAGCGAGTGAACGAGTCGGAGTGTATTTACATTTACATTTACATTTAGTAGGCGGCACGGTGGCTTAGTGGTTAGCACGTTTGCCTCTCAGCGCTAGGGATTCCCGGTTCGAATCCCCATCTGGGTGGAGTTTCCATGTTCTCCCCGTGTCCGCGTGGGTTTCCTCCGGGTTCTCCGGTTTCCTCCCACAGTCCAAAAACATGGAACAAGTTAATTGAGTTCTCTAAAATGCCCCATATAGAGTGTGCTTGAGTGTGTGAGTGTGTACCCAGCGATGGATTGGCGCCCTGTCCTGGGTCTATCTGCCCTGCGCCCGAGACGTTCTCCCCTGGATGGGCATGGGGAACCCCACCGCGACCCTAATAGAGGATAAAGCGAGAGATAATGAATGAATGAATTTACATTTAGTCATTTAGCAGACGCTTTTATCCAAAGCGACTTACAAATGAGAACACCACAAGTCAGAAGCCATGGAGAAAACCAACTATACTGTAAATTCATCAAACCTGATTGTTATTCGAAGCAGCGATTGTTATTTTTTATTTTTTTATTTTTTAACTACAACAGGTATTTGTTAAAAAGATGCGTCTTCAGTAGTTTCTTAAAACTGTTTAGTGATTCTGCTTTACGGACAGAGTTGGGAAGATGGTTCCACCATTTTGCAGTGGTGAACGCCACGGAGTGAGAATTAGCTCCTCGGTGAGGTGGAACCACCAGGCGGCGATCATCACTGGAGCGAAGTGAACGAGTCGGAGTGTATTTTGAAAAGATAGAGTGAAGGTTGGAGGGAAGATCCAGAAATGGTTCTGTAGTCCAGAGTCAGTGACTTGTACTGAATGCAGCAGCTACAGGGAGCCAATGGAGGGACATGAGAATGGAGTGACGTGAGTTCTCTTAGGTGGTTGAACACGGAGTCGGGCTGCAGAGTTCTGAATCAGTTGAAGAGGTCTGATCGTGGAAGCTGGGATACCAGCAAGTAGCGCATCACAATAATCAAGCCGGAATAGGACTAGGGCTTGAACAAGCAGTTGGGTAGCATGTTCAGTCAAGAAGGTCTGATCTTCCTTATGTTGTAAAGAAGGAATCTGCAGGAACGGACGGTTTTGATCACATGATCAGATACATTCTGCTTTTTACAGATTGACGGTAAGGTTAAAATGGCAGAATGTAGGCTTCCTGCGTCTGGGCATCAAAGAATTTCCATTGGAACGTATTTGACCACCGTGACGAAGATCCCACCCATCATCTCCCACCTCTCTCCTGTGTCCTCTGGCCTTCTGCTCGCTGCAAACTCGACGTAGCAGCTTAGATCTTGAATCCAGCAGGAATTCCAACAAGTAATAGTTAAAAAATACCACTGGATGGTAATTACACCTTTTGAAGATCAAACGCATGAATTCCAGGCAATGAGAAGGTGCATATGGAAAAGGTTACCGCACGGCTCTCGCTCAGTGTCAGAACATTCCCAGCCACTAACTCTGCTGTTATCACTTTCAGGGAACTGATGAATGTGCTGAGAGAAAAATGACAAACACTAGTCTGTAGAACATGTCTGGTGTGGTGGAAAATTTAAGGGTGCGGGTGGGGGTGGGGGTGTGCCCGCAGAACTACACAAAATCCACTTTGTTTTCCAACGATTCAATTATTTTCGATACTTAAGAATTCCCTACAATTCAATTCATCCATCCATCCATTGTCTTCAGCTTCATCCTATATTAGGGTCACGGGGGGGACAGGGGAGAACGTCTCGGGCGCTGGGTAGACACAACCAGGACAGGGTGCTAATCTATCGCTGGGCACACACTCACTCACACAGACACACTCTATATGGGGCAATTTGGAGAACTCAATTGACTTGTTCCATGTTTTTGGACTGTGGGACGAAACCGGAGAACCCGGAGGAAACCCACGCAGACACGGGGAGAACATGGAAACTCCACCCAGATGGGAATTCGAACCGTGGGAATCCCTAGTGCTGAGAGGAGAACATGCTAACACTAAGCCACCGTGCCGCCCGGATTCAAAATTCAAATTCATATCTTCCGCTTTATCCTCTATTAGGGTCACCCAGGCCCATCAGGGGAGAACGTCCGGGCGCTGGGCAGATCCATCACTGGGCCAATCTATCACTCACTCACACAGACACACTCTATATGGGGCAATTTGGAGAATTCAATTGAACCTTGATCCATGTTTTTGGACTGTGGGGGGAAACAGGAGAACCGGAGAAACCCACACGGACATGGGGAGAACATGGAAACCGGGGGATTCGGGGAATCCCTAGTGCCCGAACATGCTGACACTAAGCCACACGCCGGGGAAAAAAAATAGTGGCATTAGACAGGGCGCCAATCCATCACTGGGCAACACTCACTCACACAGACCCAGGGGCATTTTGAGGATCCATGTTTTTGGACTGTGGGGGGAACCGGGGAATGGAAACTCCACCCAGATTGGGATTCGAACCGGGAATCCCTAGCACTGAGAGGAGAACGTGCTAACCACTAAGCCACCGTGCTGCCTTATCTTGTTATATATATATTCATTCATTCATTATCTCCCGCTTTATCCTCTATTAGGGTTCGCGGTGGGGTTCCCCATGCCCATCCAGGGGAGAACATCTCGGGCACTGGGCAGATAGACCCAGGACAGGGTGCTAATCTATCACTGGGCACACACTCACTCACACAGACACACTCTATACGGGGCAATTTGGAGAATTCAATTGACCTTGATCCATGTTTTTGGACTGTGGGAGGAAACCGGAGAACCCAGAGGAAACCCACGCAGACACGGGGAGAACATGGAAACTCCACCCAGATGGGGATTTGAACCGGGAATCCCTAGTGCTGAGAGGAGAACGTGCTAACCACTAAGCCTAAGCCCACTAAACTAAAATTATTCTTTAATAGAATATAAATACACAGTTAAATATTAATATTTTAAAGAAAAACATAAAAGTGCAATATGTAAAACCAACATGTGATTGCCATGTGATGGTACTCTTACCATGAGCTTTTCGTCCACCCCGCACTACTTAAACTAATTTAGAGAGAAAGAAATCACCGATATTAAAAAAGTAAGCCATAAACGGGAAAATAATCTCTGTCCCAGGTACCGTAGTCGGGGTTAGCATTAGAGAACGTCTCTCTCTGGTCTTAACAGGGAGGCAGACAGCTCCCGTGGCTCTTGTGATCCTAATGCTTGGCCAGCGTGGCGGAATCTTTAGTTCTGGTCAGGGGGCCAAGAACAGTGATCCGTGCAGGTCTGACTCCTCACGCTGAATAATTACCATATCTGCCATCATCCACTGCTCCGTCTTCCAACTTACACTCGGCATTCTGAAGTCAGTCCCCACCAGAGAACGGTCCAAGGTGGTGGGCTTGGATTTCATTGTTAAATGTTCTCTGCTTATCCAGTCAAGCCCTAAAACGAGGGCCGGCCAACGGGAGAGCAGTTAGGAGTTGAGCTATAAAAGCGCTCGCGGGCTCTCATGTGGATGAAAGCTGTCTCGAAATGGCTGCACAGAGGCCACGTTCTAAGCACTCTCTAATCCAGGTGAGCGACAAGCAGCCGGCCGGGGAATGAAGCGAGGGTCCCATTACAAGCTGAACTGCACGTCTGAAGTGTTTGAGAATGGATGTTAAAAAAAAAGCCCTTTAAAAGAGGTGTTCCACCCAAAAGAGAGCGTCATTTTTTTTTTTACTAAAGAAATAGGACTTTTTTGATGAACTGTCATTTTATGGGAAAGCAGATTCTCATAGCGCTGATAGCTTTCATTCCTTTATTCATTATATCCCACTTTATCCTCTATTAGGGTCTGGGGGGTTCCCTATGTCCATCCAGGGGAGAACGTTTCGGGTGCTGGGCAGATACACCCAGGACAGGGCGCCAATTATCACTGGGCACACACTCACTCACACAGACACACACTGTATGGGGCAATTTAGAGCATTCAGTTGACCTTAATCCATATTTTTGGAACCCGGAGGAAACCGGAGAACCCGGAGGAAACCCACACAGACACGGGGTGAACATGGTAACTCCACCCAGATTGGGATTCACCTGGATCCCCAGCACTGGGAGGAGAACGGGCTAACCAATAAGCCAATGTGCCACCCATCCATCCTCTACTAGAGTCGCGATGGGGGCATTCCGGGCGCTGGGCAGATACATCCAGGACAGGACGCCAATCTATCACTGGGCACACACTCACTCACACAAACACACTCTATATGGGGCAATTTGGAGAATCCAATTGACTTGATCCATGTTTTTGGAGTGTGGGAAGAAACTGGAGAACCCGGAGGAAACCCACACGGACACGGGGAGAACATGGAAACTCCACCCAGATGGGGATTCGAACCGGGAATCCCTAGCGCTGAGAGGAGAACATGCCAACCACTAAGCCACGTGCCGCCCTTACTATTAAAAGGTTTAACATATTGAAATGTATCATCATTAAAAGTTGCATTCTTTAAATTCCTATAAATAAATTTTGTTTTTATCTAAGTTCATTCATTCATTCATTATCTCCCGTTTTATCCTCTATTAGGGTCGCAGGTGGGGGTTCCCCATGCCCATCCAGGGGAGAACGTCTCGGGCGCTGGGCAGATACACCCAGGACAGGGCGCCAATCTATCGCTGGGCACACACTCACTCACACAGACACACTCTATATGGGGCAATTTGGAGAATTCAATTGACTTGATCCACGTTTTTGGACTGTGGGACGAAACCGGAGAACCCGGAGGAAACCCACACGGACACGGGGAGAACATGGAAACTCCACCCAGATGGGGATTCGAACCGGGAATCCCTAGCGCTGAGAGGAGAACGTGCCAATCACTAAGCCACCGTGCCACCCTGTATCTAAGTTACTTTAGTAAAATATTTCTTAAAACAGATTTCTCCTTAATTTGGTGCAAATGGCTCTTTGTTCATTCATTCCACTGCTGAAACATGTCGCCGCTTTTCAGATCACCGTGAGTCAACATCGTTTTAATTTCCTCAAAGCCACACGGCTCTTTATGACATCCTGTTCAGCCTATTTCAGTCTGTTTTAAGTCTGCACTCTAACTCTGCGAATGTTCCGCAGACATCTGAGGACAGTACCGGCAGCTGCCTTTAATCTGCGCGTGCAGTCACGATGTCTGACGTCCTGTGTGGTTATCAACTCTCTGAATGAGATGAACATATTACCTGCTACCTCCCCACTGCTGATCCATCACACGCTCTTTGCTCTGAAGTTATCTGCTTGGTGTCAGATGGTTCCAAGGTACCAAACCTTAAAAGTTATACCATGCTTTCTGATATAACACAGAGTTCTGGAACTAAAAAGTCAGTAGGTGTGTCATCCATCCATTATCTTCCTCTTTATCCTCTACTAGTGTTGTGTGTGTGTGTGTGGGGGGGGGGTTCCCCATGCCCATCCAGGGGAGAACGTTTGGAGTGCTGGGCAGATACACCCAGGACAGGGTGCTGATTTATCACACACACACACCAACACACTCTATATGGGGCAATTTGGAGAATTCAATTGACCTTGATCCATGTTTTTGGACTGTGGGAGTGATTGAATGTAACTAATGTCATTTTGTTTTTAATTTTGAAAGTTAAAACTTTCAACTGTGGCTTGCAGAAGATAAAATGACATTTGCAGACATTTGGTATCTTCATGTTGGATCCCGGTTCGAATCCCCATCTGGGTGGAGTTTCCATGTTCTCCCTGTGTCCGTGTGGGTTTCTCCCACAGTTCTAAATTGCCCCATATAGTGTGTTTGTGTGAGTAAGTGTGCTCAGTGATAGATTGGTACCCTGTCCTGGGTGTATCAGCCCAGCAACCGGCGACCGAAATGTTCTCCCAAGGATGGGCATAAGGATCCATTATCTTCCGCTTTATCCTCTCTTAGGGTCGCGGGGGGGGTTCCCCATTCCCATCCAGGGGAGAACGTTTCAGTCGCTGGGCAGATACACCCAGGACAGGGTGCCAATCTAACACTGGGTACACACACTTACACAGACACTCACACAGATACACTCTATATGGGGCAATTTGGAGAATTCATTTGACCTTTATCCATGTTTTTGGACTGTGGGAGGAAACCGGAGAACTCGGAGGGAAAACCCACGCGGACACGGGGAGAACATGGAAACTCCACCCAGATTGGGATTTGAACGCTTGGGATTAAAAAAAGAATAGTTAAATGAATCAATAGAAAATGAATCTCTAGGTGCAGCTCTATTAAAATCTCAAGTCCACCTCAGATTTTTATTTATAATTTTACATATATAGTTGCACATCAATATTAATATATATATATATATATATATATATATATACATATATTATACATTATATTGTATTTGCACACTTTGTATTTTGCACATCAGTGTCAATGCCAACCCCCAACCCCTAAGCTCCCTCTCTGTTCATTCAGTGTTATTTATTTGTATTTTTGATAAATTAATGTTGTAATGTATGCTCATTCTAGTAAATGTCCAGGATCTATAGTGAATTGCCAATAAAAAATCCTTATCCTTAAAATGATGCGTAAAGGGAAAAAAAAAATAATTATATATATATATATATGTGTGTGTGTGTGTGTGTGTGTGTGTATGATAGGCTTAGTGGTTAGCATGTTCCCCTCTCAGCGCTAGGGATTCCCGGTTCGAATCCCCATCTGAATGGAGTTTCCATGTTCTCCCCGTGTCTGCGTGGGTTTCCTCCGGGTTCTCCGGTTTCCGCCCACAGCCCAAAAACATGGATCAAGTCAATTGAATTCTCAAAAAAATTGACCCATATAGAGTGTGTGTGTGAGTGAATGTGTGCCCAGCGATGGATTGGCGCCCTGTCCTGGGTCTATCTGCCCAGCACCCGAGATGTTCTCCCCTGGATGGGCATGGGGAACCCCACCACGACCCTAATAGAGGATAAAGCGGGAGATAATGAAGGAATGAATGTGTGTGTGTGTGTGTGTGTGTTTTTATAAAACATCAATCATTCACATTGATTCTCGTAAATAAGCTTTATGTGAATGTGCTGAATGGGGAGACATGTGATTGATTGATTGATTGATTGATTGATTAAGTGATTGATTTATTTTTGCACCTTTGGAAGAGAAAAGCCTAATATGTTGAATCAGTCATCAAATGCAGAGAACCTCGTACACTGCACCCTCTGTGTAACACGCTGCACATGTTCTTCCTCTGTGTTCTCAGATTTCCTCCCACAGTCCAAAAAACATGTATGAAGGTAAATGGAATTCTCTAAATTGCCCCATATAGAACAAATTTAAAAGAAAACAGAAAACAGCAAAGATTATTAAAGTAAAAATGTTTTAAAAAATAGGAGAATAAGCCAACACATGAATACTACAAGATTAAAAAAGCAGATCTAATAAGATTTGGGAATTTGGGATTCGAATCCCAATCTGGGTGGCTCCAGTGTCCGTTTGGGTTCTCCGGTTTCCTCCCATTGTCCAATAATATGGATTCAAAGAGAATTAGCTGCTCTCAATTGCCCCATCTTAGTGGTTAGCACGTTCGCCTCTCAGCACTAGGGATTCCCGGTTCCAATCCCCATCTGGGTGGAGTTTCCATGTTCTCCCCGTGTCCGCGTGGGTTTCCTCCGGGTTCTCCGGTTTCCTCCCACAGTCCCAAAAATGGG
This sequence comes from Corydoras sp. C115, assembly GCA_019802505.1. NCBI lineage: Eukaryota > Metazoa > Chordata > Actinopteri > Siluriformes > Callichthyidae > Corydoras > Corydoras sp. C115. The sequence goes on along the minus strand of JAFMOC010000113.1, from coordinate 250,556 downwards.
GTGTGAGTGTGGGTGTCATGGATCAAGTCAATTGAATTCTCAAAAAAATTGCCCCATATAGAGTGTGTCTGTGTGAGTGAGTGTGTGCCCAGCAATAGATAGGCACCCTGTCCTGGGTGTATCTACTCAGCGTCGGAAACGTTCTCCCCTGGATGGCATGGGGAACCCCCCCCCGCGACCTTATTATAGGATAAAGCGGAAGATAATGGATGGATGGAATTACCCCATCTAAATAGCCCTTTGTACAGTACTGTGTGTCTGTGTGAGTGAGTGTGTGCCCAGCGATGGATTGGCACCCTGTCCTGGATGTATCTGCCCAGCGCCCGAAACGTTCTCCCCTGGATGGACACGGGGAACCCCCCCCATGACCTTAATATAGGATAAAGCAGAAGATAATGGATGGATGGAATTGCCCCATCTAAATAGCCCCTGTGTACAGAACTGTGTGTCCTGCAATGATGACTGTGAGTGTGGACACAGGCATGCCCCCCCCCCCAGCGAATGGGAAGATTGGCCCCTATCGAAATAGCCCCTGTCCTGGGTGTGTGAGTGAGTGTGTGCCCAGCGATGGATTGGCGCCCTGTCCTGGGTGTATCTGCTCAGCGTCGGAAACTTTCTCCCCTGGATGGGCATGGGGAACACCCCCCACGACCTTAATATAGAATAAAGCGGAAGATAATGGATGGATGGAATTGCCCCATCGAAATAGCCCCTGTGTACAGAACTGTGTGTCTGTGTGAGTGAGTGTGTGCCCAGCGATGGATTGGCGCCCTGTCCTGGGTGTATCTGCCCAGCGCCCGAAACGTTCTCCCCTGGATGGGCATGGGGAACCCCCCCCCCACGACCTTAATATAGGATAAAGCGGAAGATAATGGATGGATGGAATTGCCCCATCGAAATAGCCCCTGTGTACAGTACTGTGTGTCTGTGTGAGTGAGTGTGTGCCCAGCGATGGATTGGCGCCCTGTCCTGGGTGTATCTGCCCAGCGCCCGAAACGTTCTCCCCTGGATGGGCATGAGGAACCCCCCCCCCCCCCCCGGGAAGAATAGGATGGATGGAAGTTGCCCCATCTAGCCCATAGCCCTGTGTACAGAACTGTGTGTCTGTGTGAGTGAGTGTGTGCCCAGTGATAGACTGGCGCCCTGTCCTGGGTTTTTTTCCCAGCGCCTGAAACGTTCTCCCCTGGATGGGCATGGGGAACCCCCCCCGCGACCTTAATATAGGATAAAGCGGGAGATAATGGATGAATGGAGATCTTCTTTCAACGTAAGCTTTGACACGTTTTGGTATTCAGTGTAGCTGAACATGTCTCATCGTCGCAAAGCCATAAATAAAGATCTCTTGATTCCCCGGCTTCCACCGATTATAGAGGAATGCTTGAGTAACGCGTTCAGAAGCAAAAAGCAAAAAAAAAAAAAAAAATCAGTGATGTACTCCCTGCCCTCATCTGTTCTCCAGGAATTATCCCCAAACTTCACTCTAGATCTCCTTCCATGTCGACACTGAGAGCCCCGGGCGAGACCTGGAACATCTTTGTTGTCCGTGTGTCTGTGTGAACTTGCTGTGGGGACTTTATAGTTTACGACTTTGCTTTCACTGAACCGCACACTTACAGACACACTGTAACATGTGGCAGGCTTCGGTTGCTGCTGGGTGTGCCGGGGTGTAAATTCAGCCTGTCATTTGCGCTCACGGGGGCAGGATGCAGGAGTGCGGCCCCGATGCATGGCCCCGAGGCGGGGAGCTTCCAGCGTCACGGATCTCGTGGATCGGATATCAACGACCGAGCGACTATTGTCCGATCGTTCCATTGTATTCTGATCAAAGGCTTTCTTCTAGCGACGTATGCACGGAACACGGATGGCTCCCAGGCTCTGCAGCAGAAATGATATCAGATCTCTGTTTTAAGGGACGTTTGTGCTGAAAGACCGAGAGACGGATCATTTGCTGCCATCGTCTCCAAAGATGGAAACCTAATCTGGTTAGTAAGACGCTCGCAGATGGAATAGGCTCTTGTTTTCGCAACTGCAGACTTGATCCATGTTCTCCGCTTTCCTCCCACAGTCCAAAAACATGGATCAAATCAATTGAGTTCTCCAAATTGCCCCATATAGAGTGTGATTGTGTGAGTGAGTGTGTGCCCAGCGATAGATTGGCGCCCTGTCCTGGGTGTATCTGCCCAGCGCCCGAGACGTTCTCCCCTGGATGGGCATGAGGAACCCCCCCCCGCGACCCTAATATAGGATGAAGTGGAAGATAATGAATGGATGGAATTGCCCCATCTAAATAGCCCCTGTGTACAGTACTGTCTGTCTGTGTGAGTGAGTGTGTGTCCAGCAATAGATTGGCACCCTGTCCTGGGTGTATCTGCCCAGCGCCTGAAACGTTCTCCACTGGATGGGGGGTTCTCCATGCCCATCCAGGGGAGAACGTTTTGGGTGCTGGGCAGATAGACTCAGGACAGGGTGCCAATTTATCACTGGGCACACACTCACACACACACACACACACACACTATATGGGGCAATATGGAGAACTCAATTGACTTGATCCATGTTTTTGGACTGTGGGAGGAAACCGGAGAACCCGGAGGAAACCCACGCGGACACGGGGAGAACATGGAAACTCCACCCAGATGGGGATTCGAACCGGGAATCCCTAGTACTGAGAGGAGAACATGCTAAACACTAAACCACTTTGGATTATCAACTGCATCAACTGCAGACTTGATCCATGTTCTCCCCGTGTCCGCGTGGGTTTCCTCCGGGTTCTCCAGTTTCCTCCCACAGTCCAAAAACATGGATCAAATCAATTGAGTTCTCCAAATTGCCCCATATAGAGTGTGTCTGTGTGAGTGAGTGTGTGCCCAGTGATGGATTGGCGTCCTGTCCTGGGTGTATCTGCCCAGCGCCCGAGACGTTCTCCCCTGGATGGGCATGGAGAACCCCCCCCCCCCCCCCACGACCCTAATATAGGATAAAGCGGGAGATAATGGATGGATGTAAGTAACCGAAAGGCAGTAAGTTAAATTAAATTTACTTTGTGGTAAGAGCAATATTCATCCATCCATTCATTATCTTCCGCTTTATCCTCTATTAGGGTCACGGGGAGGTTCTCCATTCCCCTCCAGGGGAGAACGTTTCAGGCGCTGGGCAGATACACCCAGGACAGGGCGCCGATCTATCGCTGGGCACACACTCACTCACACAGACACACTCTATATGGGGCAATTTGGAGAACTGGCAGATGGAATAGGCTCTTGTTTTCCGCAACTGCAGACTGCGTTGCCTGCCGTTAATATTTTGACAGAGTTCTTGTCAAAGTACAATTATTAGCGGCGCACGCTGCCGGCGGTTTAATTGATACATGCGTAATTACATGCTTTGTCACAGAGAGGCATTTCGACGGCGTGTCTGCGGCGGTAGATCTGGGGCAGCGTGACGTCTCTTTCGTCAGCAGGTCTCACGATTGCTTCCCATAAAGGAAGGAGGTATGGCCGTGTCCCCGAGTGGACATCTGTCCCAAATCAATCGGTCACGCCTCGATCCGCAGCAATCAAGAAAGTGTCCAATCACGAATCAATCGATCCCCCAGCCTGAGCGCAGGACGGGTAAAACAATTAATACCTGGGCGGCACGGTGGCTTAGTGGTTAGCATGTTCTCCTCTCGGTGCTGGGGATCCAGGTTGGAATCTCATTCTGACTGGAGTTTGCATGTCCTCCCTGTATCAGTGTGGGTTTCCTCCAGGTTCTCCGGTTTCCTCCCACAGTCCAAAAACATGGATTCCAGGTAAATCGAATGCTCCAAATTGCCCCATATAGAGTGTGTATGAGTGAGTGAGTGTGTGCCCAGCGATAGATTGGCGCCCTGTCCTGGGTCTATCTGCCCAGCGCCCGAGACGTTCTCCCCTGGATAGGCATGGAGAACTGCCCCACTGACCCCAGTAAACAATTAAGCAAAGATAATGAATGAGTAAATAAATGACCTTATTACTTGGGGCGGTACAGAGGCTTAGTGGTTAGCATGTTCTCCTCTCGGCGCTAGGGATTCCCGGTTCGAATCCCAATCTGGGTGGAGTTTCCATGTTCTCCCCGTGTCCGCGTGGGTTTCCTCCGGGTTCTCCGGTTTCCTCCCACAGTCCAAAAATATGGATTCCAGGTAAGTCGAATGCTTCAAATTGCCCCATATAGAGTGTGCCCATCCAGGGGAGAACGTCTCGGGTGCTGGCAGATACACCCAGGACGGGCGCCAATCCATCGCTGGGCACACACTCACTCACACAGACACACTCTATATGGGGCAATTTGGAGAACTCAATTGACTTGATCCATGTTTTTGGACTGTGGGAGGAAACGGGAGAACCCGGAGGAAACCCACGCGGACACGGGGAGAACATGGAAACTCCACCCAGATGGGGATTCGAACCGGGAATCCCTAGCGCTGAGAGGAGAACGTACTGACCACTAAGCCACCGTGCTGCCTATGTGTAACATTCATTCATTCATTATCTCCCGCTTCATCCTCTATTAGGGTCGCGGTGGGGTTCCCCATGCCCATCCAGGGGAGAACGTCTCGGGCGCTGGGCAGATAGACCCAGGACAGGGCGCCAATCTATCGCTGGGCACACACTCACTCACACAGACACACTCTATATGGGGCAATTTTGAGAACTCAATTGACTTCATCCATGTTTTTGGACTGTGGGAGGAAACCGGAGAACCCGGAGGAAACGCAGACACAGGGAGAACATGGAAACTCCACCCAGATGGGGATTCGAACCGGGAATCCCTAGCGCTGAGAGGCAGACGTGCTAACCACTAAGCCACCGTGCCGCCTATGTGTAACATACTTACTCCGGTTCTGTATAACTGTGTGAGAACCTGATTTCCGGTTCAGGCTGAACACCTTTATTTTGTCCGCTCGTCATTTTTCCAAATGGATTTTTGGATGTTTTGATGAGGCGGCGAAAAACACATCAGCGAGCTTGTTTAACACTCCACGCTGCCAAAGAACCCTTTGGGTAATATGTCACCCACTTGACGCTCAGTCCCCAAGTCCACTTAGTGTGAGTGTCTGATCAATGTGGACAGGACGAGCTGGAGAGACAACGCCGCCTGTCTGCAGACATCGGGCTGCGATAATTTACCAGAGCTTTGGCTCGTGATGACGTGGGCTTCCGTCACATTTTTTAAGTAAGTTGGAAATCTGATTACAGTGGCATGGTGGTTAGCACGTCTGTCACTCCGGGTTCCACTCCAGGGATCCAGGATCGAATCGGGATCTGGATGGAGTGTTCACGTTCTCCTTGTGTCAATGACGGTTTTCTCCAAGTTCTCCGCTTTCCTCCCACAGTATAAAAACATGGATTCACAGTGTATTGGCTGCTCTAAAATGTCCCTACATATTGTGTGTGTGTGTGTGTGATCCCCAGCGCTGAGAGGAGAACATGCTAACCACTAAGCCACCATCCTACATACTGTAAGACTGATTCCCCAAACATTATTAAATCATTATTTTAATACTGTACTTTAAATGATATTTATTTTATTTATTAATATCTCTTAAGGGCGGCACGGTGGTTTAGTGGTTAGCATGTTCTCCTCTCAGCGCTAGGGATTCCTGGTTCGAATCCCCATCTGGGTGGAGTTTCCATGTTCTCCCCGTGTCCGCGTGGGTTTTCTCCGGGTTCTCCGGTTTCCTCCCACAGTCCAAAAAAATGGATCAAGTCAATTCAATTCTCCAAATTGCCCCATATAGAGTGTGTCTGTGTGAGTGAGTGTGTGTCCAGTGATAGATTGGTGTCCTGTCCTGGGTGTATGAGCCCAGCGCCCGAGACGTTCTCCCCTGGATGGGCATGGGGAACCCCACCGCGACCCTAATAGAGGATAAAGCGGAAGATAATGAATGAATGAATGAATATTTCTCTTAAGCGGCATGGTAGCACATTCGGATTCCCGGTTCGAATACCAATCTGGGTGGAGTTTCCATGTTCTCTCCGTGTCCGTGTGGGTTTCCTCCTGGTTCTCCGGTTTCCTCCCACAGTCCAAAAACATGGATCAAGTCAATTGAATTCTCAAAATTGCCCCATATAGAGTGTATCTGTGTGAGTGAGTGTGTGTCCAGTGATGGATTGGCGCCCTGTCCTGGGTGTCTCTGCCCAGCGCCCGAGACGTTCTCCCCTGGATGGACATGAGGAACCCCACCGCGACCCTAATAGAGGATAAAGCGGAAGATAATGGATGGATGGATGAATATTGCTCTTTAAATTTAATTTAACTTACTGCCTTTCGATTACTTTCATCCATCCATTATCTTCCGCTTTATCCTCTATTAGGGTCGCGGTGGGGTTCCCCATGCCCATCCAGGGGAGAACGTCTCGGGCGCTGGGCAGATAGACCCAGGACAGGGCGCCAATCCATCGCTGGGCACACACTCACTCACACAGACACACTCTATATGGGGCAATTTGGAGAATTTAATTGACTTGATCCATGTTTTTGGACTGTGGGAGGAAACCGGAGAACCCGGAGGAAACCCACGCAGACACGGGGAGAAGATGGAAACTCCACCCAGATGGGGATTCGAACCGGGAATCCCTAGTGCTGAGAGGAGAACATGCTAACCACTAAACCACCGTGCCACGCCTTTCGATTACTTTGTTTACAAAATTCATTTCATTAGGTTATCAGAAAACCGAGATACAACTTAAGAACTTAAAAATGTTGGCTTTTAAATTCAGCGGTTAATAAAAGACGCTTTGTATGAAGGTGACTCAGGAGATTTAAACATCTGTGGAACACTGTGAAGCTCATCAAGGGCTTAACCGAAGGCGTGCAATTCAACAGGCTTTTCAAAAAACCAAGCAGCCCAGGTTCTAGCGAGCATCCCTGTGGGGCAACCGTGACGCTTCTCATTAGCTGCTATTGAAAACTTAAAACCAGAGCACCACCGCCGCTGCGGTGATGACGGCCCGCCGTCGCCGCGGCGCAGCCCGGCCGGTGCGGTGGTAATTACAGCTTGCTTATTGAAAGAGGCCGAATGGAGAGCGAATGTGTGTGCGGATAGCGAAAGGGGGCTCGTAACACAGGTGGGCGTTTTATTGTGTCGTCTATGCCAGCGTGAAGCCCTTCTTTAGACTGGCGTTGCCGTGGGAACAGGATAGATGGTTGGTGGTTGAATTACAGGTAAGGGCCAAGAAGGCGGGGATGATAGTTAGACTGCTGCAGGAAGGAACGATCGATCCGACGGAGGGGAGAGGGATGGAGACGATGCCGCTCTGCCGATGCCGTCGGCGTTGGTTAAGAGCTGGTGCGTTCGTAAAAATAACCTTAAAAACACAAACGTTATGGAGGAGAAAAGCCCGTAGCGTTAAAGACGGCCAGAGAAAAACTTAAATTCTGTTTTATAAAGTCGTCAAGATGAGATTTGATTCAGCAACGTGGTTTCTGCTTCTCTTGTCTGGTTCTTTTGAGCCGGTGCCAATTTCCCTGGAGGTGTGGTCAGCGCTTCATCCATGGTTCTGCTGAAGCACTGCGGCTACGACGATTACTGGATGGAACCTGGGGTTCTATTGGACTGGTGGTCCTACAGGACGTCCTCAATGGACTTATATAGTTTTCAATTGTTAAATACGGGTCACCTGATCATCACACAATCTGTACATGACTGTCCTACACTGTTGATGCTGCCCGGCTCTCTCAAGGAGGATTTACATTATCACAAAGCAGCTTTACAGAGTTATAAGCCTTTAAACCCCTAAAGTGCAAGGTGAAAAGACAGTGGCAAGAAAAAACCTGTTATGTTGATATTTTAAGGAAGAAACCTTGTGAGGACCAAGACTCAGTGGGGGACTCATCCTACTTGAGCGACCGGGCAGCATCAACAGTGTAGGACACTAATGTACAGATTGTGTGATGATCAGGTCCCCCCCCCAGTAGAGGATTAAGCAGAAGATAATGAAATGAGACGCCAATGAGCCAAACTACCTGAAGGTAAAACTACCTGAAGGTAAAACTACCTGAAGGTAAAACTACCTGAAGGTAAAACTACCTGAAGGTAAAACTACCTGAAGGTAAAACTACCTGAAGGCATTGGCAGGACATTGACAAATTAGGAGCACGGGGGGAGGCTTAGTGGTTAGCACGTTTACCTCGTAGCACTGGGGATCCAGCCCCTTTCTAATTTACCCCTCTCTCTCTCTCTCTCTCTCTCTCTCTCTCTCTCTCTCTCTCTCTCTCTCTCTCTACCTACCTACCTACCTACCTACCTACCTACCTACCTACCTACCTACCTACCTACCTACCTACCTACCTACCTACCTACCTACCTATATCATTCATTATCTTCCGCTTTATCCTCTATTAGGGTTGCGGGGGGGGGGGGGGGGGGTTTCCCCATGTCCATCGAGGGGAGAACGTCTCGGGCGCTGGGTATATACACACAGGACAGGGTGCCAAACTAAGAGAACTCAACTGACTTGATCTGTGTTTTCTGGACTGTGGGAGGAACCCGGAGAACCCGGAGGAAACCCACACGGACACGGGGAGAACATGGAAACTCCACCCAGATTGGGATTTGAACTGAGAATCCCTAGAGGAGAACATGCCAACCACTAAGCCACCGTGCCGCCTTATATATATATATATATATATAATAATAATATATGTATATATATATATATATATATATATATAAAGTGTGTCTGTGTGAGTGATTGTGTTCTCAGGGATTTGTCCTGGGTGTATCTGCCCAAATGGTTGGCTCCATCTTTCCTGCCCCTGTGCCACCATCACATGGTGTTTTTTCGTTAAGAAAGTGCGAGACACACAGGACATATGTTTATCAAAGCATTGTAAAATAAAAGTCGGAACTTTTTGTTTGTAGCTCAAAATTTGCCGACTCATGCCACTCCGGATCGGATTTGCCAACGTCGTAGAGTGAACAAGAGAGAACCAAGAGTGCGATCACTCTATGATTTCACAAGACCGCAACCATCAACCAAGACCGCAAATAATCGGTCGATTATTTTTTCCGATTAATCAATGAATCGGATAAATCAAGAAATTTCCCATGCGAGCTCTACGAAAACGAATTAACCTGCAAGGAGCACCGTGGTTCCTCGCATGTTCCACGTTCTTTATTTGTGTGCAGCGTGAAGTGCTCTCAACCCGCTATTTTTTTACCAGCGTTGTTGAAGCGTTACAGGTGACGTAAGCGGTTACGACATCGCGAGTAACGCGGAAATCGTGCGACCCGACGAATCGATAACGGAAATCTGTTATCGACACTTTTGACAATCGATTTTTATCGATTTTATCGATTCATTGTTGCAGCCCTAGTAATAACACTAAATAAAATGTATTCACATTGTCCAGCAGGCAGCCCTCATTGCGGGGTAGTAAGACAGGTCAGGTTCTGCCCTCGGGGTTGTTCTGTGTACCGTCTGTTAGGGCTGTATTCAATTAAAGATTTTCATAGTCGAATCTGATTTGTCAGATTTTCCCTATAGTCGACTGATAGTCGAATCAGTTAAAATTTTTTATATTTTACTTGTTTTTCTAACAAAAGAAAACCTTTTTTTTTGTTTTTTCTTTTTTTTCTTCTAGAAATTAGGATGATTTTATTTGACAAAAGGCTATATATATAACCAAAACAAAAACATTTCATGTAAAAACTAATGCTTAGCAGCAGCCATGGGCTCCCCCATGTGGTCAAAATGGTACATTCGGCGACGAGGTTCATAGTCGACTACGGTTCTCCGAATCGAATCGTCGAATCAGCGAATATTGCAGCTCACCCCTAGTAATAACACTAAATAAAATGTATTCACATCGTCCCGCAGGCAGCCCTCATTGCGGGGTAGTAAGACAGGTCAGGTTCTGCCCTCGGGGTTGTTCTGTGTACCGTCTGTTTGGGCTGTATTCAACTAAAGATTTTCATAGTCGAATCTGATTCGTCAGATTTTCCCTATAGTCGACTGATAGTCGAATCAGTTAAAATTTCACCACAAGATGGCGCTAAGGGCGTAGTTTTTAAAAAATATATATATTTTTTTATTTTACTTGTTTTTCTAACAAAAGAAAACCTTTTTTTTTTGTTTTTCTTTTTTCTTTTTTTTCTTCTAGAAATTAGGATGATTTTATTTGACAAAAGGCTATATATATATATATATATATATAACGAAAACAAAGACATTTCATGCAAAAACTAATGCTTAGCAGCAGCCATTGGCACCCCCATGTGGTCAAAATGGTACATTCGAATATGAGGTTCATAGTCGACTACGGTTCTCCGAATCGAATCGTCGAATCAGCGAATATTGCAGCTCAACCCCTAGTAATAACACTAAATAAAATGTATCCACATCGTCCAGCAGGCAGCCCTCATTGCGGGGTAGTACGACAGGTCAGGTTCTGCCCTCGGGGTTGTTCTGTGTACCGTCTGTTAGGGCTGTATTCAACTAAAGATTTTCATAGTCGAATCTGATTCGTCAGATTTTCCCTATAGTCGACTGATAGTCGAATCAGTTAAAATTTCACCACAAGATGGCGCTAAGGGCGTAGTTTTTTAAAAAATATATATATTTTTATATTTTACTTGTTTTTCTAACAAAAGAAAACCTTTTTTTTTGTTTTTCTTTTTTTTTTTTTTATTTGACAAAAGGCTATTATTTAATTCTTAGAAATGGGCTCCCCCATGTGGTCAAAATAGGATGATTTTATTTGACAAAAGGCTATATATATAACGAAAACAAAGACATTTCATGCAAAAATCATCAGTTAAAATTTCACCACAAGATAATGTTTTTCTTAGCAGCAGCCATGGGCTCCCCCATGTGGTCAAAATGGTACATTCGACTATGAGGTTCATAGTCGACTACGGTTCTCCGAATCGAATCGTCGAATCAGCGAATATTGCAGCTCACCCCTAGTAATAACACGAAATAAAATGTATCCACATCGTCCAGCAGGCAGCCCTCATTGCGGGGTAGTACGACAGGTCAGGTTCTGCCCTCGGGGTTGTTCTGTGTACCCTTGTCTCACTCAACACATCATGACAAGAAGCCACAATATTAAAAAAATAAAAAAAAATAGACGCCTGCTTACCTCTGCACACGGTGCCGTTGTCTACGGGTTCATGGCCGGCCTTGCACATACAGCGACCGATAGGAACCATCCACTCGCCGTCTCCATTGCAATAGAGTTTAATGGGCACGTCCACCTCCTCTGCATTAGGGATGCACACCCCCCTTGCTGCCACCAGGGAGGTGCTTTCAGCTCCCGAGAGCGTTTCCTGAAACACGGCCCCGTTGCGCACGGCCCGTGGACATTTGCGATAGAAAACGCGCACGGCGATGAGCGACATGCAGCCGCCGTAGTCCTGGAAGGCCAGGTAGAAGCCGTTGCGCGAGACGGGCCCGAAGCTGCGCACCTCCGTGTTGATTTTCATCACCCGGCCTCCCAGGTCCACCTGCGAGAAGCTCTCGTCCGCCGCTATGGTGTCCACCTTAATCCAAGGGTTCTCCATCCAGGGCGGAAAGACTTTGGTGGCCGTGTCGGCGTCGGACTCGTAGTAGTACAGGTTGAAGGTTTCCTTACAGGAGCCCGGCACACGCGGGATGCTGCTGCAATCGCGCACCGAGAACTTCATCTCCACGTGGATGCGCTGGGCGCCGCGCCGGTGGACGTATTTGGTGCGCACCCAGTTGTTCTGGTTGGCGTCGAAGACGTTGCACACCTGGTACGTGCGAATGGTGTTCATGTTCTCATCGTAGCCACTCACTTCTTCCCACTGCGCCAGAAAAGAGAAAGAAAATGACGAAATGAGGCGCAGGATGGCACGGTGGCTTAGTGGTTAGCACGTTCTCCTCTCAGCGCTAGGGATTCCCGGTTCGAATCTCCATCTGGGTGGAGTTTCCATGTTCCCCCCGTGTCCGCGTGGGTTCCCTCCGGGTTCTCCGGTTTCCTCCCACAGTCCAAAAACATGGATCAAGTCAATTGAGTTCTCCAAATTGCCCCATATAGAGTGTGTCTGTGTGAGTGAGTGTGTGCCCAGCGATGGATTGGCGCCCTGTCCTGGGTCTATCTGCCCAGCGCCCAAGACGTTCTCCCCTGTATGGGCATGGGGAACCCCCCCACGACCCTAATAGAGGATAAAGCGGGAGATAATGAATGAATGAATGAATGAATGCACTGTGACTGTAAAGTCTGTATTTCAGTTTTGATTAAAGGTGAATGCACCGTGGTAAACCTTTGTATTAATATTTATTCATTCATTATCTCCCGCTTTATCCTCTACTAGGGTCGCGGTGGGGTTCCCCATGCCCATCCAGGGGAGAACGTCTCGGGCGCTGGGCAGATACACCCCAGACAGGGCGCCAATCTATCGCTGGACACACACTCACTCACACAGACACACTCTATATGGGGCAATTTAGAGAACTCAGTTAACTTGATCCATGTTTTTGGACTGTGGGAGGAAACCGGAGAACCCGGAGGATACCCACGTGGACACGGGGAGAACATGGAAACTCCACCCAGATGGGGATTCAAACCGGGAATCCCTAGAGCTGAGAGGAGAACATGCTAACCACTAAGCCACCGTGCCGCCCTTGTATTAATATATTTTGAATTATTAGTGAGTGGCACGGTGGTTTAGTGGTTAGCATGTTCTCCTCTCAGCACTATGGATTCCCGGTTCGAATCCCCATCTGGGTGGAGTTTCCATGTTCCCCCCGTGTCCGCGTGGGTTCCTCCGGGTTCTCCGGTTTCCTCCCACAGTCCAAAAACATGGATCAAGTCAATTGAGTTCTCCAAATTGCCCCATATAGAGTGTGTCTGTGTGAGTGAGTGTGTGCCCTGTCCTGGGTGTATCTGCCCAGCGCCCTAGACGTTCTCCCCTGGATGTGCATGGGGAACCCCACCGCGACCCTAATAGAGGATAAAGCGGGATATACTGGATGAATGAATGAGTCGCCGGATATTTACAAAACGGTCCGTTTCTACCCCCCATTCTACCCCCCATGCCTCGTTCACATGGACTGACAACCTGCGTGAGACGATTCCCATTCGAGACCGGATTCGCAAATGGCTGAAAACATGAGTTCTAAACCACAGGGCCACGGCTAACATCTCGCGACATGCTCTCTCATGTCAGTCTCGGCTCTCGGGGGACTTTCGCCGAGCAGACGAGCCATTTGCAGAACCTCTTCCCACAGGCAGCAGATAGATTACAGGGCGGGGGGCGGGGGGCGGGGGGCAGGGGGGGTGTGATGTGAGGAAAAGGGTCATATCCTCCCGACAGGCTGCCAACAGACTCTTATGAACGTATTAAAAGGGGCTCGTGCTGGACTACACTTGCTAATTGCCCTCGTTGCTCTCGCAAATCGTGCATGCTTCAGAATTTCCGCTGCTCTATAATTTCCAAACTTGGATTCACCTTGAATCCATGGTTTTGGACTACAGAAAAACCCGTAGAATACCCACAGTGAGAAACTCCACTCAGATCGGGATGCGAACCTGTGTCCTGAGGTGGATGTGTTGATGTGTGATGGATTTAGACTGAGGCAATTTATCAGGCAATTCACCTTGAATCCATGTTTTCAAGCAGACAAACCATTTTGAGGATTCACTTTGAATCCATGTTTCTGGACTAGAAAAAACCTACAGAAGGCCCACAGTGAGAAACTCCACTCAGATCGGGATTCGAACCTGAAAGGTGGATGTGCTAACCACTTTAGACTGCAATTTAGACTGAGGCAATTTACCAGTCAATTCACCTTGAATCCATGTTTTTGGACTATCGAAAAACCCACAGAAACCCACCCACAGTGAGAAACTCCACTCAGATCGGGATTCGAACCTGTATCCTGAGGTGGATGTGCAAACCATTAAGCCACGGTGTCGCCCAGGGGCAATTTACCAGGCAATTCACCTTGAATCCATGTTTTTGGACTATCGAAAAACCCGTCAGAAAATCCACAGTGAGAAACTCCACTCAGATCGGGATTCGAACCTGTATCCTGAGGTGGATGTGCAAACCATTAAGCCACGGTGTCGCCCAGGGGCAATTTACCAGGCAATTCACCTTGAATCCATGTTTTTGGACTATCGAAAAACCCTCAGAAAATCCACAGTGAGAAACTCCACTCAGATCGGGATTCGAACCTGTATCCCCAGCGCTGAGAGGTGAATGTGCTAACCATTAAGCCACGGTGCCACCCAGGGGCAATTTAGACTGAGGCAATTTACCAGTCAATTCACCTTGAATCCATGTTTCTGGACTATCGAAAAACCCACAACCCACCCCCAAAAACAGAAACTCACAGTGAGAGCATGGACTCTTATGAACGTATTAAAGGGGGTTGGTGCTGGACTACACTTGCTAATTGCCCTCCCTGCCTTTGTAAACAGAGCATGCTCAGAACATCGGCGCTCTGTGAATCAGAACCCGTTGATGTTCAGCTGCATTCAGAAGAACATCTGTTTACACCTTCATCAGTTCTCTCTCCGCTGACGTCTGGCTGTCACTCGGCGCCAGAGAACAGGAACCGAGGTGGAACTCACTTTCATCTCTTTATGCCCCATAAAAAAGGCCTGCGTGAAGCAACATGCCCGGAAATAGCATTCAAACTCGACGGTGAGAGCTACAGACGTTCTAAACGTGAGGGATTAGTATTAGGAGGCATTCCCACTTCATGAGAGGAGAACACGGAACATCTTCTGCTGATTCAGCAAAAATACACAACGTTCAGCTCAGTGTATAACATCTAAATTAACTCTCATCATTCATTCATTCATTATCTCCCGCTTTATTCTCTATTAGGGTCACGGGGGGGGGGGGGGGATGCCCATCCGGGGAGAACGTTTCGGGCGCTGGGCAGAAACACCCAGGACAGGACGCCAATCCATCGCTGGGCACACACTCACTCACACAGACACACTCTATATGGGGCAATTTGGAGAATTCAATCGACTTGATCCATGTTTTTGGACTGTGGGAGGAAACCGTAGAACCCGGAGGAAACCCACGCAGACACGGGGAGAACATGGAAACTCCACACAGATGGGGATTCGAACCGGGAATCCCTAGCGCTGAGAGGAGAACGTGCTGACCACTAAACCACCGTGCCGCCTCATCTCATTATCTTCCGCTTTATCCTCTACAAGAGTCGCTGGGGGGGGGGGGGGTTCTCCATGCCCATCCAGGGGAAAATGTTTGGGGCACTTGGCAGATACACCCTAGATAGGATGCCAATCCATCGCTGGGTAACACTCACTCACAGAGACACACACCATATAGGGGCAATTTATCCATACATTTAATATATTCCATTAAATCCACTACTAGTGTCTGAGGGGGTTCTCCATGCCCATCTAGGGGAGAACGTTTCGGGCGCTGGGCAGATACACCCAGGACAGGACGCCAATCCATCACTGGGTACACACTCACATGCACATTATAAAGGGGCAATTCAGACAGGCAATTCACCTTGAATCCATGGTTTTGGACTAACGAGAACAGTAAGACCATGGAAACACCACCCAGATCGGGATTCGAACCTGTGCGCTGAGAGGTGGATGTGCTAACCATTAAGCAACCCCACCCAGGAGCAATTTAGCCATTTCACCTTGAATACACGTTTTCGGACTGTGGAAAACTGGAGAAAACCACGGGGAGAACGTGGGAACACGGCCAGATCGGATTCGAACCCGGATCCCCGGCGCCGAGAGTTAAGAATTTAATGAATTTTAATGAAATAAATTGCCCCTATGTGGTGTGTGTCTAAGTGAGTAAGTGTACCCAGTGATAGACTGGCGTCCTATCTAGGATGTATCGTAGATAGGACGCTAGGATGCCCCACGCCCCAAACGTTCTCCCCTGGATGGGCAGAACATCCCCCCCCCCCACAAACCCTAGTAGAGGATAAAGCGGAAGATATTGGATGGATGGATATATTGCCCCTATAGGATGTGTGTCTGTATCTGTGTCAGTGAGTGTATGCCTAGAGATGGATTGGTGCCCTGTCCTGGGTGTATCTGCCCAAAACTGAAAAAAACGTTCTCCCCTGTAGGGGCATGGGGAACCCCCCCCCTCCGACTCCAGTAGAGAATTTAATGGAATATATTAAATGGATGGATAAATTGCCCCTATATGGTGTGAGTAAGTGTACCCGGTGATAGATTGGCGTCCTATCTAGGATGTATCGTAGATAGGATGCTAGGATGCCCCACGCCCCAAACGTTCTCCCCTGGATGGGGATGGGCATGGGGAACCCCCCCCCAATAAAATAAAGTGGAAGATATTGGATGGATGGATATATTGCCCCCATAGGATGTGTGTCTGTGTCTGTGTCAGTGAGTGTATGCCTAGAGATGGATTGGTGCCCTGTCCTGGGTGTATCTGCCCAAAACCGAAACGTTCTCCCCTGCATGGGGAACCCCCCCCCCTCCGAATCCAGTAGAGAATTTAATGGAATATATTATATGGATGGATAAATTGCCCCTATGTGGTGTGTGTCTATGTGAGTAAGTGTACCCGGTGATAGACTGGTGTCCTATCTAGGATGTATTAGAGGCGGACACGCCGACCACCGCGCCACCGTGCCGCCACCCAACATATAAATCACGCAGTGCTTTGGTTTTTATCACTCTCCTGATAATGAGGGAAAGTGTGTAAGCTGTCGGAAATTCACACATAAAATCTTTACCTCTTAAACATTACGAACGTGGAATAATCCGATTATACGGCCGAGCGTTTCGGAACGTTGGAACAGACGTCTTTTCGAGTTAACAGCTACAGGCCGCTCGCGCTGTAACACTTTGGGTGCACGCACCACAGACTTCACTGCGTGGCCTTAAGCGACTCCAGATGCCCCGCCGTGTTTGCCACTCGGCTCGCTGAGGATCAGGCGACGGGCCCTCAGCGCCAAGTAAGTGAGGAAACGTCCAAGTAGGGGAATCTCTGAGTGTCTGGCGATACGATACGATTCCGAGTTTTGAGGTCACGATTCGATTCAGAATCGATTTTCGATTCAGAATCGATTGTTCAGTTCAAATGCTCTTTAAATTTAGTTTAAATGATGTGATTGACAAGATGAAACGACGATGTAAACAAATAGAACATTTATCTAATACAATACTTTGAGGTTGCGTCCTGTATCAAACCTTTTTGCATCATTTTATATTTATATAAAAATAGGATTGCACTAAATTAATTACATTTATTTATTTATTAATTTATTATTAATTTAATTTATTGTTTATAAATTATTTATTCATTCATTCATTCATTTTCTCCCGCTTTATCCTCTATTAGGGTCGCGGTGGGGTTCCCCATGCCCATCCAGGGGAGAACGTCTCGGGCGCTGGGCAGATACACCCAGGACAGGGCGCCAATCTATCGCTGGTCACACACTCACTCACACAGACACACTCTATATGGGGCAATTTTGAGAATTCAATTGACCTTGATCCATGTTTTTGGACTGTGGGAGGAAACCGGAGAACCCGGAGGAAACCCACGCGGACACGGGGAGAACATGGAAACTGGGAATCCCTAGTGCTGAGAGGAGAACGTGCTAATCACTAAGCCACCGTGCTGCCCTATAAATTATTTAATTATTTAATTTATTAATTTCATTCATTCATTATCTCCCGCTTTATCCTCTATTAGGGTCGCGGTGGGGTTCCCCATTCCCATCCAGGGGAGAACGTTTCGGACGCTGGGCAGATAGACCCAGGACAGGGCGTCAAACCATCGCTGTAATTTAATAATTTATTATTTATTTATTATTTATTAATTTATTAAATAGGAAATTAAAATAAGCAGTGTTAGGTTCGCTTAGCTGCCTGGATTTTTCTTACATAAAAAACATCCATCAATGAACAAATAGTTCATCCATCCATGGGGGGGTTCCCCATGCCCATCCAGGGGAGAACGTTTCGGGCGCTGGGCAGATACACCCAGGACAGGCCACCAATCCATCGCTGGGCACACACTCACTCACACAGACACACTCTATATGGGGCAATTTGTAGAATTCAATTAACTTGATCCATGTTTTGGACTGTGGGAGGAAACCGGAGAACCCGGAGGAAACCCACGCAGACACGGGGAGAACATGGAAACTCTACGCAGATGGGGATTCGAACCGGGAATCCCTAGCGCTGAGAGGAGAACGTGCTAACCACTAAACCACCGTGCCGCCACAAAGCCTAATTAAACCTAATTAATCCAATATTAATCCCAATCCCATTAATCCCATCTCCTCTGTCACTCTTACGCTTTTAATTTTGCTGCTGCATCATTTCTTTAATGAGGTGCCAGCGTTTCCACTAAATTGATGGAACTGTCAATTTGCGACACTAAATTCGATAACACACTCTCACAGCAACATGTGTTTACTAGACTTCTGTTTAATCTCACCTCATTATCACTTTATAACGACGTAATGATTTTTATTTATCTTATACTAGGCGCTAGGGTTCTCCAAGCCCATCCAGGGGAGAACGTTTTGGGCGCTGGGCAGACACACCCAGGACAGGGCGTCTGTCTATCACTGGGCACACACGGGACAATTCATACAGAGGCACTTTAGATAGAGGTTATCTCTGAATTCACTTTGAATCCATGTGTTGGGTAACCGGAGAACCTTGAGACCATCCATCCATCCATTGGCCCTTGATCCATGTTTTTGGACTGTGGGAGGAAACCGGAGAACCCGGAGGAAACCCACGCGGACATGGGGAGAACATGGAAACTTCACCCAGATGGGGATTCGAACCGGGAATCCCTAGTGCTGAGAGGAGAACATGCTAATGATTAAGCCACAGTGCTGCCCGCGTGAATACCACATTTTCATAAAAATTGGGTCATTTATTGGACGCTTTTATCCAAAGCGACTTACAAGGTGAGCACAGGGTTAATCACAACATCCCTGGAGCAATGAGGGTTAAGGGTCTTGCTCAAGGACCCACATTGGTAACTTCAGTGGGATTTGAACCCCCAACCTTCAGATTGACAGCCCAACACCCTAACCACTGAGCTACCGCTCCCTTTTGCTACCACTCCCACTCCATTTTAAAATGTTTTTAAACAAAACCCACGTGGACACGGGGAGAACATGGAAACTCCACCCAGATTGGGATTCGAATCAGGAATCCCTAGTGCTGAGAGGAGAACATGCAAACCACTAAGCCACCCAACAGACAAACAGATGAAGCTAATATATATAATAATATTTTAATGGTAATAAAAACAAACAACACTTTTGGATGCTTCTTTGAGAACCAACTAAAAACATATGTGCACCCCTGAAATATAAAAACTCTTTGCAGGGTGCTGTATGTTAAATGTCATGGTAATCGAAGCAATGGTGTGGATTTGTATTGGACACACACACACACACACACACACACACACACACACACACACACACACACACACACACACACACACACACACACACACACACACACACACACTGAGCGATTGCTTTGACTGTGAAACTGAGTGATTGACATCGTGGTTGCCACATATTGCGCATTGCAGTCGTGCATTGACTGTGATTGAGTTCGTTCCCCGTTCCGTCATTATTATATCAGAATCGCCTTTATTGTCATTATAATTTCCATTACAATGAAATTTGGAAGGGCGGCACGGTGGCTTAGTGGTTAGCACGTTCGCCTCTCAGCACTAGGGATTCCCGGTTCGAATCCCCACCTGGGTGGAGTTTCCATGTTCTCCCCGTGTCTGCGTGGGTTTCCTCCGGGTTCTCCGGTATCCTCCCACAGTCCAAAAACATGGATCAAGTCAATTGAATTCTCAAAATTTCCCCATATAGAGTGTGTCTGTGTGAGTGAGTGTGTGCCCAGCGATGGATTGGCGCGCTGTCCTGGGTCTATCTGCCCAGCGCCCGAGACGTTCTCCCCTGGATGGGCATGGGGAACCCCACCGCGACCCTAATAGAGGACAAAGCGGGAGATAATGAATGAATGAAGGATGAAATTTGGGTGCAACTCCAAAGGTGCTAGTAGCATCAATAAAATTAAGTAAAAATAAAATGAAAATCGGGCGGCACGGTGGCTTAGTGGTTGGCATGTTCTCCTCTCAGCACTAGGGATTCCTGGTTCGAATCCCAATCCGGGTGGAGAATGCACTTCCCGAAAATGAGGTTCTAACTGCTCAGAACTGTTTATGAAAGCTTATAAGCTCTCTTTAAAGGCATTAAGAGTCTATTTAATACCTCCATGAAGGAGACTGCATCAATATTAGTACATAATGACATGTAGCCATAGTGGTTAGCATGTTCTCCTCTCAGCACTAGGGATTCCTGGTTCGAATCCCAATCCGGGTGGAGTTTCCATGTTTTCCCTGTGTCTGCGTGGGTTTCCTCCGGGTTCTCCGGTTTCCTCACACAGTCCAAAAACATGGATCAAGTCAATTGAATTCTCCAAATTGCCCCATATAGAGTGTGTCTGTGTGAGTGAGTGTGTGCCCAGCGATGGATTGGCGCCCTATCCTGGGTCTATCTGCCCAGCACCCGAAGTGTTCTCCCCTGGATGGGCATGGGGAACCCCCTCACGACCCTAATAGAGGAAAAAGCGGGAGATAATGAATGAATGAATGATAAAATAAAAATATAAGGCATAATATATACACAGTATGGAATACGAACAAAAACAAGCACCACTCTTGCGTGCCGCCATCTCACAAGGGGCAATATCCTCTACTAGGGTCACAGAAGGGGGGTGGGGGGAGGGGGTCGGTGCTTTTGGGGGGGGGGAAACGCAGAAAGCTTTGGTTAGCGCGCACGCTTTCATAAGATTCACTCATTCTCTGAGGAAGAACACGCTTCCCCCGATGTGTATCGATTCCGGAGACGTAAAGACTTAACAAAGCCATTCAGCCCAGAAAAAGATTTCAGAAAGAAAAGATTACTGTCAGAGCGATCGGAAAATCTTTATTTGGGTATTTATCGTTCCCCATAACGTTCCGATTTGATGCCATGTGACCACCTGCAGCTGCACTTCCAACTTGACGTGAAAACGAGGACGCGTTATTTGATTTCGCAGTGGGTGCTCGATGGCTGGGTTCTTATTATGTTCTGTTTGCTTCTCTCCACTGCCTTTGATGAAAGAGCTGCAGAAAAGCCAGGATCAGGACAAAGAGAGGCCCTCGTTCCAAAAATGTTCGTTTGGAGTCTCAGGAGCCCCTCCCTCCATTCATTCATTCATTCATTCATTATCTCCCGCTTTATCCTCTATTAGGGTCGTGGGGGGGTTCCCCATGCCCATCCAGGGGAGAACGTCTCGGGTGCAGGGCAGATACACCCAGGACAGGGCGCCAATCCATCACTGGGTACACACTCACTCACACACAAGCACACTCTATATGGGGCAATTTGGAGAACTCAATTAACTTGATCCATGTTTTTGGACTGTGGGAGGAAACCGGAGAACCACGAGGAAACCCACGCAGACACGGGGAGGACATGGAAACTCCACCCAGATGGGGATTCGAACCGGGAATCCCTAGAGCTGAGAGGAGAACATGCTAACCACTAAGCCACCGTGCCGCCCCCTTCCCTCCAATTTACCAAAAAAATCATTCACTCATTATCTTCTGCTTAATCCTCTAATGAGGTTGCCCATCCAGGGGAGAACGTTTCAGACGCTGGGCAGATACACCCAGGACAGGACGCCAGTCTATCACTGGACACACACTCACACACACACACACACATGATATGGGGCAATTTAGAGAGTTTAATTTATGTTAAATTTATGTTTATGGGCAGCACGGTGGCTCAGTGGTTAGCACGTCCTCCTTTTAGAGATCGGGATCCGGGTTTGAGTCCAGCTCTGGGTGGTTTCCATGTTCTCCCGGTGTCCACATGGGTTTCCGCCGGGTTCTCAGTGGTTAGCATGTCCTCTTTAGCACGTTCCCTCTCAGCGCTAGGGATAACCGGTTCGAATCCCAATCTGGGTGGAGTTTCCATGTTCTCCCCGTGTCCATGTGGGTTTCCTCCGGGTTCTCCGGTTTCCTCCCACAGTCCAAAAACATGGATCAAGGTCAAATGAATTCTCCAAATTGCCCCATATAGAGTGCGTCTGTGTGAGTGAGTGTGTGTCCAGCGATAGATTGGCGTCCTGTCCTGGGTGTATCTGCCCAGTGCCCGAAATGTTCTCCCCTGGATGGGCATGGGGAACCCCCCCCCACCCCCCCCGCGACTCTAGTAGAGGATAAAGTGGGAGATAATTTTAAATTTATTTTACTATGATTGACTGATTGCCTTATTTATTATTGTTGTTTTATTGTTTTTTCTTTGTAAGGTGACCTTGAGTGTCCAGAAAGGCGCCATCAAATAAAATGTATTATTATTATTATTATAATGAATGGATGGATATTTTTAGAGAGAGCAAAGTATTTGAAGTTATATGAAGCTGAGGTTAATTTATTGTGGATCAATTTTCCTGTCTGTTTTTATTTTTATTCATGTTCCGAAAACATTTACTGTTAGTGTGATTAATAAATGTTTATCCTGTTCGGCCCTCGACCTTAAGTCTGCTTTGAGTTTTGCCCCCCCGGTGCAACTGGGGGTTAAACATTCATTTTCATCACAAATCTCTTTTGTTTTTTTATATAAACCATTACATCCACATTATTTTGGAGTTTTCCAGCTTTGAAAACAAAGAGTCTTAAAAAACACTCCTGGCCCAAGACCCGGACTGCCCGTTGGGAATGCTGGGAGATTTCGCGGTGGCCTGGCCTGTCAGCTGACCCGAACAGCCCGGCTGGATGAAATTAGAACAGATGATCAGTTGAACGGTGAAGAATCATTTGAGAAAAGACGCTGTTTGCTGAAAATGATAACAAAGCTGGCAGGTTCTGTAGAACCGTGCAGCGTGGACGAAAAGCTCATGACCCACTGCAGAGTGGACTCAGTGGGCCACATGGTCAGAGTACAAGTTGTTTTTTGTTGGTACAATGTTAGTATACTGTTTATACTTTATACATATTGCACTCAGCTTTGGGTTGGCGCCCTGTCCTGGGTGTATCTGCCCAGCACCCAAGATGTTCTCCCCTGGATGGGCATGGGGAACCCCCCCGCGACTCTAATAGAGGATAAAGCGGAAGATAATGGATGGATGGATATATTGCACTTTTATTTTGTAGTTCTCCAATTCCAGACTGTAGTCCATCTGTTTGGGTTCTACAGTACATCCGGTGTACGTCCCCTTTACTCTGTTCTAATGGTCAGAACCCCAATAGTACCACCACAGAGCAGGGGTTATTTTCTTGGTGCATTATTCCTATCCCAGAGGTGTTTAAATGAACCTCCAGCAGCACTGCTGCACTAGAACCCCCTCACCACATCAGTGTCACTGCAGAACTGACAATCAACAATCCACCACCCAAATGAGACCTGTTCTGTGATGCTCCTGACCAACAGAGAACAGAGAACCAACAGGGGACTAACAACAACAAAGAACACAGATGGACTACAGTCTGTAATTGTAGAACTACAAAGTCCATCTATATGATAAGTGGAGGAAATAGATGGAGCAAGAAGAGGGTGTGTCCAAACTTTTGACCGGTACTGTATATTAAACTTTTGACCGGTACTGTATATTTGACCGGTACTGTGTTGTCAGCTGGGACGTACCAATTACCTATGGAGTTCTCCACGCGAGAGCCACACTGCTGTGATACACACTGATAAAAGCACCATGAAGTCTCGCCTTATCATGTATGGCGGGATGAGTGGATGTCGTTTGGGAGATTTGTGGATTCTTGACATTGGTAGGCAAAAATGTTTTGTATTTAATTAATGGTGAAATTACCGTATTTTCCCGACTATAAGGCGCACCTAAAAGCCTAAAATTTTCCCAGAAATCGGACGTGCGCCTTATAATCCGGTGCGCCTTATACGTGTACTGAGTTCCAAAATCTATAAAAGTATTGTTGTGTGACCGGGTGGTTTTTTCCACACATCGCCGCCCTGCTGATCTGTGACTCCATGTGCGCTCATCTCACAGAAAAGCAGAGTGAAGAAAATTAATTCGGAGCTCGCCGTCATTCCGGGAGGATTAAATAAAGAACTCCGACCGCTGGACATTGGTGTAAACGGGGCGTTTAAAGTAAAGTTGCGGGCGGCGTGGGAGCGATGGATGATAGACGGCG
This sequence comes from Corydoras sp. C115, assembly GCA_019802505.1. Lineage (NCBI taxonomy): Eukaryota > Metazoa > Chordata > Actinopteri > Siluriformes > Callichthyidae > Corydoras > Corydoras sp. C115. The sequence goes on along the minus strand of JAFMOC010000113.1, from coordinate 226,369 downwards.
AACACACGTTTACTAAAACTCAGAGGCAGCGGCGGGGCGAGTTACGCCACCGTCTGTGAATGGATTGTGGATGCCTGGGCTGAGGTTTCTGCTGTAACCGTCGTCCTGAGCTTTCGCGAAAGCCGCCATTGTCGCCGAACGGCCGCCTGGTGACGAGACTGACTCAGACATTGATGAGAGGGAACACCGGAGTGCTCGATAGTGAAACAGCTTTTTAATTCAGACACAGAAGACGAGGACTTTGATGGATTTGTGGGAGAAGAGTGATTAAAAATAATGTGTGTTTTGTCAAGTAGTAGAATAAACTTCAATTATAAATCAGCGTTTTGCATCCTTTACTTTTCTTGTAGATCGTATGTTTTAGCGAGTGTCTTTTAATACGGTGCCGTACAGAATAAGAACCGTACAGAAATAGAGTCCGTAATTCAGACTGCGCCTTATAGTACGGTGCACCTTATACGTGGGGCAAATACAGAAATAGAGTCCGTAATTGAGACTGCGCCTTATAGTACGGTGCGCCTCATGGTCCGGAAAATACGGTACATTACATTGAATCATTTAGCAGATGCTTTTATCCAAATGAGAACAACCAAGTCAGTAATTATGAGAAAACCAGCTACACTGTAGAATTATCAAAGCTGATATCTGATCCTACAACAGGTGTTTGTTAAAAAGATGCGTCTTCAGTCGTTCAGTACATCGGCGCCACCATGCCAGCTGGATTCAGAGCTACAACGCTTGGCTTGTTTGCACCAAAATCATTAACCTTGTTTCAAAATGAAAGCGTATTAGTGCGGATGTAGCCCCACTTCACACATCCTGGGGCGATTTCCAGCATGTGACATGTCTATCATCCTATTTTTGGAGCGAGTGTTTTACTGTTCCCAATTATTGAAGCCTTGGCGTTCTGTAAAGCTGCTTGGAGACAATGATCTGTTGTAAAAGGCACTATAACACCCCGTTTGATCTTTTATAGTTGTATTTTATCTAAACAGTTACAGGCCACGGAAATTTTATAGGCTTTCTTTTATAAGGAGGAAAATCAAAGATTTCTTGTGAAACACATAGTTCCAATCCTTAAATCTGATTGGTTAAGCAGGTGGTGAGTCCAGTCGTAATGATATTGACCAAAATGCACCTCTGACCGCTTCACATATCGTATCAATGCGTAAATAACACCCATCTATCCCATCCATTATCTTCTGCTTTATCCTATATTAGGGTCGCGGGGGGTGGGGTTCCCCATGCCCATCCAGGGGAGAACGTCTCGGGCGCTGGGCAGATAGACCCAGAACAGGGTGCCAATCCATCGCTGGGCACACACTCACTCACACAAACACACTCTATATGGGGCAATTTGGAGAACTCAATTGACTTGATCCATGTTTTTGGACTGTGGGAGGAAACCGGAGAACCCGGAGGAAACCCACACGGACACGGGGAGAACATGGAAACTCCACCAAGATGTGGATTCGAACCGGGAATCCCTAGTGCTGAGAGGAGAACATGCTAACCACTAAGCCACCGTGCTGCCCGCGTGAATACCACATTTTCATAAAATGGTTTTAAACAAAATCCATCCATCTATTATCTCCTGCTTTATCCTCTATTAGGGTCACGGTGGGGTTCCCCATGCCCATCCAGGGGAGAACGTTTTGGGCGCTGGGCAGATACACCCAGGACAGGGCGCCAATCTATCGCTGGGCACACACTCACTCACACAAACACACTCTATATGGGGCAATTTGGAGAACTCAATTGACTTGATCCATGTTTTGGGACTGTGGGTGGAAACCGGAGAACCCGGAGGAAACCCACGCGGACACGGGGAGAACATGGAAACTCCACCCAGATGGGGATTCGAACCGGGAATGCCTAGCACTGAGAGGAGAACGTGCTAATCCACTAAGTCACCGTGCTGCTTTTTAAACAAAATGAATGACAAAAACGATTGGCTGAGCCGTACTGTAGACCGTATTATATTAAAGGCTTTAGCAAACATTTTGTAGGCGTTCTCTAAACGTACAAATAAAGGTTGTTTATTTAACTCGGCTGCAACTGACGTAATAAGACATTATTGAACAAACATTACTGTGGCACCAAAAGAGTTTGGTGGAGAATTCTGGGTGCACCTAAATTATGTGGTGGTGCACCAGCACAACCAAAAGAAATGTTAGTTTGGAGCTTTGCAGTGGAATTATATTTAGCTGCTTAATTATTGTGTTTAAAAAACATCTCTGCTCTGATTCGTCTGCGACGTGCAGCCAATAAAAGAGTCCGATCTGCTTCCTGAGCGCCGGGTTCATGACCCACGGTCTGTAAACGCCTTCATGTAGATTAACCAAACACTTTACTTTACAGTACGAGCGGCACAGTGGTTTCGTGGTTAAGACGTTTCCCGCTCAGCGCTGGGGATCCAGGTTCGAATCCCAATCTGGGTGGAGTTTCCATGTTCTCCCCGTGGGTTTCCTCCAAGTTCTCAAGTTTCCTTCCTCCAAAAACATGGATTCAGAGTAAATTAAATGCTCCCAATTGCCCCATATAGAGTGTGTCTGTGTGAGTGAGTGTGTGCCCAGTGATCGATTGGCGCCCTGTCCTGGGTCTATCTGCCCAGCGCCCGAAACCTTCTCCCCTGGATGGGCATGGGGAACCCCACCGAGACCCTAATAGAGGATAAAGCAGAAGATAATGGATGTAAGGATTTTGTTTAAAAACATTTTATGAAAATGTGGTATTTACGCGGGCAGCACGGTGGCTTAGTGGTTAGCATGTTCTCCTCTCAGCGCTGGGGATTCCCGGTTCGAATCCCAATCTGGGTGGAGTTTCCATGTTCTCCCCGTGTCCGCGTGGGTTTCCTCCGGGTTCTCCGGTTTCCTCCCACAGTCCAAAAACATGGATCAAGTCAATTGAATTCTCCAAATTGCCCCATATAGAGTGTGTCTGTGTGAGTGAGTGTGTGCCCAGCGTTGGATTGGCGTCCTGTCCTGGGTGTATCTGTCCAGCGCCCGAAACGTTCTCCCCTGGATGGGCATGGGGAACCCCACCACGACCCTAATAGAGGATAAAGCGGGAGATAATGGATGAATAATGAAAAATAAAAAAAACAATTAAAGTAAAAAAAGTAAAAAATAAAGTAAATAAATAAAAGGTATAAAAGAGGAATAACAGCCTAACATCACATCTTTTCCTCTCGTGCCTTATTGCATTAATAGCCCAACCCTGGAAAGTAAGGCAGAGATAATAAATTACCCCTTGGGGTGACACTGGGCATGAATGTGCTTGTATGTACAGGGTATCTGCCCTGAAATGATCTGGCAACCTGTCTTTCTCGTCTTTCATCCAGTAATTGGGGGGATTTGACTTTTTATAGAATAAGTAGTTTGGAAAATGGCGTGAAAAACCGTCCCAACGTCGGGGGCTAAATAAAGCCAGCAATCTGCCCCGTTTCAGCGTCACTTATAAACCACAAGCGTTCGTCTGAGAAAAAAAATAAAACCCCGCCGAGATCATTTCATAAGAATTCCCCACACACTGGGAGCTCGGAATTTGAGCAGAATGGGAAACATCCATCTGAAAATCACGCAAAAAGAATATCTCACACAAAGACGAGCGCGGGACATCGGTGCCTGGCGTCCCCTGACGTCCCCTGACGTCCCCTGCTGTCAGTTGTGGAAAATCTGTCAGCAGAGATGTCAGCGCAGAATGGACATGTGGGACAGATGACGGTCAGACCCTGCGTCGAATTACAGAGCAGCGCGAATGGACATCTATATACCACCGTCTCCCCCACACAAGAGAGAGAGAGAGTGTGAGAGAGACAGAGAGAGAGAGAGAGAGTGAGAGAGAGACAGAGAGAGAGAGAGAGTGTGAGAGAGACAGAGAGAGAGAGAGAGAGTGAGAGAGAGACAGAGAGAGAGTGAGAGAGAGACAGAGAGAGAGAGAGAGTGTGAGAGAGAGTGAGAGTGAGAGAGTGAGAGAGGGAGAGAGAGAGCGAGAGAGAGAGAGTGAGAGAGAGAGAGAGAGAGAGCGAGAAAACAAGAGTGAGAGAGAGTGAGAGAGAGAGAGTGTGAGAGAGTGAGAGAGAGTGAGAGTGAGAGAGGGAGAGAGAGAGCGAGAGAGTGAGAGAGGGAGAGAGAGAGAGCGAGAGAGTGAGAAAGAGCGAGAGAGTGAGAGAGAGTGAGAGAGAGAGAGAGAGAGTGAGAGGAAGAGAGAGTGAGAGAGAGAGAGTGAGAGAGTGAGAGAGAGAGAGTGAGAGGAAGAGAGAGTGAGAGAGAGAGTGAGAGAGAGAGAGCAAGAGAGAGGGAGAGAGAGAGAGCGAGAGAGTGAGAAAGAGCGAGAGAGTGAGAGTGAGAGAGAGAGAGCGAGAGAGTGAGAAAGAGCGAGAGAGAGTGAGAGAGAGAGTGTGAGAGAGTGAGAGAGAGAGAGTGAGAGAGTGTGAGAGAGTGAGAGTGAGAGAGAGTGAGAGAGAGCGAGAGAGAGAGAGTGAGAGAGAGCGAGAAAGAGAGAGTGAGAGAGAGCGAAAGAGAGAGAGGGAGAGGCCTCACACAGGCACACTCTATATGGGGCAATTTGGAGAATTCAATTGGCCTTGATCCATGTTTTTTGGACTGTGGGAGGAAACCGGAGAACCCGGAGGAAACCCACGGGGACACGGGGAGAACATGGAAACTCCGCCCAGATGGGGATTCGAACCTGGAATCCCTAGTGCTGAGAGGAGAACGTGCTAACCACTAAGCCACCGCGCCGCCCATGAATACACACACACACACACACACACACACACACACACACACACACACACACACACACACACACACACACACACACACATCCAAATTTGTTGGAACAGTTTGTGGAAGGTCTTCAGAAGGACAGATCCATAAATGAAAGATTGGACGAGTCTGACGTATAAAACCCTGACTCACATGTCCCGAGCCCCGACCTCAGCTCCATCAAACACATTTGGAATGAACTGGACCGGAATTCGTGAACCAGGTTCTCCAAGAACCAAGACCGTGTCGGACCTCACAAATGCTCTTCCGAATGAATGGGCAAACATTTTTACAAATACTCCGAGTTCTTGTAAAACAGCCTTCCCAGAACAGTGGAAGCTGTTTGAGTGAGAGAGAGGACTCGCCATAAAACCAGTTTAAAACTGAGCCGCCTTCAGTAGTCAAGTCCAATTATTTGGACCCGCTGATAATGCACAACATGTGAAGTTAGACAAATAAGCCTCTCATTAGCCCTTTAACCCTTTCCCCCAATCTCCATATGGATCATGTTTATATATTTCTTATTAGATGAATCAACGGTGAACTGATGTGACGTGAAACTGCCGCTTTAATAAAAAGACCCTGCAATATCCAAACAACCATTTAAAAACAGTTCTACAAAGCAATGAAACAAAACGCTCATTTACTTTTGGAATGAGCTCGAACCCCACGGAATACACCAGAGCTCCGACTGGTTCTGTTTGTTTGGTTTTATATATTATAACCACATTTGGAACTTTCTGGAACCATCTGTTCCATACGAAACCCTTTATAGCTCTTTGCATTCCGATTCAGAAAGCCTGCTGTCACTTAGACACTGCATTACACTAACAACATCTAACAATGTCTTTACACACACACACACACACACACACACACACACACACACACACACACACACACACACTGATTTGACTGTGAAACTGAATGATTGACATCGTGGTTGCCACATATTGCACATTGACTGTGATTGACTTCGTTCCCCGTTATATCAGAATCGCCTTTATTGTCATTATTTTCATTCATCCATCCATCCATTATCTCCTGCTTTATCCTCTATTAGGGTCGCAGTGGGGTTCCCCATGCCCATCCAGGGGAGAACGTTTCGGGCGCTGGGCAGATAGACCCAGGACAGGGCGCCAATCTATCGCTGGGCACACACTCACTCACACAGACAGACACTATATGGGGCAATTTGGGGAACTCAATTGACTTGATCCATGTTTTTGGTCTGTGGGAGGAAACCGGAGAACCCGGAGGAAACCCACGCAGACACGGGGAGAACATGGAAATTCCACCCAGATGGGGATTCGAACCGGGAATCCGTAGTGCTGAGAGGAGAACATGCTCACCACTAAGCCACCGTGCCGCCCTTCATATATATATATATATATATATATATATATATATATATATATATATATATATTCATTCATTCATTATCTTCCGCTTTATCCTCTATTAGGGTCGCAGTGGGGTTCCCCATGCCCATCCAGGGGAGAACGTTTCGGGCGCTGGGCAGATACACCCAAGACAGGACGCCAATCTATAGCTGGGCACACTCACTCACACAGACACACTCTATATGGGGTATTTGGAGAACTCAATTAACTTGATCCATGTTTTTGGTCTGTGGGAGGAAACCGGAGAACCAGGAGGAAACCCACGCAGACACGGGGAGAACATGGAAACTCCACCCAGATGGGGATTCGAACCGGGAATCCCTAGTGCTGAGAGGAGAACATGCTCACCACTAAGCCACCGTGCCACCCTTTATATATATATATATAGCTATTATTATATATATATAGCTTTTATTTTTAAACCAGCACTCATATGAACTGTTCACTGTAAAACACAAAAATATAAAACATCTGTGGTGGCCTTGTAACGTTTTTTTCTTTATTGATTTACTTGATGCCTAACATTATTAAAGCTGTTCATGCTGTCAATGTCTCAACGTTCCGTTAAAGCTTAATCTTATTATTCCACTAAGTATTTACTCTGCAATATGAAAGGAAATCTGAAAGGAAAACGAACACATCTGGTTATTTTAATGACCACCATGACTTCATTCTGGACGATTGAGTGAGAATGACTTCTCTACGTGTATGTTTTTCACTAATCCACCCGGTGGTTGGAAATGGGTTCTCGCTCAGCCATGCCAGTCCATAACAGGATTCTGAAATATTTCTCATGGTGGGTACGACATCAAATCGAGGCAGCTTCAATAACCGCCATGTGCGATGTGATTTCAGACCCGTGTGCCGCTGCCCGGCTTTGAAAACCATAAATACTCGGAAGGTTTTCCGTGTTGACATTGCTTTCACTCTTCGGAGGATGGCATTCAGTGATGCAACCTAGAAACTATTCATAAGCTAGGAATTATGGAATGCCATTCTATAAACATGCGACGGCCGCCGCTTTGCGAGCTTTCAACCTCACAACACTGTGGCATTTAATGCAGACATAAATCAATAAAGCATTAAAGATGGTCGCGGGGGGAAAATTCCTCCCCCATTTGCATGCCACACACTGCAGAAGACACTTTGATTCGGGTTTTTGTTTTTAAAATCTCATGCCAGGAAGAAAAACAGGACGACTGCATGAATGAATTCATAAACAACTGCGTGGATGGATGAAAGGCCGACGGGATGAACCCACGATGGCCACATCTGGATTTTTTTTCGCCGCACATAGCGTGCAGTCGGTTTGAGTTTGCTTAACAAAGCTATTCGGTGTCCAAAAAGATGGCTGTTGACAGAGCACTCCATATTCTGACTGATATTGATCTTGTAGCTCAGACTCTGAGGCTCGTCTGGGGTGTAAAACAATAACTTAAGGCCTCGGACTTAGTGAGACGCCCCCACCTGTTCTACCCCGACTCATGGAGGTTTGCTCCAAATAATCCCCTGTTTACTCTGTTCAACCCCAGTCTTCTCATACATTCATTCATCCATTATCTTCTGCTTTATCCTCTATTAGGGTCGCGGGGGGGTTCCCCATGCCCATCCAGGGGAGAACGTTTTGAGCGCTGGGCAGATACACCCAGGACAGGGCGCCAATCTATCACTGGGCACACACTCACTCACACAGACACACTCTATATGGGGCAATTTAGAGAATTCAATTAACTTGATCCATGTTTTTGGACTGTGGGAGGAAACCGGAGAACCCGGAGGAAACCCACGCAGACACGGGGAGAACATGGAAACTCCACCCAGATGGAAACTTCAAACCGGGAATCCCTAGCGCTGAGAGGCGAACATGCCAACCACTAAGTCACCGTGCCGCCCTTAAGTTTAAATTCATTCATTCATTATCTCCCGCTTTATCCTCTATTAGGGTCGTGGTGGGGTTCCCCATGCCCATCCAGGGGAGAACGTCTCGGGCGCTGGGCAGATACACCCAGGACAGGGCGCCAATCCATCGCTGGGCACACACTCACTCACACATACACACTCTATATGGGGCAATTTGGAGAATTCAATTGACTTGATCCATGTTTTTGGACTGTGGGAGGAAACCGGTGAACCCGGAGGAAACCCACGCGTATTTCGCATACCCAGTTTACCCTAAGTGGTAGGGAAAAAAATTCAATCAATCCATTATCTTCCGCTTTAATACTGGGTACACGCTCACTCACACCGACACACGCAGAAACACTATATGGGGTAATTTGTTTGGGGCATTCAATCGACCTTGATCCATGTTTTTGGACTGTGGGAGGAAACCGGAAAACCCGGAGGAAACCCACGCGGACACGGGGAGAACATGGAAACTCCACCCAGATGGGGATTCGAACCGGGAATCCCTAGTGCTGAGAGGCGAACATGCCAACCACTAAGCCACCGTGCAGCCTCTTCTCATACAATGACAGTTTGGGTTTTAATGTTGTACGAAACGGACATTTTGGAAACACGAAGGGTTTTTACATTTAATGAGTAGAGAAATTCATTCATTCATTATCTTCCGCTTTATCCTCTATTAGGGTCGCGGTGGGGTTCCCCATGCCCATCCAGGGGAGAACGTTTCGGGCGCTGGGCATATAGACCCAGGACATGGGTACACTATCACTGGGTACACACTCACTCACACAGACACACTCTATATGGGGCAATTTTGAGAATTCAAATGACTTGATCCATTTTTTTGGACTGTGGGAGGAAACCGGAGAACCCGGAGGAAACCCACGCGGACACGGGGAGAACATGGAAACTCCACCCAGATGGGGATTCAAACCGGGAATCCCTAGCGCTGAGAGGCGAACATGCCAACCACTAAGTCACCGTGCCGCCCTTAAGTTTAAATTCATTCATTCATTCTCTCCCGCTGTATCCTCTATTAGGGTCGCGGTGGGGTTCCCCATGCCCATCCAGGGGAGAACGTCTCGGGCGCTGGGCAGATACACCCAGGACAGGGCGCCAATCCATCGCTGGGCACACACTCACACACACAGACACACTCTATATGGGGCAATTTTGAGAATTCAATTGACTTGATCCATGTTTTTGGGCTGTGGGAGGAACCCGGAGAACCCGGAGGAAACCCACGCGGACACGGGGAGAACATGGAAACACCCCCCAGATTGGGATTCGAACCGGGAATCACTAGCACTGAGAGGCGAACATGCCAACCACTAAGTCACCGTGCCGCCCCTTAAGTTTAAATTAAAAATTAAAAATAAAATATAGCAGGGTTATGTAATATCTAAAATGTGGAATAAAAGTGTAAGTATAAAGACATAATAGCAATAAAATAATCTGACATGACATGACTTTCAGCTTTATTTATATATACATAGGTATATATGAGATATATATTATATTAACTGTCAGACTTGTTAATAGAATGTTAAGATGACAGCGGAGGCGATGGCCCTTCCCGAGATCCTCTTTTAAAAATATGAAAAAAAGAAAGCAAGCAAAGCTGTTCTCACTTTTTGCTCAGGGGACCCGAAACCCGGAGAGTTAAAAGGAAACCCGAGGTGTTAGATCAGTCAATTGGCAGCTCACAAAATAAGATCTAATGTTCTTATTTTTTTAAATCCTGTTTTCTCAGATGAGTGTCGTCGCATTTTTAAGACCTCTGATGTGTGGTCTGAAGCCTCACCAGTGAGTCCTGATATGAACGATTGTGTATTTGTGTTCACACAAAGGAAATCACGGGGGGGTTCCCCATGCCCATCCAGGGGAGAACGTCTCGGGCGCTGGGCAGATAGACCCAGGACAAGATGCCAATCCATCGCTGGGCACACACTCACTCACACATACACACGAACACACTCTATATGGGGCAATTTTGAGAATTCAATTGACCTTGATCCATGTTTTTGGACTGTGGGAGGAAACCGGAGAACCCGGAGGAAACCCACGCGGACACGGGGAGAACATGGAAACTCCACCCAGATGGGGATTCGAACCGGGAATCCCTAGCGCTGAGAGGAGAACATGCTAACCACTAAACCACCGAGTCGCCCTAAAGTTTGAATTAAAATTTGAAAAAAAAGAAAGCAAGCAAAGCTGTTCTCACTTTTTGCTCAGGGGACCCGAAACCCGGAGAGTTAAAAGGAAACCCGAGGTGTTAGATCATACATTTACATTTAGTCATTTAGCAGACGCTTTTATCCAAAGCGACTTACAAATGAGAACACCACAAGTCAGAAGCCATGGAGAAAACCAACTATACTGTAAATTCATCAAACCTGATTGTTATTCGAAGCTGCGCCCCCCCCCCCCCTTTTTTTTTATTATTTTTTTAATTTTTTTTTTATAACAGGTATTTGGTAAATAGATGCGTCTTAAGTAGTTTCTTAAAACTGTTTAGAGATTCTGCCTTACGGACAGAGTTGTGAAGATGGTTCCACCATTTTGCAGTGGTGAACGCCACAGAATGAGAATGAGCTCCTCGGTGAGGTGGAACCGCCAGGCGGCGATCATCACTGGAGCGAAGTGAACGAGTCGGAGTGTATTTTGAAAAGATAGAGTGAAGGTAAGAGGGGGAAGATCCAGAAATGGTTCTGTAGGCCAGAGTCAGCGACTTGTACTAAATGCAGCAGCTACAGGGAGCCAATGGAGGGAAGTGAGTAATGGAGTGACATGAGTTCTCTTAGGTGGTTGAACACGAGTCGGGCTGCAGAGTTTTGAATTAGTTGTAGAGGTCTGATGGTGGAAGTTGGGATACCGGCAAGTAGTGCATTACAATAATCAAGCCGGGATAGGACTAGGGCTTGAACAAGCAGTTGGGTAGCATGTTCAGTCAGAAAGATCAGTCGAATGGCAGCTCACAAAATAAGATCTAATGTTCTTATTTTTTTAAATCCTGTTTTCTCAGATGAGTTTCGTCGCATTTTTAAGACCTCTGATGTGTGGTCTGAAGCCTCAGCAGTGAGTCCTGATACGAACGATTGTGTATTTGTGTTCACACAAAGGAAATCACACAAAGGAGTATTGTCACAGGTTCCTGGGTGTAACAGGTGCCTGTTACCTGTTCTGTGTTTCGTTCCTTTCGGTTGAGTTAATTAACGTTCATGTGTCATTAGTTTAGTTAATTCACTCCTTATTGACGTTGTGTCATTAGTTTAGTTAATTAACTCCTTATTGTCATTGGTTTGTCTTGTGCACGTGGTCGGGTGTCTTTTTGTATTTATTTCCATTGTTTCTCGTTGGCTTAGTGGTTAGAACGTTCTCCTCTCAGCGCTAGGGATTCCCGGTTCGAATCCCCATCTGGGTGGAATTTCCATGTTCTCCCCGTGTCGGCGTGGGTTTCCTCCAGGTTCTCCGGTTTCCTCCCACAGTCCAAAACCAAGTCAATTGAATTCTCACAATTGCCCCATATAGAGTGTGTTTGTGTGAGTGTGTGCCCAGCGATGGATTGGCGCCCCGTCCTGGGTCTATCTGCCCAGCGCCCGAGACGTTCTCCCCTGGATGGGCATGGGGAACCCCACCGCGACCCTAATATAGGATAATGGTGTATCTGCCCAGCCCTTCAAATGTTCTCCTCTAGATAGGCATGGGGAACCCACCATTCCCTCCCGCCCCCGTTACCCCAGTAGAGAATCCTACTAGGGAAAAGCAGAGGATAATGAGATATACAATACCAACCAAAATTCGAACACACCATCTGGATCAGTTCCATTTCCTATAAAGATGGACTTTGTAGTTCTACAATTCCAGACTGTAGTCCATCTGTTTGTGTTCTACAGTACATACTGTGTACGTCCCCTTTTCGAACCGGGAATCCCTAGTGCTGAGAGGAGAACATGCTAACCACTAAGCCACCGTGCCGCCCGAAACAGCACAAGGGTTCCTCAAATACCCTGCACCCGCCAACGTATTAAAGACTTGGTCTCTAAATACCAGCTGGAGAACCTTAAAGTTGCCCAACAGGCCTGACACGAGGTTCTAGCTCTTTTCCTTCCAGCCCTCGCTCTGTTCCTTTGTTCCGCGTTTCCTCTGACTGCACGCCACACAATAATTTGAAGCAGTCTCTTAAAGCAGACCACAGAAGCGTAAATAATTAAATAAGATTCAATTACGAGTAAAGACTTCGTTTTTTCTTGAAACGCAGCAGAAAACTCACTGGAGGTGTCGTCAGCTCTCATGGTTCTGCTGAAGCACTGCGGCTACGACGATTACTGAATGGAACCTGGAGTTCTATTGGACTGGTCGTCCTGCAGGACGCCCTCAATGGACTTATATAGTTTTTAATTATTAAATACGCGTCACCTGATGATGGCGGCACGGTGGTTTAGTGGTTAGCATGTTCTCCCCGTGTCTGCATGGGTTTTTCCGGAGGGGGGGGGGGGGGGGGGTTCCACATGTACATCCAGGGGAGAAACACACTCTATATGGGGCAATTTGGAGAACTCAATTGACTTGATCCATGTTTTTGGACTGTGGGAGGAAACCTGAGAACCCGGAGGAAACCCACGCGGACACGGGGAGAACATGGAAACTCCACCCAGATGGGGATTCGAACCAGGAATCCCTCGGGAATCCCTAGTGCTGAGAGGAGAACATGCTAACCACTAAACCACCGTGCCGCCCTCAAGGTCAATTGAATTCTCCAAATTGCCCCATATAGTGTGTCTGTGTGAGTGAGTGTGTGCCCAGCGATAGGTTGGTGCCCTGTCCTGGGTGTATCTGCCCAGCTCCCGAAATGTTCTCCCCTTGATGGGCATGGGGAACCCTACCGCGACCCTACATCACCACATTGGTGTCACTGCAGAACTGACAATAAACAATCCACCACCCAAATTAGACCTGTTCTGTGATGCTCCTGACCAACAGAGAACAGAGAACCAACAGGGACTAACAACAACAAAGAACACAGATGGACAACAGTCTGTAATTGTAGAACTACAAAGTCCATCAATATGGTAGATTAGAAAGAAGGGGGTGTGTCCAAACTTTTGACTGGCTTTGTACACATGACGGTGGGGAGAACCCCATTATTCAGTGTAATTAATGCGTCCATCCATCCATTATCTTCCGCTTTATCCTCTATTAGGGTCGCGGGGGGGGTTCCCCATGCCCATCCAGGGGAGAACGTTTCGGGCGCTGGGCAGATACAAACAGGACAGGGTGCCAATCCATCGCTGGGCACACTCACTCACACAGACACACTCTATATGGGGCAATTTGGAGAATTCAATTGACTTGATCCATGATTATGGACTGTGGGAGGAAACCTGAGAACCCGGAGGAAACCCACGCGGACACGGGGAGAACATGGAAACTCCACCCAGATGGGGATTCGAACCGGGAATTACTAGAGCTGAGAGGAGAACATGCTAACACTAAAGCATTTAAGGCATACATCCTGTTAGAATTTGAAAAGCTCATTTTCCAAACACATGATAACTTACGCTGTTCTCGCTGGTGCCTGAAACGGGGAACACCGTCCATCCCAGCTCAGCCGTCGCCGTGGTGGAGTCCATTAACATTTCTGCGGTGCACAAAAGAAAAACGGTTTGGAGTTAGAACCAAGTCAAACACACGTTCCACACTACACACAAACCCAGTGGGTGCCTACGCGCCCGGTCAGATGTTTAAACACGGCGGCCGGCGAGTCATTAATCATAACTGACCGACGAAATATTCCTGAGTCCTCGTCTTGTTTCTGACTTCGTCAACCATTACCATGTGTGAGCGGAAGAACGTGTTCCACTCGCCGCACCGCAGCATCGGTTCCAACGGAATCGGACACCTTAATATATTTCTCAATACTCTTCAGAATATCTGTCTCCGGGCGGCACGGTGGCTTAGTGGTTAGCATGTTCTCCTCTCAGCGCTAGGGATTCCCGGTTCGAATCCCCATCTGGGTGGAGTTTCCATGTTCTCCCCATGTCCGCGTGGGTATCCTCCGGGTTCTCTGGTTTCCTCCCACAGTCCAAAAACATGGATCAAGTCAATTGAATTCTCCAAATTGCCCCATATAGAGTGTGTCTGTGTGAGTAAGTGTGTGCCCAGCGATGGATTGGCGCCCTGTCCTGGGTGTATCTGCCCCGCGCCCGAGACGTTCTGCCCTGGATGGGCATGGAACCCCACCACGACCCTAATAGAGGATAAAGCGGGGGATAATGAATGAAAGAATGAATGCACTGTGACTGTAAAGTCTGTATTTCAGTTTTGATTAAAGGTGAATACACCATGGTAAACCTTTGTATTAATATATTTTGAATTATTAGTGAATGGCACGGTGGTTTAGTGGTTAGCATGTTCCCCTCTCAGAACTAGGGATTCCCGGTTCGAATCCCCATCTGGGTGGAGTTTCCATGTTCTCCCCGTGTCCGCGTGGGTTTCCTCCGGGTTCTCCGGTTTCCTCCCACAGTCCAAAAACATGGATCAAGTCAATTGAGTTCTCCAAATTGCCCCATATATCCTCATCATTCACGCTGAGGAACAGACGGCCGAATGGAACGGCAACATACCACCGTGCCACCATTAAATCAGCGTTATTACCCCCCCCCCCATTTAAGGTTTAACACTGGTCTTCCTGGACCCTTGAAATTCTGAGGACAACAGCCCCCCAATTTTTTGAACCATTAAGGGGTCATCAGGCAGCTATTCATCTGCATAACAACCTACAGCCCATCCACCCCCTCTGCCTCACAGGTGAAACGCTGGGTAAAACCTGAATTCAAAGGTAAATTCCCTGAAATTCAGCCTAATGCGATGCAGTAACAGACATTCTGCAATGAGAGTTTACTGAAATCAAACATACTTTCAGTGACTACAAATAAAATGAAAGATATCTACAGACATTCAAACAGAGTCCTCAAAATAATTTTACTGCAAACTGTGTTTTTACTTCTAAATGTCAACATACATACATTTGCCTTCTCAAATAGTGCGGTGCATGGGGGGGTGCATCTTCCAATTTATCCTCTATTAGGGTTGCGGGGGGGGGGGGGGGGGTGTTCCCCATGCCCATCCAGAGGAGAACGTTTTGGGCGCTGGGCAGATACACCGAGGACAGGGCGCCAATCCATCGCTGGGCACACACTCACTCACACAGACACACTCTATATGGGGCAATTTTGAGAATTCAATTGACTTGATCCATGTTTTTGGACTGTGGGAGGAAACCGGAGAACCCGGAGGAAACCCACGCGGACACGGGGAGAACATGGAAACTCCACCCAGATGGGGATTCGAACCGGGAATCCCTAGCGCTGAGAGGAGAACGTGCTGACCACTAAGCCACCGTGCCGCCGCGCCTCGATTTTATTTTGCAAAACGCAACAAAACTAGTGGTCTAGAGAAATGGAGACGACGGGAAACGGCGGGTTCTACTCTTTTTTTTCCCAGCATGTGATTCAGCGCCGATCTTTCAGACACAAGTGGATCTCCGGGGAGCTTACGTGTGGAACAGGATGTGGGTTAGGAGTAGCACTGCACTCAGATAACCACAAGAGACACTCTCAATAAAGCCGTAACTCCCAGATTGACAAGCGGAATAGCTAATCAACCCCAGTCCCAGTCCCTGTCCTCAATACGCCGCGCTACAGACTTTTTTTTTTGGGTTATTTGTAACGATAACAATTTCGGCTACAGGCTGCGTGTTCGAGGTTGGCATAATTCATTCATTATCTCCCGCTTTATCCTCTATTAGGGTCGCGGCGGGGTTCCCCATGCCCATCCAGGGAAGAACGTTTCGGGCGCTGGGCAGATACACCCAGAACAGGGCACCAATCCATCGCTGGGCACACACTCACTCACACACACACACTCTATATGGGGGCAATTTGGAGAACTCAATTGACTTGATCCATGCCCGAGATTGGCATAATCATGAGGAAATTCAAGAATATTTCAAGACAATTGTATTATCATTAGGGCGGCACGGTGGCTTAGTGGTTAGCACGTTCGCCTCTCAGCGCTAGGGATTCCCGGTTCGAATCCCCATCTGGGTGGAGTTTCCATGTTCTCCCCGTGTCCGTGTGGGTTTCCTCCGGGTTCTCTGGTTTCCTCCCACAGTCCAAAAATATGGACCAAGTTAATTGAGTTCTTTAAATTGCCCCATATAGAGTGTGAGTGTGTGAGTGAGTGTGTACCCAGCGATGGATTGGCGCCCTGTCCTGGGTCTATCTGCCCAGCGCCCGAGACGTTCTCCCCTGGATGGGCATGGGGAACCCCACCGCGACCCTAATAGAGGATAAAGCGGGAGATAATGAATGAATGAATGTATTATCATTAATATCACATTGTTACATGAGATAGTAAGGAAATTATGGGTCACAGTTTACACGGATTACCCTGTTATTTCAATTTAAATTAAACATTTTGCAGAAGAGAACGTGTACTGCAAACGGCGTGATGGGTCAGTCACAGTCCCCGTCCTCAATATGTGTGCTGTGTGGTGTGTGGTCGCTCAGTGTTGAGGGTGTGGGTCAATTTAAAGGTTGTGGGTTCAAATCCCAGGTCTGCTGAAGTTACCAATGTGGGTTCTTAAGCAAGACCCTTAACCCTCATTGCTCCAGGGGGCGCTGTATCAACCCTGTGTTTGCTTTGTAAGTCACTTTGGATAAAAGTGTCTGTTAAATAACTAAATGTAAATGTAAATGTAAATGTCTCGGTTGAGTGTTTTGGGTTATTTGTAAAGATAATTTCATATAATCTCACCCCACTCACATACACACACACACACACACACGGACAGACAGACACACACACACGGACAGACAGACACACACACACAGACAAACACACACACACACACACGGACAGACAGACACACACACACAGACAAACACACACACACACACACACACACACAAATACACATATAGACAGACACACACACACAAATACACAGATAGACACACACACACACACACACACACACACACACACAAATACACAGATAGACAGACACACACACACACACACACACACACACACACACAAATACACAGATAGACAGACACACACACACACACACACACACACACACACACACACAAATACACAGATAGACTCGCAGTCACAGATGGATAGAGACAGACATACACACACGAATGCACATACTCACAAACACACCCACAAACAAACACACAGAGCCACACACAGACAGACAGACACACTTACACAAACTTGCAAACACACACACAGACACACACATACACACTTACACACACACACAGACAAACACACACACATGCTCGCAAACACACACACACAGACAGACACACACAGAGACAGACAGACAGACAGACAGACAAACACACACACACACACACACACACACACACACACACATACATAGACACAGACACACAACCACATATACACACACACACACACACACACACAGACACACACCCAGACAGACAGACAAACACACACACACACACACACACACACACACACACACACAAATACACAAAATACACAGACACAGACACACAGACACACAACCACATATACACACACACACACACACAAATAAATACACAAAATACATAGACACACACACACACACACACACACACACATATATACACACACACATATAAACACACACACATATACACACACACACACTCACAAACACACAAATAAATACACAAAATACATAGACACACACACACACACACACACACACACACTTGCCCTTATTTATAAGATGAATCTAATCCCTGGTTCCGTTTTAGGAAGCGTACACACAGACTCTGTATGAATGAATGTTCTGTTGTTTCCTCTTTCTGAATAATGAAATGCATCTGCTGCAGTTTATGTAAACTGTGCAGATAAGCGTCTCTGCGCTCTTCACAGTAACAGTGTGTGTGTCGTTCAGCAGGGAATAGCACGATTACCCGTGTGAAAGAGAAAGGAGCTCTGAGATAGAGCGGGACGATCGGAGCGCACAGAGCCCATAACCCGAGTCCGGCGTCTTCAGCGGTTAAGCTCGGATTTCTAATAACGAGGCGGGTCCTCTGTCTAAGCCCTCTGTCTACGTGGTTAATCTTCTCGTCTAAAAAAGGTTCCCGGCTGAAAGACGGACAGGTTCTTGACGATGTGGTATGAAAGCACCCCTCCGCCGACTGAGAACACACTGAGATTGTTTACTCTGCACCAATTTCCCGATCATTAGTGGATTAGGGGAGATAGCTAATTGCTTAAGAGGTCACTGAAATATCGTCAAGCTCGGCACTTAAAGGATTTTGGAAATCTCAGGAACAAAGGCGAGTGGATTTTGAGCTGGACGGAGTGAACGTGCGATGAAGACGCGCAAGTGATTACACGCAGGATTAACAATCGTAATACACAAACTGCTTTTTCTGGCTTGCAACACTGTGTTATTTAAAATAAGTGAATGTAAGAATCTAAACACTGTTCATTCATTCATTCATTATCTCCCGCTTTATCCTCTATTAGGGTCAGGGGAAGGTTCTCCATGCCCATCCAGGGGAGGACGTTTCGGGCACTGGGCAGATAGAACCAGGACAGGGCGCCAATCCATCGCTGGGCACACACTCACTCACTCACACAGACACACTCTATATGGGGCAATTTGGAGAACTCAATTGACTTGATCCATGTTTTTGGACTGTGGGAGGACACCGGAGAACCCGGAGGAAACCCACGCGGACACGGGGAGAACATGGAAACTCCACCCAGATGGGGATTCGAACCGGGAATCCCTAGTGCTGAGAGGCGAATGAATGCGTGAGTGCTAACCACTAAGCCACCGTGCCGCCGTCAAAACACTGTGTTTAAAAAAATTACACAAAAAGAAAAACGCTTCTAAGTGCCGAGGATCAAGGTTCTGGATATTCCATGTTCTACAATTTACATTTGGTCATTTATTGGACGCTTTTATCCAAAGCGACTTACAAGGTGAGCACAGGATTAATCACAACATCCCTGGAGCAATGAGGGTTAAGGGTCTTGCTCAAGGACCCACACTGGTAACTTCAGTGGACCTGGGATTTAAACCCACAACCTTCAGATTGATAGCCCAATGCTCTAACCAAAGAGCTACCACGCCCATGTTAGGTAAATTGACTGCTCCAAATTGCCCCATATACTCTATGTGTGTGTCTGTGTGAGTAACTGTGTGCCCAGGAATACATTGGCACCCTGTTCTGGGTATATCTGCCAAGTGTCCGAAATGTTCTCCCCTGGATGGGTACCACCCGCAACAGAAGATAAAGCAGAAGATAATGGAAGTGTAATTTTCCATATTTTACAATTATATTTTATATTACGCTGCTATATTTTATGCTAAATCTAAAACTTGATCGCTTCGCATTCGTATCAATGCGTGAAATACAATACATTATTTTTGCCATGTTTTTTTTTATCAATTGTGTTCTGTAATTTGATCGTTAGAGAAACCGGAATCCTGTTACTCAGCTATCAGTGTTCATTTTAAAAAACGAACAACATGTTCGTTTACATTACAACACGGAATACAAGTTTATTAACGATTTTGCTTTTAATAAATGCATTTATGAATTCTTCATAGTGTTTGTAAGCATTTTATTAAAGCAATAAGAAACTCGAGGTTCTGTATTATTGTGAATAAATCACATGAAAGTGGTGTAACTGTACTCCACGCTTCTCAAAGGTCTTTACTATCACAGAGGCCTACAACCTTATAGCTGAAAAACAAAGCGTTCTTTTCCACACACACACACACACATACACACACACACACAATACCAGTTTGACCACACCTCTTTTGTGCTCCACTTATTGTCCATGTTCTCATTTCCACTTCTATAAAGATGGGCTTTGTAGTTCTACAATTCCAGACTGCAGTCCATCTGTTTGTGTTCTACAGTACATACTGTGTACGTCCCCTTTACTCTGTTCTAATGCTCAGAACCCCAATAGTACCACCACAGAGCAGGGATTATTTGGTTGGTGCATTTTTCCTATCCCAGCAGTGTCACTGAGGTGTTTAAATGAAACTCCAGCAGCACTGCTGCACTAAAACCCCCTCACCACATCAGTGTCACTGCAGAACTGACAATAAACAATCCACCACCCAAATTAGACCTGTTCTGTGATGCTCCTGACCAACAGAGAACAGAGATGCAAGGAGGTGTGTCCAAACCTTTGACAGGTATTGTATGTACAATAGAATTCCCATCAATATTAATTATTTATTTAACATTAAATAATTAGCAGTGGTTATATTCATAACTATTAATTCAATCTTTGTTTTTATTTTACTTGCATCAGTGAAACCAGTTCAGACGTCCTCTGATTATTTAATCG
This sequence comes from Corydoras sp. C115, assembly GCA_019802505.1. NCBI lineage: Eukaryota > Metazoa > Chordata > Actinopteri > Siluriformes > Callichthyidae > Corydoras > Corydoras sp. C115. The sequence goes on along the minus strand of JAFMOC010000113.1, from coordinate 205,863 downwards.
GTTATGTTTGGAACACAAAAGCAAGGATGATACTCTATGACGACGCTTTTTTCATAATTAATTTATTTGCTAATTAGTCCAAAGCCAAGTTATTAATCTTCACAAGGCGCCGGATAATGGCACCGTTTTGAATCATAGATTAATGCAGCCGTTTTCTTCTCCGATTCGAGCTAAAAGCTTTCATTATTGCAATAGCTGTATGAATCCTTACTATTAAATATTTAGCAGTTTTAATTCCAGCTTTAAGACGTCCGGATGTTCTAAAGCTTTTCCTTAATAAACAGAAGTGAAGTTCACAGTAAAACTTTGAGATCCTTTCTGTATATTAAAGTGTGATGATCTGCACTCAGCTAAACCCCCCATTTATTTTAATCATCTTAGAATTTGGCAGGTGATACAAATGCTGCAGGAGGCTTCTGAACTCTGAATTGTCCGAATCACTTTTCTTGATTAGACACACTGTAATGAAAAGTAAGTTTATCCATAAACCTGACCTCAAACATGAGCAGGGTACATGAAATAGTGAACTTTACACATATAAACATACATATATACATATATGTAAATAATATAAATATAATATAAATATGTATATATATGTGTGTGTGTGTGTGTGTGTGTGTGTATATACATGGGTTCTCCATGCCCATCCAGGGGAAAGCGTCTCGGGCGCTGGGCAGATACACCCAGGACAGGACGCCAATCTATCATTGGGCACACACTCACTCACACAGACACACTCTATATGGGGCAATTTGGAGAACTCAACTTGATCCATGTTTTTGGACTGTGGGAGGAAACCGGAGAACCCAGAGGAAACCCACACGGACACGGGGAGAACATGGAAACTCCACCCAGATGGGGATTCAAACCGGGAATCCCTAGTGCTGAGAGGCGAATGCGTGCTAAACACTAAGCCACCGTGCCGCCTTGTGTGTGTGTGTATATATATATATATCATTCATCCATTATCTTCCGCTTTATCCTCTATTAGGGTCGCGGTGGGGTTCCCCATGCCCATCCAGGGGAGAACGTTTCAGGCGCTGGGCAGATACACCCAGGACAGGGCGCCAATCTATCGCTGGGCACACACTCACTCACACAGACACACTCCATATGGGGCAATTTGGAGAACTCAATTGACTCGATCCATGTTTTTGGACTGTGGGAGGAAACCGGAAAACCCGGAGGAAACCCACGCGGACACGGGGAGAACATGGAAACTCCACCCAGATTGGGATTCCAACCTCAGAAGAAGAGACTGAGGTGATATATACACTACACGTAAAAATAAATATACTTATTTATATATTTATTTCATGGGGTTCGGTGGTTTAGTGGTTAAGGTTCTCTGTTTTTTCCACAGCTCCAAATCATAAATGGTCAGCGACTGATGTTACGCTGCCTCATTGCAGCTCCGACTTGCACATCGATCAAAACGGCCGAGTGCGTCTGCGTTGGAAACCATCTGCACTAAAGCCGGAGGGGGGGCAGAAATCGAAAAATCCCTCCTGTGTGCTCCTTTCTTAGGGTTATATCTTGAAACCAGAATCTTGAAACGCTTGTCTTTGAAGACTTTTAATGATGCGATAAACTTTCCCGAAAAAAGTACTCGGGTACACGGCCCGAGGGTTGCAAACAGAGCGATACAGTCATATTTCAGCGTTCTGTAACCGCGCGAGGACACATTAGCTTAAGCTTTCAGCAGCAGCAGTTCATAAAACGTGCTTCCGAAAAACCATTCGGCTCTCTCGCCGAGAACGTCCTGAAAACATCGACACGGCTCACGCAGCACCTACACCGAGATGGCAGGCTGCATGTTCGGGTGGGTTGGGGAATCCTGACTTCGGTGTGTGACTGTGGAACGTGCTGGTCGGAGGGGCAGCAGGGGGGCACGATAGCACGCTCTGTATTCATCCGATCGGTCAATAAGCAGGCGCTACATTCAGAGTCACTGCATTTGGAACAAAGGTTAGCCAGCTCAGCTGTTCAGAACAATCCCATAAACAAAGAGGCCTCTGTGCTCGGCTTTTTATTTACCTTATACCTCAGGTCATCCAGCGCGAGGATTTCAATGCACACGGCAGCGTAAAAATGTGCTGTGATTATTCCTAAGTGGTCCGTTTATTTCAAAAAAGTTCTTAAGCCTGTTTAATAATTATATGCGACACGGTGGCTTAGTGGTTAGCACGTTCTCCTCTCAGCTCTAGGGATTCCCGATTCGAATCCCCATCTGGGTCGAGTTTCCATGTTCTCCCCGTGTCAGTGTGGGTTTCCTCCGGGTTCTCCGGTTTCCTCCCACAGTCGAAAAACATGGATTAAGTCAATTGAGTTCTCCAAATTGCCCCATATAGAGTGTATCTGTGTGAGTGAGTGTGTGCCCAGCGATGGATTGGCGCCCTGTCCTGGGTGTATCTGCCCAGCGCCCGAGATGTTCTCACATGGATGGGCATGAGGAACCCCACTGCGACCCTAATAGAGGATAAAGCGGAAGATAATGAATGAATGAACGAGTTCTCAAAATTGCCCCATATAGAGTGTGTTTGTGTGAGTGAGTGTGTGCCCAGCAATGGATTGGCGCCCTGTCCTGGGTGTATCTGCCCAGCGCCCGAAACGTTCTCCCCTGGATGGGCATAGGGAACCCCACCGCGACCCTAATAGAGGATAAAGCGGGAGATAATAAATGGATGTTTAATAATTACTAAGTAACCGACACTTAAGTGTGTAGGAAAATAAAAATAATATAAAAACACGAGGGGGCTTGGTGTTTAGCATGTTCTCCTCTCAGCGCTAGGGATTCCCGGTTCAAATCTCCATCTGGGTGGAGTTTCCATGTTCTCCCCGTGTCAGTTTGGGTTTCCTTCGGGTTCTCCGGTTTCCTCCCACAGTCCAAAAACATGGATCAAGTTAATCGAGTTATCAAAATTGCCCCATATAGAGTGTGTTTGTGTGAGTGAGTGTGTGCCCAGCGATGGATTGGCGCCCTGTCCAGGGTCTATCTGCCCAGCGCCCGAAACGTTCTCCCCTGGATGGGCATGGGGAACCCCACCGCGACCCTAATAGAGGATAAAGCGGGAGATAATGAATGGATGTTTAATAATTACTAAGCAACCGACACTTAACAGAATAAGTGTGTAAGAAAATAAAAATAATATAAAAACACGAGAGGGCAGCACGGTGGCTTAGTGTTTAGCATGTTCTCCTCTCAGCGCTAGGGATTCCCGGTTCGAATCTCCATCTGGGTGGAGTTTCCATGTTCTCCCCGTGTCAGCGTGGGTTTCCTTCGGGTTCTCCGGTTTCCTCCCACAGTCCAAAAACATGGATCAAATTAATCGAGTTCTCCAAATTGCCCCATATAGAGTGTGTATGTGTGAGTGAGTGTGTGCGCAGCGATAGATTGGCGTCCTGTCCTGGTTCTATCTGCCCAGCGCCCGAAACGTTCTTCCCTGGATGGGCATGGGGAACCCCACCGCGACCCTTATAGTCTATAAAAATAATATAAAAACACGAGAGGGCGGCACGGTGGCTTAGTGTTTAGCATGTTCTCCTCTGAGCGCTAGGGATTCCTGGTTCAAATCTCCATCTGGGTGGAGTTTCCATGTTCTCCCCGTGTCAGCAGAAGGGGACGTGTCCAAACTTTTGCCTGATACCGTATACTAAGTATTCAGTTAGGAGCCAAAAATAAGAAATCCACGGCACATGTAGGGTGTTTCTGGAAATAAAGCCAAAGTCAAAAGGGTGTAGCGACGCCCCTGGATGTACGGATGTCATTTTATTTTAGGAAGCGGTGTTTATGTGACAACGGCGTTACACGGTCACATGTCCAAGTTAAAGAAAGCGATCCAAACGTGAGTAATAAGCTGCTAAAAACAATCCGACCCGGGACATCGTTTCTTTAGAAGAATGCCAATTAGGTGGGAGTGCAGGCGGGCACGGCGTTACAGAACGGCTCTGTATGGTAATCGAGTCCGTATGGTGGAGCATACGGCTCCAGGAAAACGGCTTAGCGGATGAGGTGGCACCGACCCAAACCCCCAACAGCATTACTTCAGGGGCCACTCGGAAAAGTCAAACAGCAAATCTGTACGTGCTGCACTTTACACGGGTCTGCCGAGAGGTCTCGCTCCGCCGTGAAGATTTATGAAGACTCCAGGGTTATTGCCAGGCACCGAAAGCCGGGGCCGGGGGGCCCGCGGGTGATGATGATGTAAGAGCGTGCCGAGTGATGTGGCAGAACAGAGCCAAGGGGAAAGGGACCGGGGGCTCAGCCAACTGAGTATCAGTGAGCTTGGGAGGAAGAGGAAGTCGGCAGTTGACTTTGGCAGAGCGGGATGCCCCGTGTAATACGCCACCGCGCAGCTGACAGCATGATGTAGCTCTATATTCCCAGGGTCTGCGACGGCAGTTACGCAGCCTCGATGCAGCGCCGCCTTGCACATCCATCAAATCGGCCGTCTGCGTCTGCGTTGGAGAACGTCCGGATTGAAGCGGATCTTTAAAGATCAGACACGAGACACGAGCACGTCCCACATGAGTCCATCCATCCATTATCTCCTGCTTTATCCTCTATTTGGGTCGAGGGGGCGGGGTTCCCCATGCCCATCCAGGGGAGAACGTTTCGGGTGCTGGGCAGATAGACCCAGGACAGGGCGCCAATCCATCGCTGGGAACACACAGTTTCAATATGGGGCAATTTGGAGAACTCAATTGACTTGATCCATGTTTTTGGACTGTGGGAGGAAACCGGAGAACGCGGAGGAAACCCACGCGGACAAGGGGAGAACATGGAAACTCCACCCAGATGGGAATTCGAAAATGGAATCGAAAATGAGAGGAGAACATGCTCACCACTAAGCCACCGTGCCGCCCGCCCCACATAAGTGAACGGGAATATTAAAATATAATAATAATAATAATAATAATTCATTCATTCATTATCTCCCGCTTTATCCTCTATTAGGGTCGTGGGGGGGTTCCCCATCCCCTGGGTTCTCCCAGGGGAGAACATCTCAGGCGCTGGGCAGATAGACCCAGGACAGGGCGCCAATCCATCGCTGGGCACACACTCACTCACACAGACACACTCTATATGGGGCAATTTGGAGAATTCAATTGACTTGATCCATGTTTTTGGACTGTGGGAGGAAACCGGAGAACCCGGAGGAAACCCACGCAGACACGAGGAGAACATGGAAACTCCACCCAGATGGGGATTCGAACCGGGAAGAACGTGCTAACCACTAAGCCACCGTGCCAATAATAATAATAATAATAATAATAATAAAAAAATAAAAATAATAACAATAAATTTAATTTGAAAGCGCCTTTCAGAACACCCAAGGATGCTACAAAACATACATATTAAAAACATTTACACTTGACATTTAAAAATAATCATGAGCAAAAGAAAGTAGAATGAAATAAATTACAAAGATAAAATTCATCCATCCATTATCTTCCGCTTTATCCTCTATTAGGATCGCGGGGGGGTTCCCCATGCCCATCCAGGGGAGAACGTTTCGGGCGCTGGGCAGATACACCCAGGACAGGGTGCCAACCCATCGCTGGGCACACACTCACTCACACAAACACACTCTATATGGGGCAATTTTGAGAATTCAATTGACTTGATCCATGTTTTTGGACTGTGGGAGGAAACCGGAGAACCCGGAGGAAACCCACGTGGACACGGGGAGAACATGGAAATTCCACCCAGATGGGAATTCGAAAATGGAATCCCTAGCGCTGAGAGGAGAACATGCTAACCACTAAGCCACTGTGCCGCCCGCCCCACATAAGTGAACGGGAATATTAAAATATAATAATAATAATAATAATAATAATAATAATAAAAATGGCGGCACGGTGGCTTAGTGGTTAGCACGTTCGCCTCTCAGCGCTAGGGATTCCCGGTTCGAATCCCAATCTGGGTGGAGTTTCCATGTTCTCCCCATGTCCGCGTGGGTTTCCCCCGGGTTCTCCGGTTTCCTTCCACAGTCCAAAAACATGGATCAAGTGAATTGAATTCTCAAAATTGCCCCATATAGAGTGTGTCTGTGTGAGTGAGTGTGTGCCCAGCGATGGATTGGCGCCCTGTCCTGGGTGTATCTGCCCAGCGCCCGAGACGTTCTCCCCTGGATGGGCATGGGGAACCCCACCGCGACCCTAATAGAGGATAAAGCGGGAGATGATGAATGAATGAATGAATAATAAAAATAATAATAATAAATTTAATTTGAAAGCGCCTTTCAGAACACCCAAGGATGCTACAAAACATACATATTAAAAACATTTACACTTTACATAATAAAATAAAATAATAAAATAATCATGTGCAAAAGAAAGTAGAATGAAATAAATTACAAAGATAAAATTCATCCATTCATTATCTTCCGCTTTATCCTCTATTAGGGTCGCGGTGGGGTTCCCCATGCCCATCCAGGGGAGAACGTCTCGGGCGCTGGGCAGATACACCCAGGACAGGGCGCCAACCTATCGCTGGACACACACTCACTCACACAAACACACTCTATATGGGGCAATTTGGAGAATTGATTTGACTTGATCCATGTTTTTGGACTGTGGGAGGAAACCGGAGAACCCGGAGGAAACCCACGTGGACACGGGGAGAACATGGAAACTCCACCCAGATGGGGATTCGAAAATGGAATCCCTAGTGCTGAGAGGAGAACGTGCAAACCATTAAACCATATGGGTGAACGGGTAAATTAAAACATAAACACACAAAGAGGGTGGTGCGGTGGTGTAGTGGTTAACACGCTCCCTCTCAGCATTCAAATCCCAATCTGTTGGAGTTTCCATGTTCTCCCCGTGTCCACGTGGGTTTCCTCCAGGTTCTCCGGTTTCCTCCCACAGTCCAAAAACATGGATTAAGTCAATTGAATTCTCCAAATTGCCCCATACATTGTGTCTGTGTGTGTGAGTGTGTGCGCAGTGATAGATTGGCACCCTGTCCTGGGTCTATCTGCCCAGCACGTCAGTCTCTCAGCGCAGGTTCGAATCCCGATCTGGGTGGAGTTTCCATGTTCTCCCCGTGTCCATGTGGGCTTCCTCCGGGTTCCTCCCACAGTCCAAAAAACATGGACTTAATGTAAGTTATATGCTCTAAATTGCCCCATACAGTGTGTGCTCAGTGATAGATTGGCGCCCTGTCCTGGGTGTATCTGCCCCCCCCCCCCCCCCCACGCCCGGAAATGCATGGGGAACCCCTCTGCAACCGTAATAAATAAAAAAAAATTAAGAATGCACAAATAAAAAGAGGGTGACACGGTGGTGCAGTGGTCAGCAGGTTCGAATCCCGATCTGGGTGGAGTTTCCATGTTCTCTCCAGGTTCTCCGGTTTCCTCCCAGAGTCCAAAATAATAAATGGTCTGCAACGCTGCCTCATTGCAGCTCCGACTCGCACATCTATCAAAACGGCCGACTGCGTCTGCGCTGAAAAACGTCTGGATTAGAGCCGGAGGGGAACAAAAAAAAATAAAAATAAATAAATAAAACCCTCCTGCGTGCTCCGCCGAGAACCTTCAAGCACGCCCCGCACAAGCCCTCTCGAAAAAAGCCGTTCTTGGCTGCTCCAATTCATGGTTCTCTCAAGGCCAGTCCTCCAGATCAATCCTAATGCCTCTTTAACAACACTTCAAGGCCACTGTGTTTTCTTCCACTAATAACCTTATTTACTCACGATAACCCCCACCAGGGGCCCGCGGATGCTAATTGCGAGCGTTTCGCAGCCTCGCTCAATTTTTTCCTTCCGCAGCCCGTATGAATATCCCGCCTCAGATGATTAGCCGCCTTTCGGAACGCTGCCTGGCGCTCTCTGACTGACAAATCCATGTTCCTACGGGGTGTTCCAGAGAACATCAGTCTTTTAAGCCCTGGCCATGGGTACATGTTGGATTACAACATTCGTCTTGCCAGTCATTTTAAGACGTCTGTATTCGTTCCACATGGGAAGCCTGTAAGTGCTATTAACGGCAGCTCACAGTCGAACAGCAGAGGGCGTGCGTTATTGTGAATAAATCACAGTGTTGTTAGGACCGAGTCTTTATGCTTCAATAAAACGGTTACAAACATTCATTCATTCATTATCTTCCGGGTTCCCCATGCCCATCCAGGGGAGAACGCTTCGGGCGCTGGGCAGATACACCCAGGACAGGCCGCCAATCTATCGCTGGGCTCACACTCACACACACACACACTCTATGTGGGGCAATTTGGAGAATTCAATTGACTTGTTCCATGTTTTCGGACTGTGGGAGGAAACCGGAGAACCCGGAGCAAACCCACGCAGAAACGGGGAGAACATGGAAATTCGAACCGGGAATCCCTAGCACTGAGAGGCGAACATGCTAACCACTAAGCCACCGTGCCGCCCGTTACAAACACTATAATGAAAAACAAGGTTTAATTCATAAATATGTTTATTATCGGGCGGCACGGTGGTTTAGTGGTTAGCATGTTCTCCTCTCAGCGCTAGGGATTCCCAGTTCGAATCCCCATCTGGGTGGAGTTTACATGTTCTCCCCGTGTCTGCGTGGGTTTTCCGGGTTCTCCGGTTTCCTCCCACAGTCCAAAAACATGGATCAAGTCAACTGAGTTCTCCAAATTGCCCCATATAGAGTGTGTCTGTGTGAGTGAGTGTGTGCCCAGTGATGGATTGGCACCCTGTCCTGGGTGTATCTGCCCAGCACCCGAGACGTTCTCCCCTGGATGGGCATGGGGAACCCCCCCGCGACCCTAATAGAGGATAAAGTGGGAGATAATGAATGAATGAATGTTTATTAACTTCCACAATGTAATCTAGTCCAGTTTTTAAAATGAACATGGATTGCTGAGTAACCGGATACCGGCTCAGGGCTAATCGGCTCACTATTTTACTATATTAATCTGTATTTCCATTAGGACGGCACGGTGGCTTAGTGGTTGGCATGTTCTCCTCTCAGTGCCGAGGATTCCCACTTCGAATCCCCATCTGGAGTTTCCATGTCCTCCCCGTGTCCGCGGGGGTTTCCTCCGGGTTCTCCGGTTTCCTCCCACAGTCCATAAACATGGATCAAGTCAATTGAGTTCTCCAAATCGCCCCATATAGAGTGTGTTTTTCGTGTAACTCAGTGTGTGCCCAGCGATAGATTGGCGCCCTGTCTTGGGTGTATCTGCCCAGCGCCCAAAACGTTCTCCCCTGGATGGGCATGGGGAACCCCCCGCGACCCTAATAGAGGATGATGGATGTGATGGATGTGCTACATTACAATTGGAGGGTCTTGCTCAAAAAACCATTTCACCTTTCTGGACCTGGCTCTGGACTTTGGTACCAAACTCAAGGACTCAAGGGAAATGTCCAAGACGTTTTTTTGTTTTTATAAATCCCGGTCATTTAAAGCTTGGTGTTACTTGTACATCTGTAACTTTGCCGTCAGTGAAACGCAGATAATCAACGACATACCAATATGACTAAGGAACAGCGACCTGGTCAGCGTTAGCTCTTAAGGCTCTTATCCCACAACGTATTATCAGTTCTCCACTCAGATTCTGTATGTTATGAGCTATGAGAGCCGGGCAGAGAGGTCTTTTCCGGGGTAGAACACGCAGGGAAATGTATTACGTTTTGGAGTGATTAATACTCCCTCTCCACGCCTGTCTTTTTTGTCATCCATCTGTACGCACTCCAAATAACCCCGGGCTAAATCCTGCAAAGATGCCATATTCGGGGCCTCTTTTCACCCACTTTCACAGGATTTACTGAAGCTGCTGAAGCAGGACTCTGTGGACCGTCATCTACAGCCCATCCGGATACCTCCACTGTCCCTCTGTGTTTTAACATGTTATTAAATCAGCTTACTAACGATGGGTACGAGAGGGTACTGTTCATTCAGCCATCCATTATCTTCCGCTTTATCCTCTATTAGGGTCGCGGTGGGGTTCCCCGTGCCCATCCAGGGGAGAACGTCTCGGGCGCTGGGCAGATACACCCAGGACAGGGCGCCAATCCATCGCTGGGCACACACTCACTCACACAAACACACTCTATATGGGGCAATGTGGAGAACTCAATTGACTTGATCCATGTTTTTGAACTGTGGGAGGAAACCGGTGAACCCGGAGGAAACCCACGTGGACACGGGGAGAACATGGAAACTCCACCCAGATGGGGATTGGAACCGGGAATCCCTAGCTGAGAGGAGAACATGCTAACCACTAGGGGTGAGCTTCAATATTCGCTGATTCGACGATTCGATTCGGAGAACCGTCGTCGACTATGAACCTCATAGTCGAATGTACCATTTTGACCACATGGGGGTGCCCATGGCTGCTGCTAAGCATTAGTTTTTACATGAAATGTCTTTGTTTTGGTTATATATATAGCCTTTTGTCAAATAAAATCATCCTAATTTTTTTTTTTAATGATGTGTGCGCTTTAACAATAGGCTACACATTAATAAAGCTCCCCCTGCAGTTAGTTGCACATTCCAAATGAGCAGACAAACAAGTAAAATATAAAAACCATCTAGCGCCATCTTGTGGTGAAATTTTAACTGATTCGACTATCAGTCGACTATAGGGAAAATCTGACGAATCAGATTCGACTATGAAAATCCTTAGTTGAAGACACCCCTACTAACCACTAAGCCACCGCGCCGCCCTTTATCCAAATGTAAAAAGAAGTCAAGGTTTAAAGCGTTACAGATGTAGAACATCAGACAATCTTCAAACACCGTGCCGTTCTCAGATCCAAAGCGGTGAATGGGAACGAAAGCGTGTAATGTATTAATAACGAAGCATGAAACGGACTTCCAAAAGGTTTCCAAAAAGCTGCAGAACACTAATACAGCAAAATACCACCTCAACACAAGAGAACAGATCAGCCCTGAAACGATTTCAGCCAATCACAATCCATCATGTTCACACAGCACACTCACATCAAGTTCTCAATATGACCGAACTCTCTTTGTCTGTAAGTCTGTACCACAAAACATGTCCAGCGCTCCGGAGAGTGATTTACGTTCGCATCATACTGTGTGTAATCGGTATACAGAGCAATCTAAAGTTTGGACACGCCCCCTTCGTGCTCCATCATCTGTTTCCTCCACTTAGCATACAGATGGACTTTGTAGTTCTACAATTACAGACTGGAGTCCATCTGTGTTCTTTGCTGTTGTTAGTCCCCTGTTGGTTCTCTGTTCTCTGGTGGTCAGGAGCATCACAGAACAGGTGTAATTTGGGTGGTGGATTGTTTATGGTCAGTTCTGCAGTGACACTGATGTGGTGAGGGGGTTTTAGTGCAGCAGTGCTGCTGGAGGTTCATTTAAACACCTCAGTGACACTGCTGGGATAGGAATAATGCACCAAGCAAATAACCCCTGCTCCGTGGTGGTACTATTGGGGTTCTGACCATTAGAACACAGTAAAGGGGACGTACACAGTATGTACTGTAGAACACTAACAGATGGACTACAGTCTGGAATTGGAGAACTACAAAGTCCATCTTTACAGGAAGTGGAACTGAGAACATGGACAATAAGTGGAGCCAAAAGGGGCGTGTCCAAACCTTTTGACTGTACTTTGTGTTGATGAATTGTAATGGTTTAAATTTTTAAGTAATTTTAATGTAAACAGATTGGGCTCCCTTTATATATATATATATATTACACATTCATTATCTTCCGCTTTATCCTCTACTAGGGTCTTGGGGGGAGGGGGGGTTCCCCATGCCCATCCAGGGGAGAACGTTTTCGCTGCTGGGGAGATGCACCCAGGACAGGGTGCCAATCTATCACTGAGCACACTCTCACACACACACACACACACACACACACACACACACACACACACATTATATAGGTATATAGAGGCAATTAGAGCATTAAATTTACGTTGAATGCATGCTTTTGGTCTGTGAAAGAAATCAGACAGGGGGAGAACACAGACAGGGGGAGAACACAGACAGGGGAGAACATGGACCTTCCACCCATCTATAGATATATATATATATATATATATATATAGTAAGAATTTCAATAGACAGGGAAACATGTTTCTATATGTGCATATGACAAAAAAAAGCTTTGAATATATATATATATATATATATGCGGGCGGCACGGTGGTTTAGTGGTTAGCATGTTCTCCTCTCAGCACTAGGGATTCCCGGTTCGAATCCCATCTGGGTGGAGTTTCCATGTTCTCCCCGTGTCTGCGTGGGTTTCCTCCAGGTTCTCCGGTTTCCTCCCACAGTCCAAAAACATGGATCAAGTCAATTGAATTCTCAAAATTGCCCCATATAGAGTGTATCTGTGTGAGTGAGTGTGTGCCCAGCGATAGATCTGCCCAGCGCCCGAGACGTTCTCCCCTGGATGGGCATGGGGAACCCCCCCACGACCCTAATAGAGGATAAAGCAGAAGATAATGAATGAATGAAATGCTAAATGAACAAAATGTGTGTGTGTGTGTGTGTGTGTGTGTGTGTGTGTGTGTGTGTGTGTGTGGTGATTTCTTATCCTTTGTATTTTTGACATTCATATTAGATTGTGTGTATATTTGTACAAAATCCATATTATATTTACTAATCCGTAATAACCCTCTGTAATTCGTCCTAATGGAGACTCGAGGTCATTCTGGAACTGAAAACGGTTTGGGAGCGCATCCTGAATGCGGCGGACCTTCGGTCCGAGTGCCATGACATGTAGTTTAATTGTTTATTAATAATTCAACAAAGCCTGGTTCTGACTGCTCGTTTTGTTTCCGCCGCTCGTTTTGTTCACTCCGCAACACTTGACCTAGAATTTCGAGTGCGTCGCAAAAAAAGCCTTAATGGTTTTCTGTTACATATAATTAGAGTGATTTCGGGTAACCGGATGCATCTATCATAGCGGGGCGAGGGGGCGCAGCGAATCGAAAGCAAACGACAGACCGACCATGTTAATTAATAGCTGCCTGACTTCCACCAGCAAGGGTACACCGACAAGGAAAACGGGGGATTTCGCTTCGTTAGGCTTCGCCAGGTGTTTTTAATATGCCGCAGACTGCTGTTCGTCCCGACGAGGGAAAGAAATAATGGAGGATGTGAAGGTCAGAGGCAGCGGCGTGTTTTCTGTGAGCGTTCATTGTTAGTTTGCACGCTCGTGCATTAAAACCCGATGCCTCGGCTTCCCTCCACCCTCCGCTCTTCGGAGGCCCTCGGGCCGCGCCGGTTTTATATGTCGCCCCTTTTCCCTTTTCTGTCCGAGTGCAGACTAATCAGCTGGGTGTAGGGTCTCGGACTGCGAGAGAACCTCTTGCTAAATGACAATAGTTCACATCATCATTAGCGTCTAATGACAGATCGCCCAACCACCTGCAAGACCTCAAATTATTATAATTTGCCCCATTCAGTGAGCACTGTTCTTTTCTTTTTAAGCACTTTTTAAAGCACTTGAACTTTGTCTATAATAGCAAATGGATTTATTGCGTGTGGTTTCTCATAGAGGGCGCCACGGTGGTGTCGTGGTTAACACCTCCGCCTCTCAGCGCTGGGGATTCAGCTTTGAATCTCCATCTGCTTGGGTGGGTTTACTTCAGGTTTGTCGGTTTCCTTTCACAGTCCACAAATATGGTTTTAAGGTGAAGTGGCTGCTCTGAATGAACCCTATTAAGTGTGTGTGAGTGTGTGCATCATAATGGATTGGCACCCTGTCCGGGCGTCACGGTGGCTTAGTGGTTGGCACGTTCTCCTCTCGGCGCTGGGGATTCCAGGTTCAGATCCCAATCTGGGCGGAGTTTCCATGTTCTCCCCGTGTCCACGTGGGTTTCCTCCCACAGTCCAAAAACCTGGATCAAGGTCAGTTATCCAAATTGCCCCATATAGTATGTGTTTGTATAAGTGTGCCCAGTGATAGATTGGCGTTGACTATTTAGGGCAATTAGAGAAGTTAAATTACCTTGAATCCGTGTTTTGGGCTGTGGGAGGTACACAGAGGAACATGGGGAGAACATGGAAACTCCACCCAGGTTGGGATCCGAACCTGGATCCACAGCCCTGAGAGGCGAACATGCCAACCACTAAGCCAATATCCATCCATCCATTATCTTCTGCTTTATCCTCTATTAGGGTCATGGTGGGGTTCCCCATGCCCATCCAGGGGAGAACGTTTCGGGCGCTGGGCAGATACACCCAGGACAGGACGCCAATCCATCGCTGGGCACACACTCACTCACACAGACACACTCTATATGGGGCAATTTTAAGAATTCAATTGACTTGATCCATGTTTTTGGACTGTGGGAGGAAACTGGAGAACCCGGAGGAAACCCACGCGGACACGGGGAGAACATGGAAACTCCACCCAGATTGGGATTCGAACCGGGAATCCCTAGCGCTGAGAGGAGAACATGCTAAACACTAAACCAATATATGAATGTTAATCATGATACATGTAAAATATTATTTCTAAGGCAAAAAGCCTACAATTAAAAACTCCAAATCTACATACATAGCCACGCCCACCATTTTAAAAGCACGGATAAGATTGTTTATAACCTCGTCGACACTGAGCATAATTAACTCTTCTAATTACCTCAATTACCCCACTTCATCAGACCTCTCAATCTCTATTACAGGAACACTTGTGGGACTTATTTACACCTTTAAATCATCCCCCCCCCCTCCCCCATACGTGCTACGCAATGTAATCTATAAGACTTTTCACAGTTTAAATGATGCAGTCTGTAGAAGAAGCTGTGCTGCTGACACCCCATACGTTCATTATATATACCACCTACAGAATTACTTCTGCACCTCACCCAGCATGCCTCACTCCATAACAACGAATGACCCGTCATGACAAACGATCCTTTCACTAATATTTACACAGAGGGCTGACTGACGATGCAAAGACATTTATAAACAGCATGTAACAAATCATCTACATTTGTTTCTTCACAGTTTATTATCAATTTTATCCTCTATTAGAGTCGTAGGGGGTTCCCCATGCCCATCCAGGGGAGAACGTTTCGGGCACTGGGCAGATAGACCCAGGACAGGGCGCCAACCCATCGCTGGACACACACTCACTCACACAGACACACTCTATATGGGGCAATTTGGAGAACTCAATTGACTTGATCAATGTTTTTGGACTGTGGAAACCGGAAAACCCGGAGGAAACCCACGCGGACACGGGGAGAACATGGAAGCTCCACCCAGATTGGGATTCGAACCGGGAATCCCTAGCGCTGAGAGGAGAACATGCTAACCACTAAGCCACCGTGCCACCTGAATAAATACCACATTTTCATAAAATGTTTTTAAATAAAATCCATCCATCCATTATCTCCCGCTTTATCCTCTATTAGGGTGGCGGTGGGGTTCCCCATGCCCATCCGGGGGAGAACGTTTCGGGCGCTGGGCAGATACACCCAGGACAGGACGCCAATCCATCGCTGGGCACACACACACACACAGACACACTCTATATGGGGCAATTTGGAGAACTCAATTGACTTGATCCATGTTTTTGGACTGCGGGAGGAAACCGGAGAACCTGGAGGAAATCCACGCAGAGAACGTCTCGGGCGCTGGGCAGATACACCCAGGACAGGACGCCAATCTATCGGTGGACACACACTCACTCACACAGACACACTCTATATGGGGCAATTTGGAGAACTCAATTGACTTGATCCATGTTTTTGATCTGCGGGAGGAAACCGGAGAACCCGGAGAAAACCCACGCCGACACGGGGAGAACATGGAAACTCCACCCAGATGGGGATTCGAACCGGGAATCCCTAGTGCTGAGAGGCGAATGTGCTAACCACTAAGCCACCGTGCCGCCCAAAACCTCATTCATTCATTTATTCTTTTCTTCTTAGTCCTGAACTTGGGGCTGGTTTCCCGGGTTCCCCATGCACATCCAAGGGAGAACGTTTCACCCGTGGGCAAAAAATACAGCCGTGCCAATCCATCACTGTGCGTGAAACCCAGAGGATCAACATTCAATTTCTATCACAACAGACGATATCAGTTCTCTCACTGTGAGGACAAGATAGCTGACCCTCAGCATGTCCAATGCGACCCCTTACACCAGGAACCATTTAGCATCGTCCTCCACACCGAGGTGATGCTTTAAAATGCAAAGACGTGGGAGAGAGAGTCATATCTGGTTCCAGATTCCAGGCTTATGAGCTAGCCCTTCGTAGCTGGATGAATTATGGCTCGTTGCGGCCTTCGGGGAACCATAAACACGATTCTCCATTGGAAGTCTCCAACAACAAGATTTCCTGCACCGCTGAGGCTATGAGCCGGTCCCACACGCAGCCCGCCGAACCCTAACGCCGAACAACCGGCCGACACAGCGCCGCACTCACGCTCCAAATCCTTCCAGTGATCTGTTGTGCTGTTCGGTCCTGTAGTTATTGGTTACGTCAGTGCTTCTCAAATAGTGAGGTGCATGGGGGGGGGCGCATAACAAGAAATCACAAAGCAAGTGATATTAAGTGTACTGAACAAACCCTCAAGATACAACATGGAGAAATATTTAACAGAGATGAGGAGAGAGACGAAGATGATGAGAGCAACAAAAGTCAACCGAAAGTTAAATGTCGAAGCGAATGTAGCGCCTGGTTTCACTGTAACTGTAACTTCACTGTAAATGTAACTTCACTGTAACTTCACTGTAACTGTAACTTCACTGTAACTGTAACTTTACTGTAACTGTAACTTCACTGTAACTTCACTGTAACTGTAACTTTACTGTAACTGTAACTTCACTGTAACTGTAACTTTACTGTAACTTCACTGTAACTGTAACTTTACTGTAACTGTAACTTCACTGTAACTGTAACTTTACTGTAACTGTAACTTTACTGTAACTGTAACTTCACTGTAACTTCACTGTAACTGTAACTTCACTGTAACTGTAACTTCACTTCACTGTAACTGTAACTTCACATCACTGTAACTTCACATCACTGTAACTTCACATCACTGTAACTGTAACTTCACATCACTGTAACTGTAACTTCACTGTAACTGTAACTTCACTGTAACTGTAACTTCACTTCACTGTAATTCACTTCACTGTAACTTCACTGTAACTGTAACTTCACATCACTGTAACTTCACTGTAACTGTAACTTCACATCACTGTAACTTCACTGTAACTGTAACTTCACTGTAACTGTAACTTCACTGTAACTGTAACTTCACTTCACTGTAACTTCACTGTAACTGTAACTTCACTGTAACTTCACTTCACTGTAACTTCACTTCACTGTAACTTCACTGTAACTTCACTGTAACTTCACTGTAACTTCACTTCACTGTAACTTCACTGTAACTTCACTGTAACTTCACTTCACTGTAACTTCACTTCACTGTAACTTCACTTCACTGTAACTGAGGTGGGAGACGAAGAAAGACCGGTGTGTCTTCTGTGTCTTTAAATGTTGGCAGCGGACAGCGTGAAATAAATGAAGGCGTCACTTAAAGACATTCCATCCCAATCACACTGATAACCGCTTGAGTTTTTAAATCGTAAACGTGACGCGTAGAACCAGCAATCATAACGCTTTATGAAAGCTACTACAGAAAAGCTGTGCTGCAAAACGGACGCGTTGGAGACATCAGTTCTGACTTCCTCAAAAAAAAAAAAAAAAAAAAAAAAAAAAAAAAAAAAAACAGCACAAATTGTTGTATTCATTTTTGTTTTGTAGATTAAAGTGTTAATAAATTGTGCTCCTGAATGAATGTTGCTGATGAATTTAAATTTATTATTAATTGATTTTATTTAATTTCATTTTTCAGTATCAAATGCCAGTCAGTTCAAAAATGTTTCACGTTTAAATAAGGATTTCATTCGTTTCTGTTACAAACTAAACAACAAAGTTAATCAAATTATTATTTGTTCTAAGTTGATCTATATTTCTTTCTTTTTTGTTTCCTTTATTGTTAATAAGGATACATTGTTATGTAAAAGAGGTGTACTTATAACAAATTTATAGACAAATCATACTACAGTGGGCGTGGAAATATAATTTATCCCATTTTTGATAAATTTGGGGGGATAAATCATGAGGGGGGGGTGAGGTGAGTGTGCGTGTGTGTGTGGGGGGGGCGCAAAATGTTTTCTTCTTCCTAGGGGGGGGGGTTTAACAGAAAATAATTGAGAATCACTGGGTTACGTGGACTGAGATATTGGAGAGCTTGCACAGAAATGTAAAGTCTTTTAAAAGTCTGGCTCTTGTGATGAAATGCAATAAGGAACAGAAGAGAGTGAAGAATTCGGGGTTTGGATTTTCCCTTCAGCTTCACCCCAAGGAGCTGCAAAACTCATCAAATGGTAATAAATGGTTTTAGGAGTCTATAGTTGATGAGTCATGGGCTGTGAAACGCTTAATAGTCAAGAACTGCAACGGCGGTGTACCTGGGACTGCTCATTAAGTTTGCCATGAAGCGCTCCATCAATAAAAAAACAAAAAGCTGGGGTTTATAAGATGAATTAGGGGAAGGGTAAACACATGGGGCGGCATGGTGACTTAGTGGTTAGCATGTTCTCTTCTCAGCTCTAGGGATTCCAGGTTCTAATCCCAATCTGGGTGGAGTTTCCATGTTCTCCCCGTGTCCACATGGGTTCCTCCGGGTTCTACAGTTTCCTCCCACAGTCCAAAAACATGGATCAAGTTCAATTGAGTTCTCCAAATTGCCCCATATAGAGTGTGTCTGTGTGAGTGAGTGTGTGCCCAGCGATGGATTGGCGCCCTGTCCTGGGTCTATCTGCCCAGCGCCCGAGACGTCCTCCCCTGGATGGCATGGGGAACCCCCCCCCCCCAATCCTCGGCCCTAGTAGAGGATAAAGCGGAAGATAATGGATGGATGGATGGGTTTTCGGTCAGGGCGGCACGGTGGCTTAGTGGTTAGCATGTCTGTCTTTCAGCACAAGGGATTCAGGTTCGAATCCCAATCTGGGTGGAGTTTCCATGTTCTCCCCGTGTCCGCGTGGGTTTCCTCCGGGTTCTCCGGTTTCCTCCCACAGTCCAAAAACATAGATCAAGTCAATTGAATTCTCAAAATTGCCCTGTATAGAGTGTCTGTGTGAGTGAGTGTGTGCCCAGCAATGGATTGGCGCCCTGTCCTGGGTGTATCTGCCCAGCGCCCAAATCGTTCTCTCCTGGAACCCCCCCGCGAACCTAATAGAGGATAAAGCGGGAGATAATGAATGAATGAATTAATTAAGCTTGGTTTTTAATAAGGGTGGGTGGGCTATCCATACTGCTTTTCTTAAAGTATGAATCAACACTGAGCCTCAAACCTCAACTGCCCCAAGTGACCATCTGTACTGTGTCAGCTGTACAGTCCATCAGATGGAGGGGTCACTTAAGTGCACTCAGTTCCATGTCACTTTCACTTATTTATTCACTAATGGAAGTCTCTGCAGGTAACGTGGAGGCAGAGTTTGACTCGATGTGACTGAGTCCCGATGGGAGCCATATCTCACCATTACTCAATTAAGCTTCGTGAGGCCGTTTGGCCGGACGTCACGCCAGAAGCGAAATCCTGGCTGGAAACAGAGTGAAAACGGTTATGTGTCGTGAAAGGCACGGGGTGAAAAGTTTTTAAGCCTGTTGACTGAAATAATGAAGCGTTTGAAACGATGCTGAGCGCGAGCCAGCCGAGGACAGGCCCACCATTCTGTGGAAAGCGTACAAAAATATTTAAGGTCTGTGCAAACAATGTATGTCCTGTTTAAAGTCCTGGGACCGGGTATATTTTCATAGGCCATGTTTGAACTGCGCTCGCTCGCAGAAATGTCAAAGTTCTTAGTTAATTATCATCACTTTGGATGAATAAGAGGTTTGTGGGGGTTTTTCTTCACAGTTAAAGCCAAAAAAAAGGGTGTATTTGAAGCGTCCAATACAATTAAACAATGACCATGTGAGATAAAACGCTTCCCCCCATGGACATCCAGGGGAGAACGTTTCGGTGGTTGGGCAGATACACCCCGGACAGGGCGCCAATCTATCGCTGGTACACTCACTCAGCTAGACGCTATATAGGGGCAATTTAGAGCATTCAAATTTAATTTGGAATTGACCTTAAATCCATGTTTAAAGTTTTTAGTTTTTAGACTGTGGGAGGGAGTGGTTGAGTGGTTGGCATGTTCTCCTCTCAGCGCTAGGGATTCCCGGTTCGAATCCCAATCTGGGTGGAGTTTGCATGTTCTCCCCGTGTCCGCGTGGGTTTCCTCCGGGTTCTCCGGTTTCCTCCCACAGTCCAAAAACATGGATCAAGTCAATTCATCCATCCATTCATTATCTTCCGCTTTATCCTCTATTAGGGTCGCGGTGGGGTTCCCCATGTCCATCCAGGGGAGAACGTCTCGGGCGCTGGGCAGATACACCCAGGACAGGACGCCAATCCATCGCTGGGCACGCACTCACTCACACAGACACACTCTATATGGGGCAATTTGGAGAATTCAATTGACTTGATCCATGTTTTTGGACTGTGGGAGGAAACCGGAGAACCCGGAGGAAACCCACGCAGACACGGGGAGAACATGGAAACTCTACCTAGACTGGGATTCAAACCGGGAATCCCTAGCGCTGAGAGGAGAACATGCTAACCACTAAGCCACCGTGCCACCTGCAAGCGGAAATGTTGTTTCTAAATCATTTGAGTGTTATGTGGCCACGGCCTTAGAACTTCAATTACAGATCAGTCGTCCTGTTCAGCCCGGTCCTCAACCCTGAACCTGCCGGTCCTCAACCCTGAACCTGCCGGTCCTCAACCATGAACCTGCTGGTCCTCAACCCTGAACCTGCAGGTCCTCAACCCTGAACCTGCCGGTCCTCAACCCTGAACCTGCCGGTCCTCAACCATGAACCTGCCGGTCCTCAACCCTGAACCTGCCGGTCCTCAACCCTGAACCTGCAGGTCCTCAACCCTGAACCTGCCGGTCCTCAACCCTGAACCTGCCGGTCCTCAACCCTGAACCTGCAGGTCCTCAACCCTGAACCTGCCGGTCCTCAACCTTGAACCTGCCGGTCCTCAACCCTGAACCTGCCGGTCCACAACCCTGAACCTGCCGGTCCACAACCCTGAACCTGCCTGTCCTCAACCTTGAACCTGCCGGTCCTCAACCTTGAACCTGCCGGTCCTCAACCCTGAACCTGCCGGTCCTCAACCCTGAACCTGCAGGTCCTCAACCCTGAACCTGCAGGTCCTCAACCCTGAACCTGCCGGTCCTCAACCCTGAACCTGAAGGTCCTCAACCCTGAACCTGCCGGTCCTCAACCCTGAACCTGCCGGTCCTCAACCCTGAACCTGAAGGTCCTCAACCCTGAACCTGAAGGTCCTCAACCCTGAACCTGCAGGTCCTCAACCCTGAACCTGCAGGTCCTCAACCCTGAACCTGAAGGTCCTCAACCCTGAACCTGCCGGTCCTCAACCCTGAACCTGCAGGTCCTCAACCCTGAACCTGCCGGTCCTCAACCCTGAACCTGCCGGTCCTCAACCCTGAACCTGCCGGTCCTCAACCCTGAACCTGCCGGTCCTCAACCCTGAACCTGCAGGTCCTCAACCCTGAACCTGCAGGTCCTCAACCCTGAACCTGAAGGTCCTCAACCCTGAACCTGCCGGTCCTCAACCCTGAACCTGCCGGTCCTCAACCCTGAACCTGCCGGTCCTCAACCCTGAACCTGCAGGTCCTCAACCATGAACCTGCTGGTCCTCAACCTGCCGGTCCTCAACCATGAACCTGCTGGTCCTCAACCTGCCGGTCCTCAACCCTGAACCTGCCGGTCCTCAACCCTGAACCTGCCGGTCCTCAACCCTGAACCTGCTGCGAGAGAAGAAACCGCAGCAGAAGAAGAACACCACAGCAGTGTAGGAGCGTTCTCAAGGTTTTTAAAGTATGTCAAAGCACGTTTCCACAAGCTTTCAAAGGCCTGTGGACTGTAGAGGGAAGCCTTTCAATGGCTCTGTGTGTGTGTGTGTGTGTGTGTGTGTGTGTGTGTGTGCGTGTTGAAAGGGGGCGAGGGGGACAGAGCCGCCTCAACACTGGTCTATTCACACGTTTGCACTGATTACATTGTTCGCTGTCCTAATAGCCTGGCATCAACAGGTGGCTGAATGTTTTCTCCACTCCGTGCACCAACACTTAATTGCACATGTGCGATCGGCCGCACAAAAGAACGTCGATATCCGGTCGGGGGTGTACTGCGACGGCGCCGCAATTTAGGCTGCTAAAAAGTACCGCACGGAGCCAGTCGGGTCAACGGGAGATTTAAGTTTAATAAAACGCCTGGGCCTCGCCGGAAAAAAAAAAAAAAAAGGGGGGGGGGGCACGGTCCAGTGATTTCTGGCCACACGGATCAAACCCAGGTGCACGCTGTCAGCTGCAGCAACAATGAGGAGGCACTGGACAATGGACTTGCATGGACAGAGAGAGAGAGAGAGAGAGAGAGAGAGAGAGAGGGGCAGTCAGGGTGGTTGATTCACGCCTGAACTGCACCGCGGCCTGGGAAACAGTGATGAGTCGGTCGCAAACTAAAAGAGTCAACGATGAGTCGACTCATTGAAGCGAACGAGGAGAGCCGGTTCTTGATTGGGAGCCTTTTTTTGGGAGAAGATGTGGGCGGAGTCTGTGTATCTGCACTGAGCTGGGGAGGAGTTTCGCAAACAAACAAACACACACACACACACACACACACACACAGTGAACACACACACACATAGTAAACATACACAAGCACACACACACACAGTAAACACACACAGTGAACACACACAGTGAACACACACACACACACACACACACACACAGTAAACACACACACACAGTAAACATACACACACACACACACACACACACAGTAAACAAACACACACACACACTCACACAGTCAACACACACACACAGTGAACACACACACACACAGTAAACACACACACACACACAGTCAACACACACAGTGAACACACACACACACACACACAGTAAACACACACACACAGTGAACACACAAACACACACACAGTAAACACACACACACACACAGTCAACACACACAGTAAACACACACACACACACAGTGAACACACACACGCACACAGTCAACACACACAGTAAACACACACACACACACACACAGTAAACACACACACACACAGTCAACACACACAGTAAACACACACACACACACACACACACACACACACACACACATGGAACACACACACACACACACACAGTAAACATACACACAGACACACACACACACACACACACACAGTAAACACACACACACACACAGTCAACACACACAGTAAACACACACACACACACACACACACACACACACACACACACACACACACACACAGTGAACACACACACACACACAGTAAACACACAACACACACACACACACACACACACACACACACACACACACACACACACAGTAAACACAGTAATCACTAAACCACCGTGCCGTCCTACATAAACCATATTTATAAAAATTTTTAAAAATATGAATTTGTTTTTGCAGTAGTAATTAATTTTACGTATAATTTGGTGCCGGCACGGTGGCTTAGTGGTTAGCATGTTCTCCTCTCAGCTCTAGCGATTCCCGGTTCGAATCCGAATCTGGGTGGAGTTTCCATGTTCTCCCCGTGTCCGTGTGGGTTTCCTCCGGGTTCTCCGGTTTCCTCCCACAGTCCAAAATCATGGATCAAGGTCAACTGAATTCTCCAAATTGCCCCATATAGAGTGTGTCTGTGTGAGTGAGTGTGTGTGTGCGCCTGAAACACCCTCCTCCCCCCCGGTGACCCTACTACAGAATAAAGGTGAAGATAACGGATGGATGGATGTAATTTGGTAATAAACGGCATAAAGCTACAAAAGAGTGAAAGGAGTCGCTCGGGAGCCGAAAGAGTCGGCCGTTTTCAGAGAGCCGAGCCAAAAGAGCCGGAATGGCCATCAGTACTGGGAAAGGCCCCAGACACGGACTGAGTGAGGATCGGCATGCGGATCGGGCCTCGGTGTGGGATGCCTGCGGTTGGCCGAGAGCTGGCGCGGGCCCTAATTTGCCAGCGTTCACCTCCCATTAATATCAGAGGCGATTAATGAGGAGGTCGGGGGGAGCGGACCAGGTGTTGGAGCGGCCGCCGCGCGGGAACAAAGAGGGCAGGGGGCAGTGATCCGCGAGAAATGCCAACCGAGGGGAGGGGGCAGGAGAACAGGCATGTGAATACACGTGGTGAGCTAAGTCTCTCCAACAAAGCAGGGAGAAGTGTTAATGTTCCCGGCTCGAGAGACCGTTCTCACAGGACGTCCGGATCAGCGAGAGGACGAGGACGAGGACGGGGACTCACGATCGCCTCGCGTTAAAATACAGAACCCACCTGTTAGTTAAGATATCTGATTATCTGATAATCTGATCAGGATGGAACGGTGGCTTAGTGGTTTGGCATGTTCTCCTCTCAGCACTAGGGATTCCCGGTTCGAATCCCCATCTGGGTGGAGTTTCCATGTTCTCCCCGTGTCCACGTGGGTTTCCTCTGGGTTCTCCGGTTTCCTCCCACAGTCCAAAAACATGGATCAACTCAATTGAATTCTACAAATTGCCCCATATAGAGTGTGTGTGTGAGTGAGTGTGTGCCCAGCGATAGATTGGCGCCCTGTCCTGGGTGTATCCGCCCAGCGCCCGAGACGTTCTCCCCTGGATGGCCATGGGGAACCCCCCCACGACCCTAATAGAGGATAAAGCGGAAGATAATGGATGGACATGGATCAAGATAAATTAAATGCTCCAAATTGCCCCATATAGTGTGTGTTAGTGTCCAGCGATGGATTGGCGCTCTGTCCTGGGTGTATCTGCCCAGCGCCCGAGACGTTCTCCCCTGGATGGCCATGGGGAACCCCACCGCGACCCTAATATAGGATAAAGCGGAAGATAAAGGATGGACATAGATCAAGATAAATTAAATGCTCCAAATTGCCCCATATAGTGTGTGTTAGTGTCCAGCGATGGATTGGCGCCCTGTCCTGGGTGTATCCGCCCAGCGCCCGAAACGTTCTCCCCTGGATGGGCATGGGGAACCCCACCGCAACCCCAGTAGACGATAAAGCGGAAGATGAGAAATAAATAATCAATCAGCAATCTGGGTGGAGTTTCCATGATCTCCCATAGTCCAAAAATATGGATTCAAGGTGAATTAAATGCTCTAAATTGCACCATGCAATGTATTTGTAAGTGTGTCTGTGTGAGGGTGTCTCCAGTGATAGATAGCGTCCTGTCCTGGGTGTCCTGTACAGCACCTGAAACGTTCTCCCTTACATGGGCATGTGGAACCCGCCCCACCCCCCACCCCCCACCTCCGCAACCCTTGTAGAGAATTAAGTGGAACATAACAAAAGAACATCTGATCAGCCTAATGGAGTTTCCATGTTCTTCACATATCTGCGTAGATGTCCTCTGGGTTCTCCGGTTTCCTACCACAGTCCAAAAACATGGATTCAAGGTAAACTGAATGCTCTAAATTGCCCCATATAGTGTGTGTCTGCATGGGTGAGTGTGCCCAGCGATAGACTGACACCCTGTCCTGGGTGTATCTGCCAAGTGCTCAAAGCGTTCTTACCTGCATGGGCAATTGGCATGGGCTAATTGGGCATGGGCATGGGCATGGGCATGCCCCCCCCCCTGTGACCCAAGTAGAGGATAAAGTGTGGTCCTGTGTCCTGTCCTTGGACCACAGGTCCTTTTTGGTCCTGTGGTCCAAAAGCATGGATTCAAGGTAAACTGAATGCTCTAAATTGCCCCATATAGTGTGTGTCTGCGTAGACTGACACCCTGTCCTTGGTGTATCTGCCAAGCGCTCAAAACGTTCTTACCTGCATGGGCAATTGGCATAGGCATGGGCATGCCCCCCCCCCCCAAGGAAGGGGGTAAACTGAATGCTCTAAATTCAAGGTAAACTGAATGCTCTAAATTGCCTCATATAGTGTGTGTCTGCGTGGGTGAGTGTGCCCAGCGATAGCGCTCAAAAAGTTATTGCCTGCATGGGCAATTGGCATAGGCATGGCCATGCCCCCCTCCCCCCCCCGTGACCCTAGTGGAGGATAAAGTGGAGAATAATGGATGAAGTTGTGATCAGCAGATGGTCAGAAGCGACACAGTGCTGCTGCATCAGCTCGCTGTTGCTGGTCCTGTGGTCCAAAAACATGGATTCAAGGTAATCTGAATGCTCTAAATTGCCCCATATAGTGTGTGTCTGCGTGGGTGAGTGTGCCCAGCGATAGACTGACACCCTGTCCTTGGTGTATCTGCCCAGCGCTCAAAACGTTCTTACCTGCATGGGCAATTGGCATGGGCATGGGCATGCCCCCCCACTTAAGGGGGTAAACTGACTGCTCTAAATTGAAGGTAAACTGAATGCTCTAAATTGCCCCATATAGTGTGTGTCTGCGTGGGTGAGTGTGCCCAGCGATAGACTGACACCCTGTCCTTGGTGTATCTGCCCAGCGCTCAAAATGTTCTTACCTGCATGGGCAATTGGCATAGGCATGGGCATGGGCATTGGCATGCCCCCCCCCCATGACCCTAGTAGAGGATAAAGTGGAGGATAATGGATTAAGGCCAATTGCCCCATATAGTGTGTGTCTGCGATAGACTGACACCCTGTCCTGGGTGTATCTGCCCAGCACTCAAAACGTTCTTACCTGCATGGGCAATTGGCATAGGCGTGGGCATGGGCATGCCCCCCATGACCCTAGTAGAGGATAAAGTGGAGGATAATGGATGAAGTTGTGATCAGCAGATGGTCAGAAGCGACACAGTGCTGCTGCATCAGCTCGCTCTTGCTGGTCCTGTGGTCCAAAAACATGGATTCAAGGTAAAGTGAATGCTCTAAATTGCCCCATATAGTGTGTGTCTGCGTGGATGAGTGTGCCCAACGATAGACTGACACCCTGTCCTGGGTCTATCTGCCCAGCACTCAAAACGTTCTCACCTGCATGGGCAATTGGCCTAGGCATGGGCATGGGCATGGGCATGCCCCCC
This sequence comes from Corydoras sp. C115, assembly GCA_019802505.1. Classification (NCBI taxonomy): domain Eukaryota; kingdom Metazoa; phylum Chordata; class Actinopteri; order Siluriformes; family Callichthyidae; genus Corydoras; species Corydoras sp. C115. Next base: position 178,803 of record JAFMOC010000113.1, on the reverse strand, counting down.
CCCCCCCCCAATGGAGTTTCTGTGTTCTTCACATTTCTGCGTAGATGTCCTCTGGGTTCTCCGGTTTCCTACCACAGTCCAAAAACATGGATTCAAGGTAAACTGAATGCTCTAAATTGCCCCATATAGTATGTGTCTGCGTGGATGAGTGTGCCCAGCGATAGACTGACACCCTGTCCTTGGTGTATCTGCCCAGCACTCAAAACGTTCTTACCTGCATGGGCAATTGGCCTAGGCATGGGCATGGGCATGGGCATGCCCCCCGTGACCCTAGTAGAGGATAAAGTGGAGGATAATGGATGAAGTTGTGATCAGCAGATGGTCAGAAGCGACACAGTGCTGCTGCATCAGCTCGCTGTTGCTGGTCCTGTGGTCCAAAAACATGGATTCAAGGTAAAGTGAATGCTCTAAATTGCCCCATATAGTGTGTGTCTGCGATAGACTGACACCCTGTCCTGGGTGTACCTGCCAAGCGCTCAAAACGTTCTTACCTGCATGGGCAATTGGCATAGGCATGGGCAATTGGCATGATACACCCCCCCCCCCCCCGTGACCCTAGTGGAGGATAAAGTGGAGGATAATGGATGAAGTTGTGATCAGCAGATGGTCAGAAGCGACACAGTGCTGCTGCTGGTCCTGTGGTCTGTGCTCGTCCCCGTGAATGCAAAAGCATTCCAGATCAAAAGAGGAAAGGAAAAGAATGGCAGCAAATGTAAATCCAAAACAGAAATGCTCTTTGTACTCGTGTCTCTTTCAGTTTAATTCCTTTCACAATTTACAGTCTCCATTGTGGCAGCTATTAACACGACCACAGTCCATAAAGAAAGCTGTAAATCCAAAACAACACTACAAACCACAATGTAAAACTTAAAATGGGCCTGCTGAGCAAAGACACACTAATTCAACATCCTCTAACCACCATCGCCCGCTCTCTCATTCCTCTCTTGTCCTCGTTGTCCATTTCCTCCACTTATCATATGGATGGACGTTTGTAGTTTTATAATTACAGACTGTAGTCCATCTGTGTTCTTTGTTGTTGTTAGTCCCCTGTTGGTTCTCTGTTCTCCGTTGGTGAGGAGCATCACAGAACAGGTCTAATTTGGGTGGTGGATTGTTTATTCTCAGTTATGCAGTTTATTCATGTTCTCAGTTCCACTTCCTATAAAGATGGACTTTGTTGTTCTATAGTTCCAGACTGTAGTCCATCTGTTAGTGTTCTACAATACATACTGTGTACGTCCCCTTTACTCTGTTCTAATGCTCAGAACCCCAATAGTAGAACCACAGAGCAGGGATTATTAGGTCGGTGCATTATTCCTATCCCAGCAGTGTCACTGAGGTGTTTACATGAAACTAGTTCTCCAATTCCAGACTGTAGTTCATCTGTTTGTGTTCTACAGTACATACTGTGTACGTCCCCTTTACTCTGTTCTAATGCTCAGAACCCCAATAGTACCACCACAGAGCAGGGGTTATCTGGTTGGTGCATTATTCCTATCCCAGCAGTGTCACTGAGGTGTTTAAATGAACCTCCAGCAGCACTGCTGCACTAAAACCCCCTCACCGCATCAGTGTTACTGCAGAACTGACAATAAACAATCCACTACCCAAATTACACCTGTTCTGTGATGCTCCTGACCAACAGAGAACAGAGAACCAACAGGGGACTAACAACAACAAAGAACACAGATGGACTACAGTCTGGAATTGTAGAACTACAAAGTCCATCAATAGACAATAGAACAAGCAAACTTTTGTCCAAACTTTTGACCGGTGCTGCATCTCATAAAACAGTCGACCGCAGTCTGCTCTACCACCACCCTGAAAAAATACACGGCCGTATCTGAAAACTTAATGTTCTCACCTTATATAAAGATATAAAGATCCATCCATCCATCCATTATCTTCCGCTTTATCCTCTATTAGGGTCGCGGTGGGGTTCCCCATACCCATCCAGGGGAGAACGTCTCGGGCGCTGGGCAGATACACCCAGGACAGGACGCCAATCTATCACTGGGCACACATTCACTCACACAGACACACTCTATATGGGGCAATTTGGAGAACTCAATTGACTTGATCCATGTTTTTGGACTGTGGGAGGAAACCGGAGAACCCGGAGGAAACCCACGTGGACACGGGGAGAAGATGGAAACTCCACCCAGATGGGGATTCGAACTAGGGGAATCCCTAGTGCTGAGAGGAGAACATGCTAACCACTAGACCACCGTGCTGCCAGATATAAAGATATAAAGAAGTTTCTCTAACTTCAGTAAAGTGTATTTTTGGGATTAATTAAATCCACCACCCAAGTAACACCTGTTCTGCGATGCTCCTGACCAACAGAGAACAGAGAACCAACAGGGGACTAACAACAACAAAGAACACAGATTCCCGGTTGGAATCCCAATCTGGGAGAAGTTTCCATGTTCTCCCCGTGTCTGCGTGGGTTTCCTCCGGGTTCTCCGGTTTCCTCGCACAGTCCAAAAACATGGATCAAGTCAATTGAATTCCCAAAAATTGCCCCATATAGAGTGTGTCTGTGTGAGTGAGTGTGTGCCCAGCGATGGATTGGCGCCCTGTCCTGGGTGTATCTGCCCAGCGCCCGAGACGTTCTCCACTGGATGGGCATGGGGAACCCAACGGCGACCCTAATAGAGGATAAAGCGGGAGATAATGAATGATTTTGCTGTGATGGGCGGCGCGGCACGGTAGTTTAGTGGTTAGCATGTTTAGCTCTAGGGATTCCCGGTTCGAATCCCCATCTGCGTGGAGTTTCCATGTTCTCCCCGTGTCTGCGTGGGTTTCCTCCGGGTTCTCCGCTTTCCTCCCACAGTCCAAAAACATGGATGAAGTCAACTGAATTCTCAAAATTGCCCCATGTAGAGTGTGTGTGTGTGAGTGAGTGTGTGCCCAGCGATGGATTGGCGCCCTGTCCTGGGTGTATCTGCCCAGCGCCCGAGACGTTCTCCCCTGGATATGCATGGGGAACCCCCCCCCCCCCCCCGACCCTAATAGAGGATAAAACGGGAGATAATGGATGGATGAATGAGTTTCTCTACTTTCAGTAAAGCAGTAAAGTGTATTTTTGGGATTCATTTAATCCACCACCCAAATGAGACCTGTTCTGTGATACTCCTGACCAACAGAGAACAGAGAACCAACCGGGGACTAACAACAACAAAGAACACAGATGGACTACAGACTGTAATTGTAGAACTATAGTCCATCTATATGATAAGTGGAGGAAAAAGGGGTTGTGTCCAAACTTTTGACTGACACTGTACATGAGCAGAACATAAGATGAGGAAACTAGTGCTAGACTCAGCAAAAAAAAACAAGTGCAGCTTTGAGAACCCACAATAAAAACTGATGCTCGTGATGCAGAGTTACTGATTAGCGGTAGCTGAGCGCGATGCTACAACCAGAGGTTAAACTGAATCGATTGGTGTCTGGAAAGAAAGCCATAGTGCTGGTTATGCAAACAGCCTGTCAATCAATCTGTTTGTGTATGCCGGGGTCGGCCGGCATGCGGTGTTCATGTCAGCATATGTACAGAGGACCGCCGATCGATAAACAGATGAGGGGTAATTAATGCGTTGTGGCTGGAGCAGGAGCGATTAACCCGGGCTATTTTGAAAGCTTAAAAGCCTCAAACAGATCACTAAGGTCAACACAGCCAGGAGGAAGGCGGCTCAAGACTCTTTAATTTCCCCCGAGAAATCGTCTGGGACGTGCGTCAGCGATGCTTCTGATGTTCCCATGTCTTACCTGGACCAACAACCACCGCCTGAAATAGTCCAGCACTCCAAACTGACCTATAGTGTGGCCTGGACCAACCAGAGATTATTATATAGTCTGGTTATTACAGTGAAGGTCTGGGATTGGGATGACTTGCATATGGGGTGAAAGGTGGGCGGCACGGTGGCTTAGTGGTTAGCATGTTCTCCTCTCAGTGCTAGGGATCAAATCCCAAACTGAGTGCAGTTTCCATGTTCTCCCCGTGTCCGCGTGGGTTTCCTCCGGGTTCTCCGGTTTCCTCCCACAGTCCAAAAACATGGATCAAGTCACTTGAGTTCTCCAAATTGCCCCATATAGAGTGTGTATGTGTGAGTGAGTGTGTGCCCTGTGTACATTAGTACCCTGTTCTGGGTGTATCTGCCCAGCGCCCGAAACGTTCTCCCCTGGATGGGCATGGGGAACCCCCCCGCGACCCTAATAGAGGATAAAGTGGAAGATAATGGACAGATGAAAGAATGGTCACACTTCACACTACTTTGGAAGGAAACAGGAGAACCCGGAGGAAACCCACGCGGACACGGGGAGAACATGGAAACTCCACCCAGATGGGGATTCGAACCGGGAATCCCTAGCGCTGAGAGGAGAACATGCTAACCACTAAACTATTCATTCATTCATTCATTATCTCCCGCTTTATCCTCTATTAGGGTCGCGGGGGGGTTCCCCATGTCCATCCAGGGGAGAACGTCTCGGGCACTGGGCAGATACACCCAGGACAGGGCGCCAATCTATCACTGCGCACACACACTCACACAGACACACTCTATATGGGGCAATTTGGAGAACTCAATTGACTTGATCCATGTTTTTGGACTGTGGGAGGAAACCGGAGAACCCGGAGGAAACCCATGCGGACACGGGGAGAACATGGAAACTCCACCCAGATGGGGATTCGAACCGGGAATCCCTAGCGCTGAGAGGAGAACGTGCTAACCACTAAGCCACCGTGCCGCCGACCCTTTATATAACAACCAATGATGTGAAGGTTTTCCTGTAAGACGATCAGTGAACCCACCGTGGAACGACGGAACACAGAAGAGTGGTGTGATATATGAAGCTTCAGCTCATTTCGGGGTGTAGAACCAATTGTTTTCAGCATTTGATCAATGGTGCAATCACATCGCTACTGCAAACACGTAACAGCTAGAAGGTTGCATCAGTGGAACTCTTGCGTTTGCGGCGGCAATCGGCTTTCTGTGAGCTAAATAGCAACGCGTGCGTTAAGCTCCGATGGCGTCTCCGGGGCCAACACCTTGTGCAGCCATCTCGTTCAGTGCGTGCTCATCTCTCACGGTTCTGCCTCAGAGCAAATCCCCCACCGTCTTCAAAAGCTCTATTTTTAAACACATCACGTTGTCAGCTCATCACGTTTCGGGCGCTGGGCAGATACACCCAGGACATGCCAATCTATCACTGGGCTCACACTCACTCACACAGACACACTCTATATGGGGCAATTTTGAGAATTCTATTGACTTGATCCATGTTTTTGGACTGTGGGAGGAAACCGGAGAACCCGGAGGAAACCCACACGGACATGGGGAGAACATGGAAACTCCACCCGGATTGGGATTCGAATCGGGAATCCTTAGTGCTGAGAGGAGAACATGCTCACCACTAAGGCACCGTGTCGCCCTGACCGAATACCCATCCATTGTCCTCTGCTTTATCCTCTACAAGGGTCGTGTGGGGGGGGGGGCGCACACTCACTCATTCAGACATACATAAACACACTCTATATGGGGCAATTTGGAGAATTCAATTGACCTTAATCTATGTTTTTGGACTGTGGGAGGAAACCGGAGAACCCGGAGGAAACCCACGCGGAAACGGGGAGAACATGGAAACTCACACAGACACACTCTATATGGGGCGATTTTGGAGAATTCAATTGACCTTGTTACATGTTTTTGGACTGTGGGAGGAAACCGGAGAACCCGGAGGAAACCCACGCAGACACGGGGAGAACATGGAAACTCCACACCAGATTGGGATTCGAACCGGGAATCTCTAGTGCTGAGAGGAGAACATGCTAACCACTAAGCCACCGTGCCACCCTGACCGAATACCCATCCATCCATCCATTATCTTCCGCTACTAGGGCCGGGGATTGGGGGGGGGTTCCTCATGTCCATCCAGGGGAGAACATTTCGGGCACTGGGCAGATACACCCAGGACAGGACGCCAATCTATCACTGGACATACACTTACATACACAAACACACTGTATATGAGGCAATTTGGAGAATTCAATTGTTCTCCCCGTGTCCACGTTGGTTTCCTCCGGGTTCTACGGTTTCCTCCCATAGTCCAAAAACATGGATTCAAGGCAAATGATATGTTCCAAATTGCCCTATATAGTGTAGGTGTGTGTCTCCAGCGAAAGGTTGGCGCCCTGTCCTGATCTACCAAGCTCCTCTGGAACGTTCTCCTCTGGAGGAGCATGGAGAACCCCCCGCGACCCTAGTAGAGGATTAAATGGAAGATAATGGATGGATGAAA